>JAASFE010006074.1:227814-284395 GCA_013365205.1 Pseudocercospora cruenta
ATTCGGCAATCCGCCATTTAGAAAGACTGAGTCGCAGCTTCTGACACAACTGAGTTTGTCCACAAGAGCCGCATGGTATCACGACAGCTTGTGCGTGCGCAAATACTGCCAATGTACCTAGAGCGTATGCCATCGAAGGCACGACTTAAGAATTAATGACGCCAATCACTGACCACACGTTGCGCAATGTGCGCATGAAGCTAGTAACAACTGTGATCGCAAGTTTGTGTCAACAGCCGCTCAAGAGCTGCTGCTGTGGAAGAGGATGAAGAACACGTCAGAGAAGGATCACGTGCATTCTCGATGGACGCGTTGGAATGGAATTGCTCAAGAAGGACCTTTGCGTTTGCAATCGACTCGGCGGGATCCGCATGTTCAGGATCCATGTAACATTCGAACATGATGCTGCCTCAGCTTGCGGAAAGCATCGAGGGCAACTTCAAAACAATACCTCCCCAGCATGCTCCCCCTCGAAGCCTAGCTCTGCAAGCTTCTTCAATTTGGACTTGTCCGTTTTCTTCCTCTCCTGATCTTGCTGCTTCTTCAACTCGAAGACTTTCTCAGCTGGTGCAATCTGATATGGTTCCGGAATGTAGTCGTCCTTGTCGAGATCCTAGTAGCACCGGTCAGATCGCTATCTTAAATTGACAAAATGCAGCATTCTTACAATTTCACCCAGGATGAGCACGTTCTCTCCTCTCACGAGAAAGAGCCCGCGGTCTATGTCGGCGTATAAATTCTGCACGAACAATCGTTCAATAGTGTCCTGAAGCACGAGATTGCCTGCCAAATAATCAGAAAAGCTTGTACCATGCTCTCCTTGTTTGCGCTCACCAAATTGATCCCAACTCCTCAAGACCCCGATGAGCTTTCGGCCATCACGCAGAACTACCATCAGCTTTTCTGTACTCTTGCTAGTATGTCATCGTCTTCATGTCGGGGGAGATGGCCTCCGTCGTTGGCGCACTCACTGTCGGTAAGATCGAGGAGTTGGGCGGCTGTGGTGAACATTTGAGGCTGTCGCTCGTTAGTCCGAATATTCGAGCGCATAGCGGACAGGTCACGTACCGGCAATTGAGGCACAACTGGCGGTCCACCTGGACCAGCAGGCGCGTTGCCCGCATCATGGAGACTCAGGTTCTCCATATGTTCATCGGAAGGGAGTGGATAGAGTTGGAAAGAGGTGTTCTGTTCCTCGAGCCATGCAATGAAAGTGGCTGTAGTTGTGCACAATGCTATGTGATCTTGAAGTTCGCCTCGTGGCGGGGACACAGCGCCGAACGTCAGGCTCAAGCTCCAGCTTCAGTTGTTCTTCCAAAGGCAGCAGCTTTCAAACCGAAACAGTTCACGACTATGCTTCCGCGCAGTGAGTGAACACTCACAGATCTGCAATGACCGAGCACTAGCACGCGAATCTACCACGAGGCGAGATGCTGTCCGCATTCAAGGCGCAGGCTATCCACGAGCTCAAGCCGCGAGACAAAGCTCGAGTTGAGTCGCTTCTAGCGTACGGCGACCGGCTGCTGGTCGGCCTCAACACTGGTGTCTTGCGAGTGTTTCGCGTCAACGAGAATACTTCGAATGCTGGAGATGCAGCAAATGGAGACGCAAATGGAGAGGCTCAGGTCCCGCCGAGCCCGACCAAGAGAAAGCATGTAGAGCTCTTGAATGAGCAAGAGAAGTTCAGCAAGAAGCCGGTGCAGCAGTTGGCCATGATCAAGGAGGCGAATCTGCTAGTCAGCCTAAGCGATGCATACATATCGCTGCATGATCTGCAATCATACGAACTGGTGGAGCGGCTGGAGCGCACCAAGGGCGCCGTTTGCTTCGCAGTCACCAGCAATGTGGTCAAGGATCCAGACACGAACGTGCCCGGACTTGTGTCAAGATTGGCTGTGGGCGCAAAGCGGAAGGTTCTATGTTGGACCTGGCAAGACATGGAACTTCTGCCAGATGTCCAGGAAATTAGCCTGGAGGCGAGCATCAAAAGCCTCAATTGGGCAGATGGATCTCGCCTCACTGTTGGCATGGACCCTGGCTTCTCTGTGGTGGACGTGGCTTCAGAGGAGATTGTTGCTGTCACGAAACCGGTACCGCAGGCCGCAGCTGATGTCAACTCAGGAGAGCTGGCAGGTGTTCGATTTGGTGCTGTCAGCAGCAGCGGCATGGGGTATATGGGTATGGGGAGCTGGGTGCCCAAGCCAATGGCGACTGCTTTATCCGGTGATCAAGTTCTTCTGGCGAAGGATGTCAACACTCTTTTCGTGTCCATTGATGGTAAACCTCTGGAGAGACGACAGGTACCGTGGGCACTGGCACCGGAGGCTATTGGCTACAGCTATCCTTACTTACTGGCGCTGCAACCACCCGACAAAGGCACGCTACAAATCCGCAACCCCGAGACATTGACGCTGCTGCAGACGATTAATGTGCCTGGCGCAGCGATCCTCCACGTTCCTCAACCCTATATAAGCCTTGCGCACGCTGGCAAAGGATTTCTAGTAGCATCAGACAGAACTATATGGCGTATGAATGCATTGCCATACGAAACGCAACTCGTGGAGCTGGTAGAGAAGCAGCGATTTGACGAGGCGATCAGTCTTTTGGAACTGCTTGAGGATACCCTGATCGATGACAAGCCTGGCCGAATCCGCGAAATTATGACATTGAAAGCAATTGCTCTGTTCCAGCAGCAAAAGTATCGACCAGCGCTTGATTTGTTCACAGACGCCAAGACATCTCCAGAACGAGTCATATCCTTATTCCCCAGAAGCATTGCAGGTGAACTATCGAGCTTCCCTGAAGAATCAAGTGAAGCTGAGCACACGACCGAGAATGGCGACACCAACGACGATGTAAAAGCTGCCCCCAGTACTCCATCAAAGGGCATTCTTGGAAAACTAACATCAAGTCACAAGAAGGCAGACTCGGATGCTGCTTCGATCAAGTCGCCAGCTCGAAAGGACGCTGATAATGCCAGCATTCGAACCAGGGCACCAAAGGCGTCTGATAAGCCGTTAGAAGGAGAGGATCTCAAATTTGCCGTTCGTTGCCTTTGCTCGTTTTTGGCGGAGACCAGGCAACAAGTGCAGAAGCATCTTAACCCCGACGGTACGCTCAAGGTCGATCCACCTCCCTTGGACAAAGAGACCGGTCAGCCTGAATTTCATAACCTTTTGCCACAGTCTATTCTAGAAAAGCTTGGCCAGCCGGTAGATTGGCAGAAAGAACTTCTCAGAATCGCACAGCTCGTGGACACGACTCTCTTCCGTTCGTACATGCTTGTGACCCCGATGTTGGCCGGTCCACTATTTCGGCTCGACAATTTCTGTGATCCTGATGTCGTTCAATCGGCGCTTTACGAGGGCGAGCGATACAATGACTTGATTGATTTCTTACACGGAAAAAAATTACATCGCCAGGCACTTGAGATGCTCGCCAAGTTTGGCAAAGACGAAGCTGATGGCGAAGTTCCCCAAGGCATGCGTGGGCCAGAACGTACCGTGGGCTATCTGAAGCAGCTGCCGCCCGAGCTCGTTGGACTGATACTGGAGTATGCTGCCTGGCCCGTTCGAGAGAAGCCGGACGTAGGTATGGACGTATTCCTCGCGGACACTGATAATGCCGAGAAGCTTCCACGCGATCAAGTCCTAGAATTTCTCGGTGAGATTGACGGAAAGCTGCAGATCAAGTACCTTGAACACATCATCGACGAATTAGGCGACAGCAACGGTGACTTCCATCAACAGCTCATCGACCTGTATTTGAGTGAGCTCAGAAAAGAGGCCATCGCCGACGAATCTCGATCCCAGCTAAAAGCAAAGCTTGAGGCGTTCTTGGTCAAGAGCAAAGTGTACAAGAAGGAAAAGACCTTTCGCCAGCTCCCTACTGATGATCCGACGTTCTTCGAGTCCCGCGCCATCGTCCTCAGCGCTATGGGCAACCATAAGCAAGCGCTCTCTATCTACGTCTTCCAGCTCAAGGATTATGCTAAGGCTGAGGAATACTGCAACAAAGTCTATCTCGAAGATCAAGCCGAGAAACAGGAGTGCCTTCTTGAGGCAAACACGACCCACGAGAAGCATTTCCGTCAATTAGAACCTGAAGATAGTGCAAGCCGTGCGAACATCTTTGCAACTCTTCTTGGCCTCTATCTACGCCCGCCACACTCAGAACAAAAACGATGGCCTCAAGCTCTTGAGCTCCTCAGCAAACATGGGGCCCGTCTCCCAGCCAGCAGTACTCTTGATCTCATGCCCGATGACCTTGCCGTTCAGGAGCTTCACGACTACTTCCGTGGTCGCATCAGGAATGCTACCTCTATCCTCCGCGAAGACATGATCGTTCGTGGACTCGAGGGTGTAAGGAAGGCAAATCGTGAACGGACATTACTGCTTGGACCAGATAACATCAGTGATGAACGACCCTCGGGTAGGAACAGGCGTGTGAGAATCGGAGAGCTGGATCACTGCAAGGTCTGTCATAAGCGGTTCCAGGCTGCTGGGGCGATTCGAGTCTATCCTGACAACGAAGTCATCCACTATGGATGTATCGGACGAAGTGGGAGGAAGATAATGCCAGATAATGACAGCTCCAGAGGCCTTGGTGCGCTGAGGAGCTCCAGCGGCTGGGCATGAGTGCCTGCTAGATGCAAGGCAATGATGCAATATGATACCCCAAGTTTGGAATTAACTGTTACTACTGTGCTGTAGATCCCAAACTTTCACTCCTGCTATCCAAGTCTGAAGCACATTTGCTTCATCGTCCAAAACAACAAAGTCGGCTCTGCGACCGGGTTCTAGAACGCCTCGATCTTCCAATGCCATCAGGTTTGCTACATTTTCCGTCACGCATCCGACAGCTTCGCCGATACTACATCCACTCCACCTGACAAGATTCTGTACACACTCCGAAAGCGACGCACACCCTCCGATCAGTGTCTCGGTGCCTTCAATGACGACTCTGCTTCCGATTTTCGTTTGATTGAAAGGAATCTGAGAATGGCCAGGGTAGGTGCCGTCTGGAAGTCCAGCGAGCTCAATCGAGTCCGTGATGAGAATACACTTCTTCGGATTGCTCTTGAAGAGCATAGTGGCCACGCTAGGATGGAGATGATTACCATCAGCAATAATGCTAAAGTACAGCGAGCTGGTCAAAGGTGTGCCCACCTGAAAGCAATTGGTTCAAAGGTCAGCAATAGTCCACATGATAAGCACTCCGAGACACGGCGCTGAGACAGTGCTATCATCTCTGACATTGCTAGCTTAGTCTCACTAGTCCGCTCGGAGTCATGCCTTAAACACAAGAGCATACTTACAAGACCTGCTAGTCCTGGATCTCGATGGTGAAGAGGCGCCATGGCATTGAGAGTATGAGTCAAGCACTTGGCTCCCGCCTCAACAGCAGCAAGTCCCTGATGATGTGTGGCATTAGAGTGGCCCAAGGAGACCATAATTCCGTTCTGAGACAGGTTCTTGATGAGGTCAAGGGAGCCTTCATTCTCTGGTGCAAGTGTGACGACTTTCGTTGCAGCCAGTCCTTTATCGCCATATATGTCTTCTGCAGGAACTGTGGGCGATTGGAAAAGTGAGGCATTATGAGCTCCCTTCTTCAGAGGTTGGAGATATGGTCCTTCCGCATGCGCACCAAGTATGGCAGCTGCATAGGGCAGATCATGCGGTGCGAGACATGGAAGTACCTACGTATTTCTGTATAAGCCATATATGATTGAATCTTGAACCTAGCTTCTGACCTTCTTGAACTCTTGACTAGCCACGGTAGGAACTGTGGGATAGAAACCTGTCACACCTGAAAGTAATGGGTATAAGGGTTAGCAAAGTTTCAAACGATAGGTACTCCGAGACACCGCGCTGAGATGTTGCTGCTATCTCTAACACCGCTAGCTTAGTCCTACATATTCGCTCGGAGTTATGCCTTATGTACAAGGACATACTCACCCGTTCTTGGAAGATACTCTGCGACTCGCTTGAGATTCTCCATATATGTTCCCGCATCAGTGAAATGCGTAAAGTGGAAGCCTCTCAGGCCATTAGTCTGCAGCTCCAAGAAACCTGGTGCAATTATAGCGTTGTCGAGATCGATTGTATTGTGGTTTGGATGATTACCACTCTCGACAACCTTTCCTGTGCCAGTGTCTATGTCAAACTGCGCCTGGGAACGTAGCTGGCCATCGATGCAGAGGCGCACATTGCGTAGGGAGACTATAGAAGACATAATGAATGAATTAAGTGTGATCAGCGAGACTTTTGCGCACGATGCATACATCTTGCTGCCCGTGGAGAGACACTTCGAGGTTTTGGCACAGATGATGTTCGTCTGCAGTGGTTGAGACAGCGGAAGCACAACTCGCTGTTCCGAGGAGGAAAGTGCTGCCGAGACTCGAGAGGAGGGATGAACTCTCCTTGAATGCTTCAATTACCAAGGCCAGATATTTAGCATTTCTTCATACACAACTCGCCGAATCGATCAGGATGGCAGACGAGGACAAGGAGAAAGCAGAGAAGCTGGCCGCTGCCAAAAAACGCGTACGTTGACAAATGATCAATACAACACTAGAGCTCTCCCCAAACTGACAGCTGGCGGACATAGTTTGAGGAACTCAAGAAACAACAAGCGAAAAAGGGCAAGAAGGGCGGCAAAAAGAAGGACAAAGAGCAGGCCGATGCATCCAACGCGGAAACAGTTGAAGATGGTGGACCAGAACAAGACGGGGAAACGACCTCAGTAGCCGCGGACGAGAAGGAACCAGAGGTGTCTGAGGAGACCAAGGCCAAGGTCCATCGCTCAGAGTCCAATGCGCACTCCGAAGTGCAAGAGCTTTACAAGAAGCAGGCTGCAAAAATAGAGGAGCTGGAGAAGGAGAACAAGTCGCTAAAGGACCAGCACGATGAACATACGAAGAAGCTTATCAAGACCGAAGAAGAGCTTGAGAGCCTACGAGAGGGCAGCGGTGATGCTGCAGAACTCAAGTCCAAGGCGAAGGAGGCTGAGAGGCTAAGCACAGAACTAGCATCTGTGCAGCGACAGCTCTCTCAGGCGCAACAAGCTGCAGGCAAAGGTCATACACGACGACAGTCTGGAGCATCGCCCGATGTCAGTGAGCAGCTCGCGAGCAAGGACTCGACCATCCAATCTCTGGAGCTTGATATGAGCAATCTGCGCAATCAGATCACCACTCTAGAAAACACGATCGCAGAACGGGACGTTTCCGTTCAGGAGGCCAACGAACGTACGACTGCCGCCGAGGCTGCTACGGAATCTGCGAAGCAAGAGCTTGAATCACTCAAGCTTTCCATTGCAATTCCTTCAGACGAAACAGCGGCTGCCAACGAAGATCCCGAAGCCTTGACGAAGCGCATCACCGTACTCGAATCAGATCTGCGAAGCGCAAATTCGGACCTTGAAGCAGCTGCAAAGCGAGCCACATCACTCGAACAGAAGATCGAGGCCTTGACCAAACTGCACAAAGATAGCCTGAATACCTCTCAGAGCAAAGATCGCGAGCTCAATGACCTACGTTCGCAGCTCAAACGCCAATCACGCCCATCTCACGTCCGGGATGCTTCCGAGTTCGAACTGAATGAAGACGAAACAGAAGTTGGTGGTTTGCAAGCACGCATTCGAGCTCTCGAGGCGGAGAACTTCGATCTGAGACGTGGGGTATGGCGAGATCGAAGAGCAGAATTGCAGCCGGGCATGGAAGACAATAACTATGAGGATGTCGATCTGAATACACCATACAGTGCAGGAGGACACAGAGGCTCACTGCCGAGACAAACAAGCACAATCCAAGATGTGATAACGTCTGGTATCAATGCTTTTACGGGCAGAGAACCTTCGAAGCCTCCTCCCAGAGACAGAGCAATGTCTATGGGTCTTATGAGCGAAGATGGCTTCGATGAGGAGGCATTCCGACTGGCACAAGAACAGGAACAGAAGAACCGAATCGAGAGAATCAAGGAGGTCAAACGCGGGCTCGAGCAGTGGCGAGGATGGCGCATCGATATAGCGGACCTCAGACAGAAAGGCGCCGGTCCCGGGAGAGAAGTCGGCCCCGTCTTTGAAGTTTAGATTTTGATTTTGAAAGCCTCAAAGCGAAGTGATTCAATCATTCAACATCGTAGCATTTTCATCTATGAGATTCAAGGTCTCTTTAATCGCTTCCCATTATGCTTCCCTTAGCGCCGCCTTGGCTATTGGTACTTATGACCATGGCCGTATCCTGAATTTAGATGAGCTGTTGGAAAGCACGGTTGAGCGGCGATCGCAGAGGCTTGACGTCCTTGTAGAAATCGACAGTCGCAACTGCACGCTTCGCAATGCCCTCTGGAGTGAATTCGAATTTCTGAGATGTAATGTTAGCATTGTACAAGTATAATAATGCAGGCTCAGACTCACCTTGTAGACATCCTTGTATGGACCGGAAGCACCAAATCTGTTGAGACCAAACTGTTCATGTGAGTACTTCTCCCATCCAAGAGTGCTCATGACCTCAACGGAGAGGGCGGGAATGCCATCTGGAATGACGGAGAGCTTGTAGTCCTTTGGTTGAGCGTCGAACACCTCTACGCAAGGCATGGATACCACGCGAGCAGTGATGTTGTTGTTGTCCTTGAGGTATTTCACAGCCTCCAAGCAAAGCGACACTTCTGAACCGGTGGAGACGAGGGTGATCTGAGCGCCTTCGTTCTCAAGCGCAACGTAGCCACCCTTGATAGCACGCTCGATCGTAGAGCCCTCAAGTTGTGGCAGGTTCTGGCGAGTCAGCGCCAGGATGGAAGGTGTGTGGTCGCTCGTGAGTGCAACGTAGTAAGCAGCGGAAGTCTCGTTACCGTCAGCGGGACGCCACACCATCATGTTGGGCAGAGCACGGAAATGTGCCAGTGTCTCGATGGGCTGATGGGTAGGACCGTCCTCTCCCAGGCCGATAGAATCGTGTGTGGCAACGTATATTACACGGTGCTGAGATAGCGAGGAGAGGCGAACGGAACCAGCAGCGTAGGAGACGAAGTTGAGGAAAGTGCCTCCAGCTGGAATGAGGGTTCCATAGGCGGCAATACCGTTCATGATACCGGCCATACCGTGCTCACGCACACCGTAGCGAAGGTATCGACCAGACCACTCGCCAATACCGAGGCTTGGAGGCTGGAAGTCGACAGCGTTCTTCCATCGGGTGTTGTTGGAGCCAGTCAGATCAGCAGAACCAGAGAGCAGCTCTGGAACTGCCTCATGGATAGCTTCAAGGACAGACTCGGAGAGCTTACGCGAAGCAACTGCCTTGTCGCTTGGCTTGTATACGGGCAGAGACTTTTGCCAGCCCTCGGGGAGCTTGCCAGTCAAGCGACGCTTGAGATCGGCACCCAACTCCTTGTGTTCGCTCGAGTACTTCTCGAGAAGCTGGTTCCACTCCTGCTCAGCAGCGGCACCCTCAGAGGCGTGCTTGTGGTAGAGATCATAAACCTCCTGTGGGACAACAAAGCTCTTGCTTGGGTCGAAGCCGAACTTCTCCTTGACCTGCTGGCAGTCATCCTCCTTGAGAGGGTTGCCGTGAACACCACCAGTGCCCTGGAGCTTGGAGCCAAAGCCGATAGTGGTAGTCAGACGGATCATGGATGGCTTGTCCTTAACCTCCTTGGCCTTCTTGATAGCAGCCTCAATACCTTCAAGGTCGTTGTCACCGTCCTTGACCCACTGTACGTGCCAGCCATAGGCCTCAAATCGCTTGGTAACATCCTCGGTGAAAGCGCACTTTGTGTCACCGTCTACAACTTTGTTAGCTCGTGGCAAAGATTTCATGCCTCGAATTTTGCATACCAATGGAAATGTGGTTGTCATCGTAGATGGCGATCAGGTTTCCGAGCTGCAAGTGACCTGCGGTAGAGGCAGCCTCGCTGGCAACACCCTCCATAGCACAGCCATCACCGAAGAAAGTGTACGTGTGGTTGTTGACGAGCTCGTAGCCTGGCTTGTTGAAGACAGCGGCGGTGTGTGCCTGAGCAATGGCAAGACCGACAGCATTGGTGAAACCCTGACCGAGTGGGCCAGTGGTGACTTCAATGCCAGGTGTGTCGTGGGACTCTGGGTGACCGGGAGTCTTGCTGTCGACCTGACGGAAGTGCTTCAAGTCGTCAATGCTGAGGTCGTAGCCGAAAAGGTGCAGCAGAGCATATTGCAGCATGCAGCCGTGGCCGTTGGAGAGGACGAATCGATCGCGGTTGAGCCACTTGGGGTTCTTTGGGTTGAAAGTCATGAACTTGTTGAACAGGACGTGGGCGACGGGTGCCATGCCCATTGGCGCACCTGGGTGGCCTGAGTTGGCCGCGAAGGTGGCATCGACCTGTACGCAGAAACCGTGTTGTCAGTCATTTGTACAGCAATTTACTACTTTTCGATTTTCAGCTGTCGGTGAGCCAGGGCGAGCTCGACTCAACCGCCCGATGGAAAAAAGCCTGGCAATGAGGGGCACAGGACGCTTACCGCGAGAGTGCGGATCGTGTTGATGGCCAACTGATCAGTCTTGTCGTACCCCATGATTGTGATGTGTTGTGTGAAGAAGGATTGAAAGTCAGAGCGGGAAAAGGCAGACGATGTGTCTACCTGTGAGAAAACCTCACCTCAACGGATATGAAGTCACAGGCAGGGAAAGCATTTGACCTGCCCCACGCCCACGTCGCCAACGTCGCGCTTCGGCCTTTGCGCGGGACGGCGAAATAGAGTACGTCGCAGCTGTTTGACCACCGCCATGGCGCGCCTTCGATGTGCTAGCTGCCTACCGCCAATGGCCAAATGCCGTCGGAAGCTGCACGACCGACTGATTCATCGCTGACTGAAGGCATGACCATCCTGGCACCATTCTGCGTAAGAAAGGACTCACGATCACGGTACGCAAGCACGTGCGACAGTCCCGCACTCGGCCTCAAAGCTACGCAGTACGGCGGCGTATGGATAGTCATGGAATTGGTCTAATATTACAAGCATTATGTACATATGTCTTGTCTATCAATCGCTTGAACGCGGCAACGCAAAGTACGGACAGCCCCTCGGCCCCGAGACCGCTATCGAGCATTGTACGTCGATGGAAAATGCGCTTGCTGAGGCGTCGCTGCGGAAACACGCAAGTACAAATCGTCGCCCATTCTACTCGGGGTCAGCTTCGGTTCCCACAGCGGACTCTTCAATGGTGGCCGGCTTTCTGGCGTCTTCGTCGCCACAGTCAATGGCCAATTAGGCTGTTGTCGGCTCGCGACACGGCCATATCCTTTCAAAGGACTTTCGTGTCTGTATCCTCCGACCACTTCGTTGCCTATTGGAGACCTCCAAGTCTTATTGCAGACTTTCTGAGTGCTGGGTGCATGTGCGGAATTTGAAATGTGGATACTATGCTCTAGCGCCTCTGCCGCTACAGAGCCTCGTCTTTTCGCGGCTAAAGTCGTACCACTCAAATTCGGAGAGTGTGCTCGAAGCATCTGACGCTCTGGAGTCACTGGAAATGGTTTCTCCGTCTCTCGCGCATGGCTTAGAGACGAAGTTCGCGGGCCTGCCATCGCTACCGCAGCTCTTGGTGAAGTTCCGCCTCCTGGAGATCGTGGCACGGCTTGGTTTGAGCTCCTTGGTATCTTCGGATATCGTATCGCTGCGATTGGCGATTCTGCCACCGGAGTCAATTGTTTATCTTGTTCCTCAGGGGGCGTCGGCTCGTCAGGATCGGTACTTTCGAATGAAGTACGGCGAGAGTCGGTAGAGACAAATGAACTGCGGACAGCTTGAGGCGGACATGCAGGCTTTGTTATCGTGATTGCAGCTGGAGGAGGCCTGCGAACTTGTGCTTGTGATTCAATAGGCGTAGAATTATAAAGGTCTTCAGGCGAGCCACTGTCCGGGCTTGCATAATAGTCCAGGAGACTGCTCCTGCTGGATCGTGAGTTCGATCTGCTGGAAGATCCGGCATGGATTCTGGGAGGAGCCGGCAAAGTAAATTCATGGGACTTTGGCCCAGCTTCGTAGCGAGGCACCCGCGGTGGTATGTTCAGCGACAAGGACGGCATTGGTGTTGGGCCTTTGTACTTGTTCACTGCAGGATGGGCAGGAAGACCCGGCAGTACCGCAGCTGGCAAAGGGGCAATCCTCTCCTCCTCAAAGATGGTAGCCGGCGTCTGTGGCCAGTACAAGGGCGATTTCGGTGGTGGTTTTGGCGGAAGAGGACGACTTCGAGGCTTGTCTGGCAGCAGAGGCGAAGGGACTTGACGAGTGTTCGGATGTTCTGTTGCTGGCCCAGCACAAGTCGTCTGGGCGTCTTCCATTGGTTCCTGCACCTGTCGAATAGTGCGGGAGTGCTGTCCTGGCCAGAGGGTTTGATGCTTCTCGGAAGCAGACACCATGCCACTTCCGTCAGGCCTGTAGAGGAACCTGTCCTCGAAGGCGGTGGGGCCCTCGTCAACGAAGTCATAAGAGTGACTTTCAGCTTTGGCACGTTTCGCTTTCTTCCTTCGCACGCAGACTGTAATGTAAGCTACCACGATAGCAATGATCACGGCGCCAATTGCAGCCACAGAAACCCCAATGGCTTGTGCGCTCGTCAAAGAAGATGACCCGCGTGCTCCTGTCGCTGTACTCGGGGTTTCAGTAGGTGGATTCGACAGCGGAGTTGACGAACTGTCGGACTCTGAGGAAGTCGGTCCTAGAGTTGTAGTGGAGAGAATCTGTCCAGTCGTCGTCGGATGCGATGCCGTTATCGAAGCTGCGTGTGAACTGGTTGAAGTGGCCGTCCTGGCGGGCAATGTGAGAGTGCTATGTCGAGCACCTACTGCGTTGGATTGTGCCGAGCAGACATTGTACGCGTCCGATTGTTCTTGCGTCGTCGCCCTAGGACAGTCCAGTCGTACACAGAGAAAAGCAAGCTCGCCAAGTGTAAAGCCTTGCGAACTGTATTGCTTGCAGAGGCATGGTACGTTTTCGCTGGCGCATGTGTACTCTTGGCCAACGTATGCTGATAGACAAGGTTGTGCGCACTCTGGAATTGAGCTTTCGAGATCTTCTGGTAGATCCGACACCGTCGTTGCTGAACTTGATCGTTTGATTGTAGGAATTCTGTGCGAATCTGAGGATGCAGTATTTTGTTGCCGTGAAGGCATGATATAGTACAGGCTTTTCTCATAGAACACGAGTCTCTTATAGCTACAGAGATTTTGCAGGAAAATGGCTGACCAGCAGCATAACGAATTGAAAGACTGAAAGAATGGCAAGGAGGAAATAAGGAAATTCGTGAGATCGTACCAGCGTTGCAACGCGTATTGCGAGCACTCACCTCCGGAACGGTCTTGTTTATATTCAAGCAGCAAATGCACGACTATTATGACGCTTTCCGCGGCTACAGTTGCGGCGATGGTCGTTGGTGGTGTAGGCGCTGAACTCGACTGGCGTCAGTAGAGTCGGGCGGCTAAAAGATGCTCTCGGTTGACAGGTTGTCTCGAATCGGTTGGATGCCGCGCCTTGCTCATCGGCTTGCATGTGGTCTGGTGGAGAAGTGATTCCTGTAGAGCATCTTCCACGAGCTCGCTCCAATATCTTGTGCATCATGAAGGCTCACTGGAGATAATGATCAATGGAGGTGTGCGTGCAAGGGGAGGTGGATGCGATGGAAAGCATCCGCGAGAGTGCCAAGGCGCGCCGGTATCGACCTCACGGGCTGCTCGCCATAAATGACGGCAAGGGAGCTGCAATTCTGCTTCACTGTGTTAGTCGCTCCGCGTAGGTTGAGCACTTGAAAGCGTCGGTCTGCGAGATCGCGAGCGTAGTTATAGGTCTGCACGGAGAGCTGCTTATCTCAAGATAGGAGGTCTTACAACTTTTAGCAGCATTCTCGTCACCCAGAGCGTGCCTCATCACCCTCATCCGAGTTCCGAACACTTGCACGCCAACACTGCATGAACTTCCAGGGCAGTCACATCGATGGCCCGCTGTCGCACAAAGTTCAGCTGGATGGCGGCCTCTCCTCCTGGACCTGCAGAAGGCCATTCACGACCCTCACAGATGCGCATATGCGCTCTTTTCGTTCGTTGAGCAGCTGCATGCTGCGCCTCTCTGAATGGCTTGGGGAGCTGAGATGCAGGCACTCCAATCCTTTCTCACAGCCAGGCAGCGAGGCACAGCTGAAGGTAGCTGCATTTGTGTGACCAATGGCTCATCAAAAAGACTTGAGCGACTCACTTCATGTTCCGCGGTCTTGCTTTCGATTCTTCCTCTTCATAGCGCTCCGAAGCGAAGCTGGTACGATTGGCCATGTGTGCATCTCACGACATAAAGATGGTATGCTGGAAACAGCCTGCAATGAGCAATGCTAATCGGATCCCAAGGAACCGCAGCCAATCGCCAGACTCAATTCGTCTTCCACTGGCGGTATTACTTTGGTGGACAACGATGAATTCATGTCGCCTGTTCTATCGCCCCTGGCACTTATTGATAGCAAGCTGCACGCAGGATCTCATATCGTTCAGACTCCAGATCAAAAGCAGTGGATAGATCTCGATGTCTTATCGCCTAAGCTTCTGCGTGAGCTGCGAAAGCAGTACGACACTCAGCTTGCTGATCAGCCACGCTCCATTGCTAAAGGCACTGCGAGAATCAAGGCGTGGACCCGGCAGACAAAGATAGGTTTTGACCTCCGTTTGAGGAGAAAACTGAGCACTGGTCGTGATCAAGTCACAGACATTGTTATTCAAGACCCACTACCACGGGATGAGCAGAAGGAGATCGTCTTGCCAGAGTTGCCGGACGAAGGCATGTTCGAGCTCCCCGACAATTCTCGAACATCGGAACTGCCATCTGGACCCTACAAGTCGAACATGGAAGACGAAGCGGATGGGCAAGAGGTAGAAATATTGCCACAGTATTCTGGACCTACTGATTCTTCACCTCAACTCCGGCTCCAGATACCGTCTACGGTACTGAATGGGGACTCCGGCGTTGACAGACGTTCACCATCTGTATCTAGCATAGTTGCAACACCTACAGACGGTCTCGCTGTGGAAGACTGGAGCGAACAGCTGGGTTGTGCTAGAGACAACGAAATCCAGAAGCCAGAGTTGAACGATGATAGATTGCGCAATGACCCAATCGACATCAAAGAGCCATCAGCCGAACCTGATCAGGTGGCTGCTGACATAGTCAACGCACTTTTAGCGGAGATCAGAGGCAGTCTAGCGAAAGATGCCGGCGGAGATCCAAAATTCAAGTCCTGCCAAAATGTCACCAAAACTTATACGTATGAAACAGCGACCGACGTAGAGCCACCGAGCCCGAGCGGTGCGTCAGGCCGGACTCCTCCGCGCATTTCCCAAAAGGGTCGGAGTACAGCGACAATACGCAACGGAGTCAAGAGTAAACCTGTCAATAGCGTAAACCCGTCGAAAGCAGTCCATCACGAGCCCAGACGTACTGCTCTTCAACGACGCGCCACTGTGCCCAAGCGTGCTACGATTGCAGATGGTCCTGAGGCAGCTTGGAAGGTGGCGCTTCAAGGTCAGAAGAAACTCATTGGAGGGAAGCATCCCTTGACGTGGAAGGCAAAATACGCGCTGGCGGAGAGTCGAAAGAATCAGCATAAGAAATGCCCACCTGACCTACTCGACTCATTACGAGAAAGTGAACGGCTCTCCATCAATATCCTCGGGGGTGTTCATCCGGACGTTGCTGCATTTTCCGCCAACCTCGAAACGCTGGCTACTTTGGTCGTGAGCGAAGAGGATGACATTGTTGGCTTTAGCCAGGAAACCGGCGAGCCAGGAATCTCTAGGAATAGTTCTCACAGCGAAAAAGATGTTGATAAAGCGACGGAAATGAGCCAGAACAACGGTCAACCTGATTCTCCAGTACAACAACATCCATTTTCTCCACATCAGACTCTCCCGAGCGGCGACGTCCGGGACCTAGAAAGCGCTGTCCCAACACTGCAGACCACCCTCCTGGATAGGCCTGTGGCAAATGATATGGACCGTCTGCGCGAGCAATTGGCGCGCGATGCACTCTGGAGCTCCTGGCGTCCTCCACATAAGCCTCGAAACAATGCGCAAGCGTCACTCGCTCTAACCCTGGAAGCAATGGCGAACACGGTGAAGGAGGGAATCTCGTGGCTGCAGGATAATTACGGCCCGGAGCCTGAACCCAAAGACAACCACGTTCGTGTTAGATGGACTTGCTCTTGCGGTCAGCCGTTATATGACGATTTCGAAGAACGAAAGCCTGGCGCGGCAAGGGAGCTTGAAGCATACCTGAATCGACCACGAACACACACTCCAGGAACGCCAACAAGTCCAAGCAGCTCAAGTGGAAGTCGCAGTTTCAGCTCGTCTTTCGGAGGTCCTCCATTTTCTCAGACTTCCTGGTCAAGCTTAGGGCAGCCTGTTCCAGGATCTTATTCGGGAGAAGGAAAGCCTCAGCAAAAATTCTCCACTTCTACGCTGCCTTTGTACACACCCTACACACCGCTGACAGATCCGCCATGGCTTCTGACGTGTGCTAACGAAGACCAGCACTCTCCTAAGATGGCACATCTGGACATGTCTCCACACAAGATTAAGAGCGATCGAGATTTAGCCATCGAGCTGCGATCACACTACTCATTCATTAACAGGAGATGGTGGCAACGCTTCCTCAAACTTCGTGGCCTCAGTACCATCAACTTCGTCCAGTTCGAATGTCATCAGAACCGATTCGCTGACATCCGAAAGACACCCGATATGCCGCCAAATGGCAAGATCGATTATTCTTTCGAGCCTGGAGACTTAATACCGCCAGTTGGCAGTCAGTATCTCTTACACCTATTCAAGCATCCAGAAGAGTACGACGGAGAAATGGTCGCTTACCTGCGAGTGCCGAAAAAGAACGGGAGGTTAGCATTAGGCGTAGGCTGGGGTGTTCATCTTGTAGAAGGCTTCATGCCGGATCGGGTCTGGATGTGTGTAAATTTGTTCTTCGCTTTCGTAAGTTTGGTGTTTGCAGTCGCCTGGGCATGTGACAAGAACGATATTCAGGGCGCTTTCGGCGTTGCGCAGTGGATATGTAGCTTGGCGTTTTTCGCGGGTGAGTAGTTTGATGCCTGTTCATCGAAACCGTACTGATTGTTCTTTTAGGTGGCTGGGTGCAAGCATGCCTTGCCTAATCAGTACGAGATATACGTGTCGATGATGGCGAATGTGCCTGATTGAGGCCTCTTGCCGGTGCTCACAACGTCCACTGCGGTTCAGGATTTCAATACAGCTATTCAATGCCCGGAATGTGGCCGTCGCAGCCCCTCGACTATTCACAGTTTCCTTCTGTTCACCTCGGATTCAGCGTTCTACTCGCATTGTATCATGACACTCTAGGATGTTGAGATATGCAAGTTGAAGTCATGCAAAAAGTCTGTATACTCTGGAAGAGCCGAGTCGTGCTACTTCTCAATGAAATTCGGCCTTAACATGTGAGTTGGCTCTATGCTAGCAGGAGAACAGATGTGCTGTCGTACTACAGTTGCGACTGCAGTCCATTGGTTTCATAGCGTTTGACGTGCAGCAACTTTAGTCTCGAGATACCTTTTCGATAATGGAAAGTTATTTTTCTGATAGCTAGAACATATTTATTCCTTAGCTCGGAATTAGCTCTCTCATAGCCGCGAGATATCTTCCAAATAGCTACAAGATATCTTTTCTTTACCTGTATGTTATCTTTTCGATAGCCGCAAGATGTCCTGTCCTTAGCTGCCCGCCTGACCCTCTGACTTCGCCAAAAAATACAGTCCAAGGGTTTCTTCTCTATACTTGGATGTTTGGAGTACAGTACGCCATCAAGTTCTAATCTATCTTGGTCTTCCGCTTGGCAGTGCCTTCCAGCATCAGCTTCGCAACGTCGTCAGCGCTCTTTCCCTTCCGACGGTCTTCAGTCTTCTCCAAGCCCAGGTCAGTCTCGTCAGCTACAAGCTTGTAGATGTTCGCAATCGCCCTAAACGGTGACTCGTCCTTTCGAAATCCACCGTCAGCTTCAAATGTGGCAGCAATTTCCTCCATTTCGTTCACCCATCTATACGCTTTTGGAGGCATCGAAACCAGGCCCTTTTCCGCACGTGTCCGCACGCCTGGAGAGAAATCATCGAGATGTTGTCTGAGCTCATCGAGGACACCCAGGCTGTGGGCTGTGGTGAAGGATTCGATAGCAAGCGCAGTAAAGCCCTTGGAAAGCGACGCAAAGCACATCTTTAAACCAGTTGCGGCGCCGATTGTGTCGTTCACGTGTTTGATATTCAACACCTCTGCCAACTTGTCACCGTTGGGATGAGTCTGAGATAGCTTATAGGGACCAGAGACCGGTATTGAGGGTCGATACCAGCTGCCGTCTTCTTTCAGGCTCGGCGGTGCGCCGATGATTCCTCCATCGATGTATTTGACGTTCGAGCTGGAACTGCTCAAAAGATCGCTGACTTCGCGAGCCGTCCGTGGACTAACAGCATTAAGATCCATGAAGCAGAGCGGGTGTGGTCGACTCTTCGATGCAGAACCTGATGCAGTGGAAATACGCTTCGCAACTGTGAGCGAATCACGCGGTGGTACAATGGACAGGACAACATCTGCTGCATCGAACAGCGCCGAGTCTGTGTCAACGAGGGATATCCCGTTTTTGCGGGCGCGTTCTTGAGTCTCTAGGCTGCGCCCACTCGCATTCGTGATGACACGAAAGTTGTGAGAGAGTAGAAGTTTTGCAATGCCGAGCCCCATGTCGCCAATGCTGATGATGCCAAGCGTAGCCAGTGCCATATTTGAGAAGCTGATCAACCAGTGCGACTGCTTCCTAGTATACGGTCATGTGTTGGATAAGCTCTATCTGATCTGGCGACTCTGTGGGATGCATCCAAGCCCCGCACTGCTCTGGCTCCACTTCGATACCCTAAAGCCACGGCACCCATGCCATACAGAGAGAGGACGCTTCGGAGTGCTAGTGGACCTTTTGAACAACCCAGTCTGACATGAGCTGCAGCGAATAGCTTTGTTTAGAAGAGACGGACCGCGTTCGGGGAGTCGCACTCCATTGTATCCATTCTTGGAACCTCTTCGAGCAAATTCATCCAAATTATAAATGGATCAGCCCCTAGTTCGCTCACAATCGGTCAATAGCGACGTTGGTCCAACCGCCGACACCTAGTATTCCTCCATCAGAAGCAGCTGGATCCATCGACCACTTCCTGATCGGTTCAATATCCAAGGTCGACCGATAACCGGCATTCCACATCTCTAATCCAGCCCATGCGATCATCAGAGCCTAAAACAATGACTCGAGCGTCAGCAGGTGTCTGGGACAGCGAGGTGCTTTCCAAAATGACTCTCTTACATTATCAGTGCAGAGTTCGATGGGCGGAAACTCCAGTGCGATATCTCGATGGCCACGAATATCAAGCATAGCGCGCATTACATGTCTCAAAAATCTGTTCGATGCAACACCTCCAGAGACAACGATCGCGTTGACATCGTTTGCACTGGGCGAGGAAAGATGCAGTAGGATGCGAGAAGCCAGATGCTCGAAACAAACCCGTTGAACCTCGCGCGCCAGCTCACGGCGCTCGTCAACGGTAACTTCTTCTGGTAGACGTGCATCTGAGACCAAGCGACCATTCGCATCTACCTTCCGAGACATCAAACGCTCAACAAAGGACAAAAGTCCGGCGAATGAGAATGCCATGCGGCGCGATGTTTTAACGCCACCTTTGTTTTCTGAGAATGGCGGCGCAAGTGACCAGTTCCATGGTGTTCTGCGGTGCTCCAGCTCCTCCTGCCGACGGGCTGGAGGCATATATCGGTACTCGCCAGAAGGAAAAGCAAAATCTTCGAGGGCCTTTCCGTAGGGAGTTTGTAGTGCTTCTGGAGGTACTATTGCTCGCGCAGCTTTGTCAAGACAGTCGCCCAAGGCAATGTCGTGAGTCTCTGCAAGAATAGTATGCTCTACGAGGCTTTCGGAGGAAATAAGCATTGTATGCCCTCCGCTCGCGAGTACCGTCAAGAACGGAAAGCTGGGCTCCAATTCTTGACTTGGACTATATCCACTGGGATTCTGCATCGCATGCACCAGCCTCGGAGTCAACGCATGGGCTTGCATATGATGCAGCCCCAGAATGGGAATCTTCAGCCCGAGGGAGAGTCCTTTCGCGGTGTCCACGCCAACGGCCAGGTTGCTACGCATGCCGGGACCTCGTGTGACAGAGATGAAGTCCAGTGCCGGAGCAGTGCTCAATGCTTCTTGAACTAATGGCGCGAGGCTCGTCCGGTGTGATTTCAAAGCCACTAGTGGATGTACGCCAGCGTATGCATCGCAGTTTGCAGTGATCTTGTTATTATAGTGTACATGGAGTCTTCCGCCGAGTGAAGATGGCTTGAGCTCTGCAACCGCGACTGATGTGTCGTCGCAGGAAGTTTCTATGGCCAGCGTGGTGAGGCATCGTCGTAATGAGCGACAGCATGGCAGCTGTCTCTCGAGAATTCTCACATGTCGATGCGCTGTTATGTAACGCAGAGAGCGCATATGGGGGGCGTGAAGTCAGTATGGGTACAATAAGAAGTGTTGTGGACCACGGGACGCGTTCCAAGACTGGCAGCTTGCTAGAATTACTAATCAAAGACGAATGGACATTGATCAAAAGTATTAACCATCAATTAGCTAAGTTTTAATTAATGCCGAGATTTTCGAAATTCTAAATTCTCGATTTCTAACTTTTTAGATTTTTCTTAAATATAAACTAATATTTAATTATTACTTAATTATAAATAATTAGTTTAAATCTTCTAACTAATATTCTACTAAATAGAATAATCTATCTATAAAAGAATAGAATATTACTAATATTTATTATTTTAGAAATAAAATTTAATTAGAATTTATTTATATAAGATTTATATTTCTTTAGTATTTAGTAGTTCTTAGTTTATATTTAGCTACTTCTAATTAATCTTCTAATTAATATTTTATTAGATAAAATAATTTTTCTATAAAAGAATAAAAGAATATTAATAATTATTAGTTTATAATTAAACTTTAATTAAACTTTATTAATTTATAGTTAATATTTCTTTAATACTTAATAATTCCTAGTTAATATCTAACTACTTCTAATAAATATTTAGATAAATAGATTATAGAACTAATACTTTACTTCTATTTAATAATTAAATCTAATATATAGTTATTATTTATTTACTCTAATACTAATATTTAGCTATTATATTAGTTCTTATAAGCTATATTAACTTGGGCTAGCTTGCTGCTTATCTAGACACCCGACGATTTCATTAATTGTCCTTTAATATTTAACTAGAGAGCGAGACGCATAGGCTTCGAAGCCAGAAACGCGGGGTAAGTCAGACTCTCAATCAAATTTGATAGAATATTGCTTCTGCGATTTTTCTCAGCCAATCATTTTGGTCTTGGCGGACAACTTGAAAAAATCGTCGCGCGGTGTCTAGATTATTGGCAGCAAGCTGCCAATAAGGAGAGTAGCAGCGGTAAAAGTATCGCACGGTTCCATGACTCGGCGAAAGCTGCCGAGTGATCGACCCGCCAAATCGGTACGGTCCGCTCTTGCGTTGCGTCACGAAGCCAGGGCGCGTGCACCGCGATCTCAGCGTTGGGAAACAGTCCGCATGTGATTATCGACAGACCCGGCCAGTCTTCCCCTACAGTCTCTGCTCTCTTTTGCCCTGCCGGTAAGACTACATGCGAGCAATGCCAGTATGACTTGATCTGTTCCGCCTGGTAGGTCAGCATGGACAAGAACAAATCAACAGATGGACCATCAGTGAGCAACCCAAGTGCTTTCGACCCTCACCGTCTTCCAGACTGGGATAACGACTTCATCGATGAGGACGATTTCCTAGCGTTCTCCTCAGCGTTGGCAGCTCCCGAGAACCTGACTGCCTCTCCATCAGAAGAAGACCTCGCCGCCACTCTTCGCAGAGCTCCGCCGAATGCGGAATTCATTACCGCGTTGAACGACTGGCGGCCTGTACGGCAAAGAAAAGTCAGACGATCGGGGTCAAGCGCCCCTGGGAAAAGAAAGAAGGCAGGCAAGAAGTCGAGAAGGGGCAGAGACGAAGTCAGAGAGGGCTGGACCTATTCTTTGGTCAAGTACCCGCTCCTGTTCTTCGTCTTCGGCTGGATCACCTTTCTGGGCATATGTTATCTCCTTACCAGGTTCTACATATGGCTCTACGAACAATACGTGACCTGGCGGGGTACTCGTGATCGCCTGCGGAAGACTCTGAGGGTTCAGGACAATTATGAAAATTGGGTGAAGGCAGCCGAGAACCTTGATCGCCATTTGGGCAACGATGCTTGGAAGGATGATGACGAAGGCTCATACTATGACTGGAAGACGATGAGGCGAATCGTCAGAGAGGTACGGAAGCTACGAGCAGAAGCAGAGCAAGACGAGCGCAGTCAAGCGCGGCACGCCGGTCGCCAAGGCCGCAGGGCTATTGATGAGCTGCGCTCTGTGCTGGAAACGTGTGTCAAGAATAACTTCGCCGGCATAGAGAATCCTCGTCTGTACTCCGAAGCTTACTATGGAACTAAGTCATTACTACAGACTTACGTCGACGAAACGGCCGAATCTCTCAAGTTCCTCTTTGCAAGCAATCAGCTTACCCAAGCGGACAAGCGCAGCTTGTCTAAGCACTTGTCGGCCAATTTGGGACGTTCAGCACTATGCTTGAGTGGTGGCGCAACATTTGCGTACTATCATTTTGGCATAGCTAAAGCTCTGCTAGATGCCGATTTATTGCCAGCGATCATTACAGGAACTTCTGGCGGGGCTCTGGTAGCAGCTCTACTTGCAACACGCACCGATGCAGAATTGAAAGAGTTACTTGTACCGGCGCTGGCTTCCCGCATCACTGCTTGCCATGATGATTTCAGGACATGGTTCTGGCGATGGTGGAGGACAGGAGCCCGCTTCGACTCGGTCGATTGGGCCAAGAGATGTGCCTGGTTCTGCCATGGCAGCTTGACCTTTCTTGAGGCATACCAGCGCACAGGACGAATCCTCAACGTCTCTTGTGTCCCGTCGGATCCGCATTCTCCCACGATGCTCGTAAATTACCTCACCGCGCCTGATTGTGTTATCTGGTCTGCAGTCCTTGCTTCTGCTGCAGTCCCTGGAATACTGAATCCTGTCGTGCTCATGCGCAAGAATTCCAACGGCAGCCTTGAGCCATTCTCGTTTGGACACAAGTGGAAGGATGGGTCACTGCGAACCGACATTCCTCTCAAAAGCTTGAACCTGCATTTCAACGTCAACTTCAGTATTGTCTCACAAGTCAACCCACATGTGTCTTTGTGGTTCTTCTCCTCGCGTGGCACAGTGGGCCGGCCTGTAACGCACCGCAGAGGGCGTGGATGGCGCGGTGGATTTCTTGGCTCTGCTATTGAGCAGTTCATCAAGCTCGATCTGAATAAGTGGCTGAAGGTGCTGCGGCATTTGGAGCTACTGCCGAGACCACTTGGACAAGACTGGAGCGAGGTGTTCCTACAACGCTTCAGTGGTACGATCACAATCTGGCCCAAAACCAAGATATCTGACTTCTGGCACATCCTCTCCGACCCAACAATGCAGCGACTTGCTGGCATGATCCGCGCTGGCCAGTTGGCTGCATGGCCTAAGCTCAAGTTTGTTGCCAATCGTATGGCCATCGAACGCATTATTGAACAAGCCCGAGAGGCATATCGTCCTCCTGAAGGGCAAGCTCTGCCGCCAACTCCTATGGAACGCCCGGGAGGTCGACTCCGTAGCGTCCTGAGCGAGGAAGACTTGGAAGGTCTTCTCGAGAAAGCGCGCGCTAGTAATGGGGTTGTCGAGGTACCCGAACGACTTTTGTCGCCAGCTGTTGAGCGCGAGCAGCCTGCTTGGCGACCGCTGCCGCAGCGTCAAGACTCGCCGTCTTTTACGAAACGCATGTCGAACTTTTGGGGCTCGCTGCAAACTCCCACACCTCGCACAAGTTCCGAGACTGTCAGACCTACTCCGAGAGAACTCGCTGCGGCGTCGCCGTCTGTCGATACCAGACGCAACAGTGGTGTCATGGAGGAACTTGTCCGACAAAGTCGAGTCTTCTTCGACGATTTCGCGGACGATAGCGAAGCTGCCAGCGATCAGCAAACCGATGCAGAGCATACTGATGCAGAGGATGGCGAACAAGATGACGCCAATTTGCATTCCCAGAGTAGAAGCTCCATAACATGAGGACTGTTCCATCGAACAAGCAGGACCTACTGTGCCACCATCCCTAACGTGAGTGGTGACATGCGCTCTGCATGAGATGCTCGAGACACTTCCACTGTCTGCCACATGACGACCACTGCGGGCGGAATCCCGATGAGTGGCTTCAAGCCACCACTCGAATATGAATAAGGACGCTGAAGCATCATGGCATGGCCCATGCATTACTGTGATGTAGGCGGCAGTAAACACAGTGTTGGCTGTTGTGGCAAAATTTCGGCTTGCAACCAGTGTCGTATTCATAGCGCATCCAAAAGCGATGACCTGGCGAAGGTGCGAAGGTGTCCGTTGCTGCATCCTTGCGAATCAGACATGATGAAGTGGAGAGGCTTTCATTCTGGGGGCGGTCTGACTTTGATGAGACTGCTATGATGCGAACAGAGTTGTTCCGCAGTACCTTCGTAGATCGGAGCGGCCTAGTCCTTGCCGACTCAGGATTAGGCTCTGAAAAGACCATAGATCTTCAGGTGCGGGCTTCCATTCATAGTACCCAGTCCGGGAAATCTTAGGTGCTCTATCCCTCAACGTGCGTACACGCTCCCGCACATTCCTGGCTCGGTCGCCAAACACTTGACCTTCACATTCAGACTGCTGCATTCCGCGAAGCATTGCTAATTGAGCATTCACGCGCCGAATGTTGTAGCGGGAAGCACGAGCTGGAAGTGGGTCTACCAACGACTCAATAAGGAGTTGAAAGTCTTCTCAGGCACTATCACGAGACAAAGCCACTGTCTGCGAAGCGAGGTCCACAGCTTCAATTTTGTATGAGTGTTAGCTGTAATAGTCAGTGGTTGGGTTGATGGCCAGACACTGTCGGCAAATGCATGCGAGCCTCGAACCATCCACAACAACCAGAAGGCCGACGTGGAAGAATTCAAGTCAACTAAGCCATCTGATCTTGGACTACATCTCATCAGGAGTATCTCAAGCGATGTTTCCAGGCGGAGTGTTCATCAATATTATACATGGAGTTACAGGAGTATATCGAGATATCCTCGGCATTTCCTGTGCAGGAACAAGTGCCGTATTCGATTTCATCATGCTGCTATACAGCCTGGCAAATGATGACCTTCAAGCGCGGGCATGGGTCGAGAATAGTGTCTCGCGTGCAGTCGGTGCCATGGCTTTGACTGCGCCATCGAGCTAGATTGAAGCCCAATACTGCTGTAATCAGTGAACTTGTTGACGGAAAACAGGACGACGGTCCGCGCCCAAGGCTTCATGATGCGACGTGCTGCCGCCAGAACTTCGGCGCGGAGCACATTGCAGTTTGTCGGTCGCCACCCTCAACCATTCTAGTGGCATGCTATCTCTCACGGTTTGGGTGTACTGAACGCAGGGAAGGATGCTGGAGTCCTCTATCTGGTTGCTGCTTCGGAAGTAGAAGTGTTCTAGCGTCTTTCTAAAGGTGTGGCTTTATGGGCGGTTGCGGCATGTAGATTGAATCGTGCCACCTGACTCCAGTGAAGTGCCCTAGGCCGGTCCCATATTGCCGGTACGGCTCGTATTGGCGCCATAGTTGGTCAGTCATTTTCGCCAGATTCATCAAGCAAGACCCATGCAATTGGGCATGCAGCACAAAGCTTTTGTCTCTCATTGCCGAAGGTCTCTAATGATCGAGTTGCATTGTGAGTCAAGCAAGCTTCGTTGATGTTTTCAGGTACTTGCTGAGATGACAGATGTAGCGATTTCTGGAAGCGTACTGGCTTGTGGGCTAGGGCGTCAAATGCAAGGATCAGCCTGTCCTGCACTCGCCAAGTGGTCGAGGATACGGGAGTGCTGTGCACGACACCACCAGCAGGCGAGCGCTCTTACTAGATTAGATTTATATCGGCTTATATCAGATTTACGGCTAATACCGGTTCCTTACATAATGCTGCCGGCTGCGATCGCTAACTATGTGCTACGCTAATAATAATATTACGCGTATAAGTATATAATACTATAGAGGTAGGTAAATAGATTCTAAGCCGATTTCTAGTAGTATTAAGTAAATATAGACGTAGAAATAGATTAAATACTATAGTAGATTATATATATAGTAACTAATTATAATATTAGTAAGCTCTACTAGTATTTCTAGCTTATATAATATAAGTTAGGTCGTATCTAATAGGCTAGCTATTTACTAGTAAGTAATTATAGAATACTCCTTTACTATAGTAACTCTAAGGGTTAGATAGCTATTCGCTAAGCCTTCCTTAGATATACTAGTAACCGTAGACCTTACTACTATAGATCTAACTATAGTTAAAGTACTAGTTTATAATATACTACTAGCTTAGAGTATAGAACTATTACTAGTTACTTAGCGGAGGTATCTACTAGCTTAGTATTAGTATTCCTAGCGGAAGTATAGATCTAGGGGTTAGTTATAGTAGCGGCTATAAAGTAGGTTACTAGATAGGTATTTATAATAGTATAGGTAGATCTATAGAAGCTAGAGCTATAGATAAAGATCTAGTAGGCTCTATAGACTATAAAGGCTTTTATAGATAAGGAAAGTCTTTACTATAGTACGTAGTAGTCTAGCTACCTCGCTTCTTATAGCTATAGTTACCTTAGTAGGTTATTAGGTACTAGTATCTCTTTATTCTTAAAGTCTATGATACTCTTAGCGCTATTAGAGATACTATATATCCTAGCTCTACGTTACGAATAGCTTCTTATTAATTAATAATCGTTAGTATCTTATAACCTAGTAGTAGCGTAGCTCTATTACTAGGGTCGACTTATTTAAATCTAGTCGCCTATCTTCTTATATAGCTAAGACTATTACGTACCTTTTTACTAACCTTCTCGAGCTACTTCTACTATCGTTTAAGAGGGTTAAGCTTATAGTCTTTAGACTGTTCTATAGTAGTAGACTCTTTACTAGGAATAAACTAGTATCTATTAAATATATAGATCTATAGAATTAAACGACCCTTACTTATAAGAAGTAAGCGTTACTAGTAGTAATAAAGCACGCCGTAAACCCTCTAGAAGCGACCTAAGTAAGGCTTTAGCTAGAAATTAATATCGTTCTTTATTTTCTAAAGCTTAGCGGTAGCGAGGTTATATTATTACTTAGCTAGCTTAAGACTATATATCGAGATAAGCTATACGACTTTATCGTAATAGTCGCTATTAATATATCTAGAATAGCCTCTATTAGTCTCTTTACTAAGCTTAGTAATATAGCGGTTAATCTAATAGTTAAAGTAGCCCTTAAGATAGTCTAAGAACGTTAAGATATTATTCTTTAATATAGTAAGGAAGGACTTTAGTAACGAGTAGACGCTTTTAACTAGTAAGATTATTATATTACTAAAGTAGCGAGTCTTATCTATCTAGTACTTAATATACTTCTTCTTATATAGCTACTATTAATCTTCGAGATAATCTACTATTACTTACTACTTATTAGTATTAACTAAGTATAGGTTGTCTTATTCGAGCGCTTCTAGAATAGGCTCGCCCTTACTAAGTAAGGTAATAACGCCCTTATAGTACTCGAATTACTCCTTAGATTTAGCCTCTACTATATTATTAAAGATCTTTATAAAGAACTCGGTCTTAGTAGTTAGCTCTAGTCGCTTAGTAACCTCGTTTATATAGATACTAATATAATACTTAGTATTAGTAAGAATAGCGTTTCGTATATACTAGTAGTAGTATATAGTTAGAAGCTCTAGAAATATATATTAGAGAGTATTTATAAGGGCTCTATCTCGATTATATAGGAATATTCGTATTTCCGAGTAGTTATATTTTTTAAATATCTTCTTAAGGTACTTTAGTACTATAGTATAGTTGCCTTACTTCTACCTATTTATTAGTATTATTACGAGAGGTATAACCTAGTTAAATTAGTTTAGCTAAACTATTATAAATAGTAGCAAATCGTAGTCGTTCGTTTTATAAATATAGTCGCTAAGTAGAACGTCTAGATAGTACTTATAGTACTTAATTATCTTTAGATAAGTAAAGAATATCTATTTAAGGCGCGAGTTATTATCTTCTACTATATTACTATCGTCCTTAGGCTTTAGTTCTAATCTAGTAAATTTAGTAAGTTCTTCCGCTATAAAGTCGAAATTAGACTTAAACTAGTAACCCTAATCTCGTAGCTATTATAACGACCTCTTAACTATAGTCTTACTATCTAATTTAATACGCTTAGCCTTACTCTAGGTATTAGATATATTAGTCGCTAATAGTAGAATAAAGTAAGGGTCGTCGCTATTATAGAAGGTTATCTTTACCTATACTTAAATAGCCTTTATAATAAGTCTATCCTTAGCTCTTAAATCTACTATAAACTTTACTAATTTCGAATAGTAGTAGTAGTAACGATAGTTAGTAAAATAGATTAGCGCCGAGGTAGGGTAATTATAATCTTCTTTATTCTATTATAATAACTAAGATCTAGTTAGCTTATTATAATTATTAGTAAAGGCTAGATAGTTAAACCTATAACCTACTTCGTTTAAGTACTCTTCTATCTTACTTTACTAGTAATAATACGCGCCTACTTCGCGTCTTCTACCTATACTAATATCTTCTTTATACTATATTTAGTATACTTAAAGTAATAGTATACGACTTTATTATTTACCTTCTAATAGCTAGTCTTATTAAGCTTAAACCTATACTCTAGGCTAAAGACTTATATATATTCTTCTAGCTTCTCGAAGGACTTAAATAACTAACTCTATAGTACTATAATATATATAAACTACTCTAGTATAGATACTAACTCGTTATTTAAGTTACTCTAGTAATTACTATCTTTAGTACCCTTATTTCTATCCTCGTTTCCGCTCTCTAATTCTATCTCTTCTACTACTTCTATAGTAGACTCTAGTAATAATAGTAGTAATAGTAAGGTTACTAGTAGTAGTAGTAGTAGACGCTTATCGAGACTAGTAAGAAGATCTCTTATAAACTTATTATTAGTTTAAGCTATAAGCGCTATATAAGGATAGCGATAGTAAGATTAGAAATACTAATCTTTATATACTAGTATCTATAATTCGAACGAGAGTATATAACGCGATAATAATTAAGAATTTATATAAGAATTAACTAAGAATACCGAGCCTAGCTACTTATAGTAGAATCCGTAAATCTAATATATACCGATATAAATTCGATTTAGTAAGTAGGCAGGCGAGGAGGTAATATACTAGAAGTAGCGAAAAGTAAGAAGCGCAATTGTTAGCATAGCGTCAAGTTTGTTGTTAGCGAAGAAAACCAAATGTGTCTGTACAGCATTGTATCAAGCGGCCGGATGGCACGTCTTGCATAGATGCACATTGCGCTTGGATCTCTCCAGATCTGGCCGGGTGCTGCACGTTTTCCCAGAGAAATCCAAACAGAAAGCTTTTCTCACTGCCGATGTATCTGCGATGTGATATCCCTTGACGTTGTGCCAATGTTGATGTGCTCAGTGGGTCCGCAAACATGTCAATTTTTGCCAGGTTCGCAGCGTGCATTGCAATTGTTTACCCAGCGGTCATAACTCGGACAAGCGTGAAACACACTGTTCGCCACTTGCAGGGCAGGCTGCCGGCCATTGAATGGCGACATGTGCATCGTAGTGCAGGTCAGACTTGCACTCGGTGGTATAGCAAAGAGTCAGAGCAGCGCATCATAACAAATCTGTGCGACTTTCCACATGAGCGCACGCGAGCAGCTCCGTGGGCTGGGAGCGTGCTATGCAGGTGCCCAGGTGTTCAGGTGTTCAGGTGTTCAGGTGCAGGTGCCCAGCGTGAGTTGTTCGATGCCGGATCGGCGGGGTGCGGCTCAAAGTGAAGCGAGCGTGCGTGGCTGCAGCGAGCACTTGCCACCTGCCCAGGAGCGCATTATTGTTGTTGGCGTGAGGGCGAAAGTGCGAGGGAAACAGAACAGGGCAGCGTGAGACATGGATGCAAGTGAATGGAGACAGGCGGCCGGTCGAGGTGAGATGTGAGATGTGAGAGGAGCGGGACTGGGCAACGCTGAGCTGAGCCTGCGAGCCTGGGACTGGGTACCAGTATCTGATCGACATCTTCCGCGCAGTCCAACCAATGGCAGCAGCGACTCTCCACTCTAGAACACCTCAAGCTTCTTCTCGAAAGGTCTCATGGCTGCACAAGGCTCATCGCTCCGCGCACTCCCCAGCAGCACTGCAGCACTGGTGTCGTTAGCGGTGCTTAGCGTTGCTCGTCACCTTGTCAGTCCTCGTAGTGCATTTAGTGGGCCTCTCTCGATTCTGCGCCCGTCATTATTCGCAGGCAGTCAGTAGTCGTAGTAGTATTGTCCCTCTCGCACCGCACTGCATCGCACCGCACCGCACCGCACCGCACAGCAGCCCACGAGACGGCAACAGCATGGGTATCGCGACTACTGTCTGCTGGTCGCCGCTGTCGTGAGATCACATCGCATCGCATCCTCGCACCGACGCAGCCAGCCCCATCTGCATCTGCATCTGCATCCTGTCCTCGGTCTGCGCTCGACACTCGACACTCGACGCTTGCGCTGCGCAGCGCTGCCAGAGCGAGACCTCCATTCCTCGCGCAAATTGCGACTTCGCACACCACCCACTTGTTTCCGAGAGCGACCGTGTCACCAGCGATACATACCGCGCCCAAGAGCACTTGCTGTCTGCTGCAATCGGCGTGTGGTTGTTGCCATTGAGCGAGCTGCTCCCATGTCGCCGCTCCTGCTTCGAGACCGCGCCCACCCCCTCCAGTAACAACGATCAGTCATTGTGTGCACATCTGCGCGCCATTACCAGAGCGCTTCACACATTGATCAGCAGCGTCGCAACGTCTTCGCCGAGTCGTATCGCATCGCATCGCGGGAGTCCATCGCTAACTCCCCCGCGGCTGCGAATTTCTGCGCGCAATCGCACGGCAAATGGAAGAGCCCCACGATGGGCAGTGTAGAGTTGTCTACTACTGCCCTGCCCTCGACCTGGCTCTGTCAGAGCTTTATAAGGCCACAGCTCCTCCAGTAGCCTCATCTGGCGGAGAAGATCCTCCAGAACCTCTGGACCATGTCTACAGCAATGTGCGGCGGCTGTTGGATCAAGATCAGGGCAATTTTGCCCAAGGTGAGAGAGGCCGATGGTCGAGTCTCGCGCAGTATCAGAAGCTAATTTATACAGTCTTCGTCAGTTCCGACCTGCAGCAATGTCTGCTAACGTTGGCCGAATTCGATCAGCGGAGCTCCACAGCGGTCCTCGTCGAGTCCAAAACTTCTGGCGCGAATAATCTATCCACAGATGCATTGACCTTCCTTCGCACGCTAGCAACAGACTCCCAATCAGGTCACTATCGAAGGCACGTGATGCCATTTGTGCTCATTGCTTCAAATCCCTCATCAGATTCGGGAGAACCACTGGAGCTGAACTGTTCCGAAGCCGGTGCGCTTGACTCGATGCACAGTCCGCTGGACTCTCACTCCATCGATCGGCTGATAGGTCGTGTTAAGGACCTTACTCGTCCGTCAGCAAGAAATCTTGGTTCGAGCATGGCAAGGACGTTAGTGGCTCACATTGTGAATGTCACGAGGCCAGAGCTAGCATCACATCGCCCTGATGAGATTCTTCCGACTCATAGAAAAGCTGCAGTCGAGGCAGCAGTGGCGCAATGGCATTTTCCCGCACATGAATTTGACATGGACGAGCTCACATATGGCGCATTGGTCATGGTCGAACACGTCTTGCGCGCACCAGCTCTGGAAATGTATCGAATACCGCGTGCAGATCTGATGACTTTTCTCTTGGCCGCTAGGAGGGAGTACAAGCACGAAAGGGAGGTGCACTATCACAACTGGCGTCATGCAGTCGATGTCACTCAATCGCTTTATGTCTTTCTATGCGATGTGCGGCTGTGTCCTTCGTCTGCTTTGACACCAGTCAAGGCGAAGCAGGAGCCTAACGCGGTGGAACGCCTTCTCTCGCCCGTCGAAGCTCTCATCCTCCTGGTCTCAGCAATCGGTCACGATGTCGGTCATCCGGGTGTCAACAACGCATTTCTCGTGGCCAGCGATCATTCATTAGCCCGCCTGTACAACGACAAATCTGTTCTTGAAAACTACCACTGTGCAGCGTATTCGCAGCTCCTCAGGAGACATTGGCCGGCAGTGAGCAGCATCGCAAATTTCAGATCGACGATGATATCCACCATTCTGGCTACCGATATGCAGCGGCACTTTGAGTACATGGGTTATCTGAGTGACCTTAAGACGAAGGTCGAGAAGAGTGAGCCCGAACTCGCAGACTGGAGTGAAAAGGACAAATCACAAACACGCGAGCTCGTTATGGCCCTTCTGCTGAAGGCTGCTGATATATCCAACGTAGCCCGACCCTTTGACATATCTGCTGAATGGGCGAAGACGCTCATGAATGAGTTCGCGCGGCAAGGAGAGCTTGAGTCGGAGCTGCAGATTCCAACATGCCTTTTCGGTGGCCCTCCTGACAAGTCAGACCGGCTTGCAGCAGCGCAGAGCCAGAAGGGCTTCATGAACCTCTTTGGATTTCCGCTATTTCGTGGCATCTCGGAGGTGATGCCTAATGTCTCCTGCACGCTTCCCGAGCTTGAGCATAATAAAGATGTATGGGAAAGGAAGATTGTTGACGAGAAGGCACTTCGAGAACAAGAAGGAGTGGGAACAGGGTCGCCTAGGACGTACGGCTCAGTGACAGACTCGCAGGTGGAGGAAGCTAGAATGCGCAAACGGGAGTCTGAGCCCGCTGTTATTCCCACTTCGACACCGCAGACGCCGAGCTCACCAATCAGGCGGCAACCGAATATTGAACCAGGCAGATATGGATCACCAGCGAAACACCCGGCCAGTGACCAACGCCATCGCCTACAACTCGGTGTGTCGCTAGACGATGAGAAACGCTCATCCACACCCAATCTGTGGCCGAGTCTGAACGGACTGCAGCTTTCACCGACCGCAGGCGGTTCTAGTAGACGGTCCAGTAAAGATGTGGCATTAACGCAGTTGCAAGAATTAAGCCACTACGCGCAGCAGAACCTGGCTCCTGCAGGGTCAAGGCGAGGTTCAGCAGATGCAGGATGGCAGATTCAACAGAACTATCCTGGCTCGCGGCGTGGTAGCAAGGAAGAGAGTCTCACGACGATTTTGGTTACTAGCCAAGGCAGTCCGGCGAATCGTGGCTCTCCTGCTTCGTCGCAGACTAAAATAACGAAGCCAGGCTCGCCTAGCAAGAGCATTGGCATTGCGAAGCGACACAGCTTGCGGCAAAACCAGGCTCAACATTCGCAGACTGCATCCGGACCTCGTTACTCTATTCCTTCTTCGCGCTCGCAAACGACGACTTCAGTCGCGGCCACGACCGACCAGCAATCACCTTCCACCCAGCCGTCTTCATTGGCTCCCACGGACGACGCCGATGCCGTGCAGGCCGGCCCACAGCACGGCTCTTTCTCATCGGCACCAGCAGCGATATCAGATCCCTTCGTTGCCACAGGTAGCTGGCCAGACAGCCTGGATGGCGCACACCACTCTTCTGCGCCTTCTGCGCTACCCAGTACGCCCCCAGACCTTCCCTTGATTCGTTCAACAAAATCTGATTCGCCTCGAATTATAGCACGCATGGCAAGCGGCGACTCCGCAATATCTAGGCTTGATCCTCGGAAGTCCGAACCCCATGTGCGAGAGTCGCGTAGTCGAAGTCGTTTACGCGGTCTCAAATTCTGGAAAAGACGACGTGACGTCTCGGGTGTTGATGGAACTACATCCGGAGAATACTCTTCGTGATCATGCATGTTTATTGGGTGCATAGGCGCTTTCGGCGAATCTTTCAAAGTGGAGGAGTGGCAAGCTCCACAGGAATACAGGTAGCCTGCGAAGCAGCGCAGGCGCAGTTCTTCGGCAGTCACGAGCAACAAGCTGGGATGGATCATGCGTACGTGATCCCAAGTTCAATGACGGGATGACAATTCGAAATGGGTGGCATTCACTTCTGACACTGCATGTTGCACTTCAATCTTGGAGGCCACGCTGCTACGGGAGCAGCATAAGAGAGAGAACAGGCGGGGCTCGCTCAATTGTACGATCAATGCGAGACGATGAATGCATCGTGGGGAAGCATGTATTAGGTCACCTAGAGCAGTACACGAATCAAGCATTTCGAGAATTGCATGTCGCATTTGTATTTGATTGCTCAAATCTGTCGCGTGCCGTGTATGATTCAACCAGCCAATGCTTGAGTTGACCGGAAAATCAAAAGAGCTGCCGGATCTGGATATGTAATGCCAGTAATCGATACTGCCGGTCTGGTCTTAGCTGAGATTTGCTATGGGGCAGATGTGCGCTCACCTGAGTATTCGAAAGTGTGCAGCTTGTCCTGATCGGCAGTAATCTAAATGCATTCCAGCAAGTTGATGACCTGTCGCCAAGTGATGCTGTTGCTGCGATGATCCTGCTCAGGAGGCATGATTGATCTCTGGTGGCGTAGAAAACCCACTTGCTTGTTCCCTTTCTCGCCCACCAGTGGCCTTCTTTGCTGCTTTCTTCTCGCTGTGCTCTCGAGAGTATACTGCGGCTTTTCGAATGGAATATGGAATCACGAAGAACCCTGCCAAGGAGGCAAGCGCTATGGCCGTCTTCGAGGCTTTGCTATCAGCCATATCACTGCTGGAGAATGTTTCTGTCGGGTGAGTTGTGCTTAGATTTGTTTGCGAATGGCGTCTGGGTTACAAAGCGATTCGTGATCAAGAGAGACTGGATTTCCTCGAAGCGGACAGCACAGTGCTGACATGTTCAACTCCGGCGGTCGAGATTGCAACAAAGAATGGTGAGCTGGGGAACCCATGTCCGTGAATAGCGCGGTGAGTGTGTTTGCCTGGCACAACGTATGGCACATAGGAAGTCGCCGCCGAGCCTGAAGCACACGCGTCACAGCATGAAAGTGGGCGTTACAGCAGAGGTACAGGTTGAGTGAATGGAGGACTCTCAGATGCTACCTGCATAAATTCTTGACCCTCAGTTGTTGCTGGCCGAGCCGAGAATGCCGAAGATCTACACGCGTGCCTGCCTCCCGACGCCTCGACCGAGACGGAACGGCGCTCAGGGACCAAGACCAGACTTATTTCCCAGACGCGAAGACCAGTCCACCTCCTTGCATACATGTAATCACAAACAACAACGTCACCAACAGCAAACATGGACTCAACCACCACGAGTCCACCTTTGACGCCAGTCCGCACATACACAATGTCCCCCATCGACACATCGCCCACGCTCTCATACCGACAACATCTGCATCGCAGAACCAGCAGCTTCTCCTCCAACCACGACCGGAGCCCGATCACACCCAAGTCACGGCATCGCTTCAGTAATGCGTCGCAGCTGTCGGGCGAATTTAGTCCGCACGGCGATGACGGCGGCGGCGGCGGTGGAGGCAGTGGACTAGGAAACTTGGCAGACGAGCTGGATCAGTTGGATGCAGATGATGATTTTGAGGAAGGTGTCACCGAAGACATACAAGAAGGCGATGGTGAGGAGCAGAGTCGCGATAGCGGCATAGATGTCAGCTATGCTCATGCACAATCAGAAAATGGTCGCTCCAGGGAGGGCGCGAAGCATGTCCGGAACTTCTCAAAACCGTTCAAAGACGGAACGTCACCCACCGGCGACGACTACGACGATACAGAAAGCGAAGACAGATTTTCGTCAGACATGGAAGACCTTATGAACAGCATTGCGCGCATGACAAGCTATACCTCCACCTCCGAGGACCCACTCATTCCCAGAACGATCGCACAACTACAGGATCTGGGCAACCAGACCAGTCTTGAGGCATCTGCACAGAGGCTCACCACTTCATCCAACAGCCTGACCTCGCATTTGAGCACTCAGGCGAAGACGCTGCAGACGTTAGGTCAGAGCTTGATCCCATTGTTTTCATCAACCTTAGATCCAGTATTGCTTGAGGAAACCATACCCCTGGTCGAGGATCTTGTCAAAGTCATACCGCAACCAAATATGTTGCCCGTACAGAAATTGCAGAAACTGGACCGTGAAACAGCCGAAGTCATTCACACTCTGACCCAGTTGACAGACACGCTGCAGATGGGCAAGCAAATCACCAATACCGCTACCAGACATCTACGACTTACTCAGGAGATGGTTGTTGATCTGCGACGAGAGCGGGAAAAGACCGAGCTTGCACGACACGAGCTTCAAAAGACCGACTGGGATGAAAAGTTGCAAAGTAGATGGTGCAGTGGACAATGTCGCGATATCATTTCTGGCTTCGAGGATCGTTGTAATGCTTTGAGGGGAGAGCTTGAAGCTGCAAGCGCATAATGATATAAAGCGCTACAAGACTAGACTTGGAGTTTCTAGATTTTGCTTGTTGGGACTGGACTGCGATTTAATACTGCGAAGGATACCCCTTTACTCGTACGTTGCTGTTACGATTACTGGTGTTCGGAAGGACATTGGAGCATGGAATGAATGGAACTGTCCGCAAAGGACTTTGTACTATGAAAGTGTGTTTTAAACCAAGCTCGGCGAGGAACGGAGACTGGCGGCGCCAGGCCAGCTGCTCTTTCATGAACGGTAAAGCTTTTCATGGGCGCCACATTCGAAGAGCATGGCTTTTGCAAGAGAACACTCGACATGAATGTGAACGTGGACCAGCCCAAAAGCGTTGATATGGTGTTGGACTCCACAATTTTCCCTGCATATGATGCTACTCGCACGACTCCAGTTACGTCACCATGAGTTGGTCGCGTGTGATGCAAACACATATACATTGGAGCTCTTTCTGTTCCTGCAGGATCTCTCTGTTTCTCAATTTCAATCGAAGCTCCAGACTCGACCTGCACACCGTGGTAGAACGCTGTATTCAGAAACACGGAATCAATTCAGATCAAGATGTCTTCACAGCATGGACAGAAGGTAGGACGTTTCCGAGCAAAAACTAAACACAAAGGCTGACGTGTTGTTGTAGGTCACCACCGGTATGCACAATAGCAGCAAAGAAGAGCATCTCTTGGACTTAAGTTCCGACTGACTCTATGAGCGACAGACCCAGCAACCTTGAACGATCCCAAGAACGAAGCGCCAGGTAAAGAGAATCTACGACCAGAATGGACGCACTAGCGACCTGCTAACAACACTGTTACAACTCCAGGCATGGTAACATCAGACTCTCTCGCTGCCGAATCCATTCAAGAAGGAGGATCATTCGCTGCCAATTCCGACTCTCGAGGCCCAATGGTATATCATCTGGGACCTTTTCTGAGAGCAATTGCTGAGTCGTATTCAGGCTCAACCATCGCACTCCGCCAACACCAATACAACCGACACAAGCAATGCTATTCGTTTAGACCCAGAGACCGATGCAGCTGCTCGTGAGGCAGAGCAGGGTTGGGGAGATCAGTCGCAGCTCAATGCCGGTAGCAAGCTTGGCAAGGAGTCTGGTGTAGGACCGACATACAACAGCGTTGCAGGTGCGACATCATCGACCGACGAGGGTGCTACATACCAGCCAAAGGGACAGAATCTGCAAGAAGGAGGCTTTGATGCCGGAGCACCAAATGCAAGCTATACATCTGATATTGGTGGCAAGAACGACCCAGTAAGTAAGCTCTTGTGTATAAGGCTCGACTCCGAGCGAACGTGTGAGACTGAGCGAGAGGTGTCAGAGATGGCAGCTCTGTCTTAGCGCGGTGTCTCGGAGCGTCTATCGTTTAACCCATTGCTAACCCTTATACCCATTACTTTCAGGGACGAGTAGCTTTGAATCGGGCACAGGAAGCTGATGTTCCGTCTGCTGGCGGTGCTGGACCAAGAGAGGAACAGATTAGCAATGACGGACAGTATGACAGCCTGGCTGAGACCAGTGCTTAGTCTCGGACCAACGATGCTAAAGACTGGTCAATCGAAGCTGGGGGCGGGTGAGGATGTATGCTGAGAAGGAATTGTAACATAAAAAGATGAACCATGCAGGACGAAGAAGAGAAGAAAATCGGAGCCTGTCACTGTTAATGACTTTGTCCCAGAGCACTCGGGTCGCCCCACTGTGAGCCTGGAGTTAGCGTTGCCATTCGAATCATCCCTATTCAAAAGCGAAGGGGACCAGAGTCAGTATGTCTTTCAAGAAGCACGTAATGAGCTCCAAGGGCAATGGCGGAGGTTAGCCTACTGTGTCTGAGATGGCGACCCCGGTTGCTGTCATTCCGCGGAGTCATGCCTTGCACCCTTCGATATACTTACCAAACTCAACCACTCACACCTTCCCCAATGCTGCCATATACGGTGTGACCGGAATATGGGTCTCGCATTCAAGGCTTGCGAAGCACTCTGCTGTTTTGGCTGGGGACACGCCTCGATCTTCAGGCCGGCATGGGTATCTTCACCGGCGTGTGAGCTGTCCAATGTCGTGAGCTAAACTTACTTACCGTTGCTATCCCACGAGATACGTTACAACGAGCCATGCATCAAGACCGGTGACATGCTAGTGGCGCAGGCTTTCATGCTTCCCCGTTCCTGTACATATGCACATCTATGCGCTTCGCATGTGAGTCGCATAGGGCAGTTCAGCTCGCCGAACGCCACGCATGATAGGAGCAGTGGACTTTAAGTACACAGTACAGCTGCCATGTCAATGCAGGGAAACGTGCTCGCGGCTTTCGGACTCTTCGAGATATGATCTTCGCGGTAGTACATTCCAGCCCTATCTCTCATGTTTTGATCGTGAGAAATAGTCATTGTATTGCAAAGCGTCTCTATCTTGATATAGGGTGAAATAGTAGGATTGTACTTCCACCAAATGGAAGTTGTGAGAGCTGCAGTCCTACAGGTTCCATTTCGCTGTGAGCCATGTCTCGAATTCAAGAGGTCGTACATCGCGGAAATGCTGGTTGAGGTTTGGTTGCGCGAAGTCGTATCGACCTTCTGCTGTGTCAAGCAATGCACGCAGTCGAAGCTGCCTTGGTACATCGCCCTGAGCGGCTGCCTCTAGGAGCTCTGCGCGCAGAGTGGCAGGGCTATGCCACTGAATGGAGAACGGCGCACCTTTTGATACAGAATTCAGTAAGATTTCATATGGTCACACCTACTCTAATGAAACGTACCTTTCAAGCGCCTAAAATCGAAGGGACGAGGGTCAGCATGTGTCTTCAGGAATAAGAGAGGGCAAGCACTCCGAAAGCAAGGGTTGAGACCAGCGTGCCGTGTCTGAGACGGCGACCGCAGCTGCTGCCACCCGGCGGAGTCATGCCTTGCACCCTTCGATATACTCACTGGATCTGTAGCACCAAGTCTTTCACCAGCACTCTTTGGCCATACATGCGCAGCTCAGGCGGCCAGGTGCTTAGTTCTAGCGATTTCGTCACGAAGCGCGCAACATCTTGGGCAGCCGTCATGCAAATCGTTGCGGTGGGGTTATTGCTCGCGTCGTATGCGGGTACTTGACCTGAAGATCCAAGTTATAACAAGCTGGCAGAAGGCTCGCGTAGCGGAAGACGATTTTATATGGCAACGAACCTGTCATGGTACGCAAATTCAGAATGTAGCAACCCTCAGCGCTGAGACCGGTATTGGCTCCTATTCGAGATTGTGCTAGACCGCCTGGTTGAAACCTTTCGTACAATATACCGCAGACAAACGCAGTTGATTGAATATGTTGCGAGTAATGAGCGAGCAACTGACGGGCGGCCGTCCTGCTTCGATCCAATGGATCGTTCGCATTGCGGAGTTGAGGAAGACCTTCGAACTCCGCAGGTGCGAATCTGCGCACACGAGTTTGAACGGCTGCTTTGATGAGCTCGATCTGGTTCGGACCTGATATCGTGGAAATGATCGTATCGATACCTCGAAGGGAAAACCTTAGTGTGTCGATGTCGCCATAGTCGATGACCGCTACCTGATAGCCAGCGGCAGTAAGTTGTGGCTGTTGCTGTACTGGTGTTAGTCCATAGCCTAGGTCATGAAGTGGTATGAGCTCGTTGTGTACACTTCTCGACAGAAACACCACTACATGCGTAGTCTCGGTTCCTACGTAATGCGCAATTAAACGAGCTAGTCCGCCCGTGCCAGCGATCGCTATCCTCATGGTTGACATTATTGAGCTCGAACGACGCGACTGTTGATTATGTTTCTCTTCGTTCAGATCGCAGTCTCGGTCAACAGCCATTATAAACTTGTCTTCCTTGGTGACACGATCTGTTGCGTTGCAATGACAGAAATCTCGATGCTTCTATGCTGGACACTCAGGCGTACGCAAGCCAGTCAGATGCCGGTGATGGTCTATGTCTGCTTCGGGCTGGTCGTTGCTGGAAAGCGATCATCTTTGGAGGGAATAGCGAAGGCACTGGTCACCGGTGATATCGTGTTGCAGGAAGGCCAGATATCCAGAATTGAAGATATGGGACGCAAGCAGAGGATCGGCTTGGAAAGGAAGAAGGAGGACTCAAATGGCTGGCCGCCGTGCCAATCGCTGTCCAGCGACAGGAGGGTAGCCACGTTGAGCACGCGTTCGCCAAAGCGATAGATGAGTAGATGCTAGTCCAGGCTGTCATCAGCTGCTGTCGGGCCGCTGCTTTGTTTGACCATGTATAGGCTCACGATCGTCCGGGACTTATACAGTCAAGGCCGCCACGGTCTACTGGTCTCAATGAGATCCAGCGCGGTCCAATCTTGAATGATCCTTACATTGATGCAGGCTTGGACCTAATAAGACGGCACTTCTAGACATAAAGCCGCGCTTACCAGCAATGCCGTGTTGCTGAAGTCTGCTCGTGTTGCTCTGTACCGAGCCAATCCGGTGAAGCGAACAATCTTGCGGTGAATAGAATGTAGATGTACTGTGCAAATGTAGCACCATAATGCACCTGCAATAATTATGCTTCGTGCACGACCATCCCGCGAGTGCCAGGCCTTCATCAGATGCTTCTCAAGGTCTGCACAGACCTTTTCATACTTTGCAAACCTCCACATGCGTGCAGCGACGAGACCGTAGCAATGAGCCGTGACATGTGCTGCCGCTGAGAACACGTTCACCGGTCAAGGTGCAACAACCAAAGAGCATCGAGTCCAGCGGTTAGCTTGTGATAGCTCCCGCATACCGGTTGCGGCACAGCTCGTGGTTGAGTTCATGACATTTTCATGTCTCGATCGCCACTGTGGTAGTGATCCCAAGACCGCAGGTAAATGAGTGCAGCTTGCTAAAAATCCCTGTCGAGCAAGACAGCGCATGCACTCATGCCGATATCAAAAGCTTGATATACGTCAAAGTGCTTTCTGGTGTGACCCACTCTGGTGGACATGAGAACAGATCCGACGAACCTCTACGGACGCGCCGTGCAGGTCTTGGACGCCACAACAGTTTCCGAGTGGAGTATGAATCAAAGAGGTTCTGCAAGCACGTCTGCATGAACTCGGCAATTTCGCTCTCTTGGAGAACATTTGCGACAGCATGCCGATCAACATGCCGTATTTGTTGTCTTTGGTCGCATAGCATTGCAAATCCAGGATAGCAGACCCAAACGATCATTCGCATGTTGTGGACTCTCAGGTCTGAGACATGCACCAGGAGATCGACGTGGGGTCCAGGTGGTCGAAGTTTTGGCCGTCTGACATTGTACATCTCAGATTGAGAGCCTCCATCTACACTGGGCTGACATCAATGAAGCGGTCTGCTTGAATTTGGGTCCCATTTCAGTCGGAAGACGGATCAGGTGACGACGCATTCGATGCGCGATGCTGCACGAAAGGCATGCTTGGCAAATTTTGCGACCGAGGAGACGCGGATTTCCTCGGCGACCTCGCGGCGTCCATTGTCGAACTGTTCTATGCTGATGCAGCAGAGATCCTGCAAGCGATTGCTTGATATCAGTATGGCGTTGACAGATGTGGTCTGTCGTGGTGGAACTCAGGCACGCAAAGCTAAGAAGTCGGTGACACCGCAGCGAGCGACACGGGCTCCTCCCTCGAACCGTGCGTTGCCGACGCGTCTTCCGAACGCGTGCTTCACAACTCAACGTACAATACACAGAACAGAACAGAAAATAGACACAACCTCACCATTGAACATGGACAGCTCGACAGCGTGTTCGAATGTACCTTATCCATCAGATACGTCTCATCCACTGGACAGGTCGAGAAGCGAGATCGATGGCACAACTCAGCAAAGCTTCGACAACAGGAGCTTCTGCCGCCAGAAACGACGACGAACCAGGTACTTTACTACCAGACGTACCTCGACCAAACAAATGCTGATTTTCCTTCAGTCCTCAGGATCAGATGATATTGGAAGCAGCATACAAGAACGATCCGAAACCTGACAGAGCAGCTCGATTAGAGCTCGTGAAGCAGATCTCTTTAGGCGAGAAAGAAGTTCAGGTTTGCAGCACTACCCGCCACTTCGATCATGAACGCTATTTTAATGATCTGTATGCAGATTTGGTTTCAGAACCGTAGGCAAAGCTCTCGGCGGAAGTCTCGTCCACTTTTGCCGCACGAAATTGCGCAGTATCAGCTTTCTCGTGGTGTACCGATGCCAGGTACTCAGGGTATAGATGCTGGCCTTGCTTTCACGCAGCAATCAGAGGTCATTCATGAGGCTGGCGGTAGTTCGCCCACTTCCGATGCTAGTGATGGGCCGCGAATCAATGAGCTGTCTCCCGTGGCGGGCTCACAGCAAGATCATTTTGAAGACGCTGCCGTCACTGACCGCGAGGCGGCACCGGTAAATCTGGAGAGCACTGGGCCATCAGAAAGGCGGTTGTCAACTGGGCTGAGCAGATCATCATCAGCTTCAGCCGACGATTCCTCTTTAACAGTCGGTTATCTGGCCAACAGAAGGAGCGAATTGTCGTTGCAACGCAGCCTTTCTGTGAACTGTATGCCGCCTCCAGTACCAGTAGTCGGGAGAGAGCTTCGAAAATCGTCCTCCCTAATACGATTATCCATGGACTCCGAAGGTAAGGCTATGGTCACGACTAAAGATGCTTCCTCACCATCACCGCCACGGCCGCAGCAACACAGGCTACCGGGTAATACATCAACTTCGGAAGATCTGTCCAGCTTGCCGCCATCCAATGGTTTGAAAAGGTCATTCAGTGGACGATCGCGGGATTCGCGGTCTTGGGAGTTCTGGTGCGATAAAGAGTCCCGGAATGAGCTTGAGACTGCGGCGGTGAGAGATGCCAGAGGCTCTGCTACGGGCGCTATCGGCCTGCTTAGGAATGCATCCGGCCGGAGCGTCCTTGGGACGTTGTCGTCGAAGCAGAACCAGACACGCCCAGACTCTAACAAACGCCAGAAGCACGAGCTTAAGCGGTCGACTGTCCAGCGATCCTCTACTGCGTCTGCAAGACTCCAAGACAGTCACGGGGCGCGAGGTGCTCATGCGCCATGGGTGAGTCTCAAGCGTAGCGAGTCAGAGAAGGAGAATTGGTCGCCTCACAACGGTCCCTCCGAAAGTCGGTTCGCAGACCCAGAAAGAAGTTCAACGAAGCGGTTAGAAAGCTCAAAGCACTTGATCGAAGGCCGAACAGACCCCGAGGCTGATCCAGAGCTAGCTGAATTTATGGGCAGGGGCAAGAAGGTTAATAAAGCATCGGGTGATGATGATCTTGATTGTGTACACGGCTTGTTATCCTTGAGCCAAGGGAACTGGAGATGATGTCGTTTGCAAGAAGCTGCGAACAGAGCATGGAGCGGCCCACAAGACTCAGAAAGGACCAACAGTACAGACACCAGGGTGGCTCTGGAATCTTGCGGATAACAGACGGACATCGGATGAATGATGCATTGCTCCAGGACACTGCCGAGTGCTATGGCGGACAACATTGGGAAGGGACCTCAATACAGGAAGAAGTTGACGGCTCTGCGTCTAAGACTTTGTAATGGGGCCGTCCGCCGATATGTCTGTAGCTCACAAGCTCTAATCAATGCAGCTAAACACCCGTCGAAGGCTGAACCCGCATTGCAAACAGAGTGACTCTGTTTGACCAACTTGAACGAAACGTCGGACCTATAGACAACTCAGCTTTGGAGTTGCAAGGGCAGGTATGTAGGTCGCAGACAGCAGTGTAGTCTCGAGCATCGAGCGCAGAGCGCGCACACTGATGCTAGGATACATCCTTCCCATAGAGTCATGAAGATCTAGTCTCTCCTTCATTGCCACCGATTCACCGCGCTGCGGTGTGCTCAGGAGCAGAAGGACGGAAATGCTGCTCTGCACTGAGAAGGGGGCGAGGACGCATCTTCCGAGCTTGCAGAGCCAGATGGTGTGAGTCCCGCGGTACAACTTCATGTCGTTTTTGTGGTAATCACAACCGTAGTCTAAATATAGACTTGTAATAGCAGCTCTTTCGAGTGCGGCACCTCTGCAATAATAGTGTAGTCAAAGTCTTGCCAGATGGAAGTTTCTCTGCCGTGCAGAATGACGAGTGCGAGGTGCGTTTGTGATGGAGAAAGGCATGATTTAGGGCGTGCGTAGTAGAAGGTCTAAGCATGTGAGAGAGATGTTAAAGTTGCGGCACATGCAAGCTACAGGGCTTGCCGCCGGCGATCGGACCCTGGAGGCTCGCGTGTGCAATGGCAAGCTGGCCACGTTGGTTGATTTCAGGATTATCAAAACCAATGCAAAGATACTCGATGATACCACGAGAATAAGCCCTGCCTGGCTTCGGACAGACTGATATTGCCACTTCAGCTGTCATACATACAATGAATGGCTTTACGGAAAAAGGACTGGACGAGGACAACTTCGGCGAGAACAAGGCTCTGAGCGCCGTCAAAGCATTCGATGCATTCCCCAAGACCAAACCTTCGTATCAGCAGCAGACCTCGACAGGTGGAATATGGACGGTAACACTGATCGTGGCGTCGCTCTTTCTCACTTGGAGCGAGCTTGCACGATGGTGGAAAGGCTCGACAACGCACACCTTCTCTGTCGAGCAGGGCGTAGGCCATGATTTGCAGATCAACCTGGACATGGTCGTTATGATGAATTGCGAGGACCTGCATGTCAATGTGCAAGACGCATCGGGCGATCGCATCCTGGCAGGCTCTGTTTTCCAGAAAGACCCCACGATTTGGATGCGATGGGACAAGAAACTCAAGGCTCATGCGCTCGGCCACGATAAGCAGGAACGACTGGGTCAATCAGGGAAAGACTACAAAGAGGAGGATGTACACAACTATTTGAATGTTGCGCATCATGCCAAAAAGTTCCCCAAGACGCCGAAGATCCCTCGAGGATGGACTGCGGATTCATGCAGGATCTACGGCAGTATGCATGGCAATAAGGTCCAGGGTGATTTTCATATCACAGCCAGAGGGCATGGCTATATGGAATTTGCCGAGCATCTCGACCACAGCAGTAAGCGCCGAGCAATTTTATCAATCCATTGATTCAGAAGGCTAACGTTGACACCAGAGTTCAACTTTTCGCATCGCATCAACGAGCTCTCATTTGGACCTTTCTATCCGTCTTTGGAAAATCCTCTTGACAACACATTCGCGACCACTGATGCCAATTTCTACAAATTCCAATACTACCTTTCCGTCGTCCCCACCGTCTACACGACAGACGCGAGAGCACTTCGTTTGCTGGATAAGTACCATGAATCGCCCTCTTCTGGCGAGGACGGACTTGGAGTGCACCCGCTCAAACACAACAGCAACTTCGTCTTTACAAACCAATACGCAGTAACAGAACAGTCGCATGCGGTACCTGAGAACTCTGTGCCTGGCATTTTCGTCAAATTCGACATGGAACCCATTGGCCTTACTATCGCCGAGGAATGGAGTTCGTTTCCAGCCCTTTTCATCAGAATCGTGAACGTGGTATCGGGACTACTAGTCGCAGGCGGCTGGTGTTTCCAGATAAGCGAATGGGGCAAAGAGATATGGGGAAGGAAGAGTCGAAGGGTCGACAGTTTTGGTATGCTGAATGGCAACCATCACGATGTTAAGCATGCATTATAGACACGAAAGTGAGCATCCAGCCCGCCCAGCGATTCAACGAACGCCGGATCACCATGGTACTTTCTCCATCTTACCATCCTCGAACTGCCAGAAACCATTCTCGTACTGCCCTTTCGCTGCCAATGCCAGTTCGACGAGCACCTGAGCACCCTGGAGAGGATCCTTCAGGCCCCGGAACCCGTTGAACGCTGTCTTGCACCATCCTGGACTTGCTACTTGCCATTCCAGCTCGGGAATCGAGTGGCTCATTTCGACCGTCAAGAGGTTGAGCGCCGCCTTCGAAACGCTGTACGCAATCTTGTCGGTAGGTGGATTTGCTCCGCTCGTTACAAGAGCCAGTGATCCACGTGCCGAAGAGACGTTAAGGACCTTGGCATCCTCGGACGCTCTCAGAAGTGGAAGGAAGAGTGTCGAAACTAAAGCAATAGAAGTGACGTTTGTGTCCAGAACAGTAGCCCAGGAGGACCGAAATTTTGGGATATTCGTTGATGGGGATGTAGGTGCGACGCCAGCATTGTTGATCAGGACTATTTTTGAGGCCTCCATTAGTCATTGTCTTCATGGATTGCAGTAGAGTGACAAGAAAGATGTGCTGAAACGCTGGCCCACTCGGAAAGGTGACCGTTCAACAGGGTAGGTTGTATGCCATGATTGTCCTTGCACCCTTACATACCATCAAGACGACCATACTTCTCTTCCACCGAAGCCACGGCCCTTGAAACACTGTCATCCTGGGTTACGTCAAGCTCGAGCGGTTGCAAGGAGACCTTCACGCCCTGGCTTCGAAGCTGATCCACTGCGTCTTGTGCTTTGGCGTAGGCTCTTGCAGCAATAATCAAGATAACGTCTGGAGAGCGTTGGCTTAGGGCTTGAACGATACTGAAACCGATGCCTCGATTGGCACCGGTAACTAATATGATCTTGTTCTCCATACCGAGTGAAGGAAGTATGATGTAAAGCTGATGTTGAGCGATAGACTTCCTCGTAGCTGAGATCCGTTCAATATATATGCTGCATGCACAACCTCGAGTACATGACTATGGGAGTTTGAACTCATATGTCCGACGGAATGAACCAACATTGGGAATAGAATGTGCATCAAATGATCAATTGTGAGCATCTATGGAAGTCCAATGGTCAGGCGTCCAGCGTCTCTCCAATGCTTAAGTCCGTGATAGCGGTATTGCCTGTTACGGCATAAAGCGGCTGAAGGCATACGGTGGGTATTGTGCTCTGATCCGCGTAAGTAAAAACCAAAGAAGACATGGTTGCCAGCCTGGTTCTGGTACATGCTGCCGCGGCCTCTGCATAGTTTAGAGACATCCTCGATTCGACTAGTATTCTACTACAAGTTTGTGACGCCTTAGCGATGAGGCCCCATACTCGAAGGCACATTCGCTCGCTCGTGCTCATACCCACGCCTTCGAGTCCGGCAGACATGTACTGCCTGTGGCCTGTCTACGAAGAATGTCTACGAAGAATCCGCGGCAACGAAAAATTGCCTATCTTTACCACTCTTTGAAGTGATTCTGTCTTAGCATTGATACAAGCGCTCTGCACTCGATCCTTAAGACTGGACTACTGTCTGCAACGTGCCGACCGCTGCTCGATTCATGAAGCGGGGCTGTTAATTCTTGATGGGTTCCCGAATGCTGCCCTGTTGATATATAGAGCTTGCTCAGCTACGCCTCGATTGCCTGTCTCAATCGTGGAAGCTTGTGCGTTTCCGGCACGCTAATCGTTCGCAATCAATCTGCGGGCGACCTGAAGATCTTTCGACGATTGCTGCAAGGCAGAGACAAGTGCGTCAGCAGCCGCGTTCAATTCATCATCAGATATCGGCTCCAGGGCGTCAAGGATAAATAGCACTCGTGAAGTCCTCTCCGAAAGCCCTGTGCGGGGACTCTGCCGCCAATTCCAATGACGACAAGTGACACCCTGAGAATCGCACCAGACAACCTCCCCGGCATTCGGATGTTCGATCACTTTTGCTCCGCTAGCGGTGGTCTCGAAGTCCTCCCTTCCAGACGCACGGCGGAGAAAAGGCGCACTGCTGTACTTGTCGAGATCCTCTCCGCCGAAAGGAATCTGGTGCTTGACTGATATGGCATTGTAAATGTCGATCAACCGATTGACTCGTGGCAGACCAGCTTCTGCTCGTCGCGTCAGGGCCTCGAGGCTGTTACGGGTCTTGTTGGGTTTGGCGCCGAATGTTTTGTATGCTTCTCGCCAGGCAGCGATATGAGGAAGCTCATTGACAGGTACTTTGGCCAGCTGTGCCCTAGCCGATAACTCGGAGTCCTGCAGCAGTCCTTCACTGAACACATCGCTCGGCTGTGGTGTGATGCCTGCCACGGCCACCAACAATGCTCTGTAATCTGGTCGTATTTCGAACACTTCTTTCGCAACGTGGGCTGCGTCAAGATACCTTTGCAAATTTGGGGTTGAGTCCATGATGGAAGATCCTTTGGGACTACGAGGCCGTGTCGTATTGGATAGCGAAAATGCGTGTGTCGTCTGTGGATGGATAGTCAGTCTCCGGTCAATGTTCTGTGTTAGCTCAAATCGCTCCCGGCATATCCGTCACGCCCTTTGCCACGAAAGTTTTGGGCTTTTGACATGTCGGCGCCACAATCCGATAAATCCATTTGAGGTAGTGAGAAGACACCTTTGTGTTGCGCTGCATGTCGAACATAGACATCGTCGGCATCCGATTAGCAACGGCGCCCTATTGAGTCAGGTGTCGCCTGCGATGTGGAAGCGGCTGTATTGGGCATGACTCAAAGCAGGATCGCAGGCAGCAGTAGTGGCCAGAAGGTATAAGAGGCCGAAGATGCCTTGCTACAGTTTCTCTTCTCTTTTCTCCAGCACCCTTTGCCGTTACTGGCTAAGATCAATGTGTAGTAATCTGTTCTTTCGCAGGGTGAAACCTCGAATCGCGAGTCTGCAAGGCTCTTTTGCTCAATTTTTGAACCTCGTCGGTGGCCGCTGGATCTTGATCCATGCTCACTGACACCGTGTCGCTGTGACTTGCACTACTTCCAGCTGATGCGACTCTTCTTTTTTCATCGTGAATCTGGCAAATGCCAGAGCGCGGAGAAGAACGATGTTAATGTATGTTTCGAGTTGCTTTGAGTTACCGGAGGAGAGCGCAGGGCACTACCTAGGTTAATTTGTTTGGTCCTCTCTTCAATATTTGATGAGAGTGTTTGCATCTGCCAACCAAATTTCCCTCCTTCGCGCTTGCCGAAAATATTATGGGCTTCGTATAAACATCATTGTGTTGCTGCATCAAATCTACACAAACGCTGCTCAGAGCGGGACTGAAGTTGTCAGTATGGCAGCGTCAGCCGGAAGTGGACTGGCACAGTCTGGCATTTTTGAGGATCTGCAGCACAAAATCGACGAAGATACTGCTGTCAAAGATGTTTGTTCAGCACTTCCTCTCTGGCGGTCGTATCCATTGGTGACACTGCATAGGCTCTTCGAGACATCGTATCGACGCTAGAGAAGCAAGGCACGTCGCAATATTGAACGAGTTGCATAATGTGTACTAATTTTGATACATAGATCGCAATACACAATCGATTCTATCACGAGCACATTCAACCGCAACCAGCGAATGTGAGCATCTTCATCAAGTTATATCTACGACTACTCACTGACTCAGGAATAGTGCCTACCGTGATTCAAGCTGCAGAGACCAGTATCAAGGACCAGATCGCCACGATCCAGACGCTGTCTGCGGAAGCGTCCAAGCATCCGTACTACAAATTTAATTACTCATGGCAGAGGCAGATGGAGAACTCAGTCAGATGTCATGATGTCCCGTATCAATGCTCCGCTAATCTTTCTTAGACATTCTCGATACTATTCTGCGGATGGCTGGGTGGATGTGGCAAGAATGGGACCGGCAACTTGCTGACCATTGAAGAGGTCGGCCAGATAATCAACGGTATATTAGGGTCAGGGGTGATGCGGAAAAAAGCTGACGAGAAACAGTGCCTGTCAACGTCAAGGATCGCGATTGTTTCCATCTCACCATTGAAGAGTACCTCCTCGCCTTGGTTTCCTTGCTGGATGAGCTGTCCCGTCTGGCTCGCAATTCTGTCACTCTGGGCGATCACCGCCGCCCATTCCAGGTATGTTGACCATGGGTATGATCTCTTCTGTGTGAGGGATGTTTGCTGAAAGACTCCACCTCTCGTCATCTAGATCAGCCAGTTCATCAAGGATGTTCACGCTGGTTTCCAAATCCTCAATCTGAAGAACGATGCTTTGCGCAAGCGTAGCGATATTATCAAGTACAAGGTCAAGGAGGTCGAGGACGTGGTGTATGACCTTAGCCTGCGAGGCTTGACACCGAAGGATTGAGTATGCCTATGTGCGGTGGTGGAGCGGAATCCAAGTATGTCTACAGCCTCGGCAGGTCCCTTCGAGGTGTCTGCGCTTTATGGCTTCTGTTGCGATCGCTAAGCCTGAAGATGTGCTCTTGGGGCCATCAGATCCTCAGATGAAGAGCAGTAAAAAGACCCATCGCTATTGCGCGATTTGTGTCCAAACGCCTTGCCATGAAGCTGTCCTCTTCGAACAAAGTCTCTGTCCCTCTCATGCTATCGTACACCGGACCATGCAGCACGTCATTCATCTACCCAAGCCCATCCCGCCGGGTCCCTGTTGCGCCATGGCGGCATTTTGCTCCTGGAAGCGCTCTCCTAATCGCTCAGAGCTCTTGAGGAACTTGTCGACACATCGCATCACACATCCTTCCTCTTTGCTCTGAAGGCTCTTCGATGTGAAGTCGGTCACACAATCGTTGAAGCATCGTTGAACAAGGTTGGAGTACATCTGTATTCAGGGATCAGTATCATCTCCATACAGCAATGTAGATGGGTTGAGTGTGAAGAAGTGCGCGCACGTTCATGAAGTCCTTCATCTGCTTCCTCTCCATGCGGCCTTGCAGCTCGCGCTGCTCGGCAGCATTCAATCTGTGATGCGCATCAGCTCTGTGCTATTCTTGCTGTGAAAGATCAGCAAAAGGATGACTGCGCGTGACACACCCGTCCATGTTGCGTTGCGTTTGTGGATAGCTCGATAGAGAGGGCGATGATGGTATCGGCGACGACTGCGCTACTTCCAAGGCTGTGCAAAAAGGTGTGTTTCAGATACTGCTGTATGATGTCGCTGAAGCTCTTCGGAGGTGGAGCAGACGGCGAGGTTAGCGCAGCAAGTCTTAGCGAGATGCATCGTCCGCGGTCTGAGCGCAGCACGCATGCAACGAACGAAATGGCTTGGTGCGAGGCCCGCAACAGGCCTGCCACGGCGACAGAACGAGCTTGCACCTGCGTTGGCACTGGCACTGACAGCTACAGCACTGCTGCGTACGCTACTGTACATGCGGCACGCACGATGGCGATCATGTCGTCGACGTCGCTGTCGTCCGCTGGTATGGTAGCGGCGCGGCCAATAGCATTTCACGGGCGATGCCAAGCAGAGCAGGTGAGCTATATTTGGGGGGCTTCGCTTCCAGAGGAGAGGACGGAGAGCGTGCTCTGGAGTCTGGAGTAGCACTTTAGCAGTAGCAGTGCTGGCTGGCTGGGCGAGGTTCTGGCTCGTGGTCGTGGTGCGTGCGTGCTGTTGACATTAGCACAATTAGCATTATTTGATATTGCTGTCGTTGAGAGCACCAGCCGTCGCCTACACCGCGCCGTTCGCCGTTCCCCTCCCATTCCCGCCCACCGTCGCGCCTGCGAGACGAGACGAGACCTAGCCCTCCTCTCCTGCAGCTCTCGTCTCGTTTCTCGCATCGCCTGCCCTGCCCTGCCCTGCCCTGGCTCCCGTCGAATCAGCATCTCCGTCACTGCTGCTGTTTCTCCTGCCCAAAGCAGACGCAGACGCAGACGCAGACGCAGACACAGCACCGCAGCAGCCAAGCGTGTGGCATCGCGAAACACGCCCGCCCTCACGCACCTACGCGCTCATCACCGTCGACACTGCCCTTGCCTCCGTCTCCGCTTCGGTCGCCCGTCCGCAGCTATTCCGCACCGCATCGCATCGCAGCGCAGCGCGCGCGAGTGAGCAACATCACGCGGCGCGATCACTGCTGGAGCCCAGACTCGCGCGGCCTTCCTGCTCTGCGGCCCTGGCCTTGTTGCAACGTTCGCTGCACTACACTGCTCTCACCGGACGACTTCCCACGATCTCGCGCATGCCCTAGGACAGCGCCGTCGCCCGACGACATACAGGCATGACCACAAGTGGCGGGCCCTCCACCGCTCCTGCTGGCCAAGGAGGTCCGCGCCCAGCCTTCAACTCGCAGCCTGCTCACAGCGAAGCTGTCAAGGAAAGGAAAGACTTGGCTAGTTGGTGGAAGAACTTCAAGCGGAGTGATAAGAAGCCCCAGGAACAAGGTATGCATCGAGCAAACATGCCCCCCCCCCTTTTGGCAGCAATACATTATTCGTTGGCAAAGATCATGCGCGGCGCGTACATCCATCTGCTTGGCCTCTGCTTCTGCTATTTGCGTCCGATCGAGCATCGTTTGTTGTATATTCAGCCTGGAGCCCAGCTTCTAACACGATTTTCTTAGCAGCGCCCCACGGCATTTTTGGAGTGCCACTGCAGCAGAGTATCAGATATGCAAACGTTGCCATTAGCTTATTCAACGATGAGGGTCAGAGCTATATATACGGCTATGTACCAATCGTTGTAGCCAAATGCGGTGTTTTCCTGAAAGAAAAAGGTACGACAAGTCTCCTAAAGCAGCGTGGCCCATGTTTCTGACTCGTCTTCAGCGACCGATGTCGAGGGTATATTTCGACTGGCGGGTAGCGAGAAACGAATCAAGGAGCTCAAGGCCGCTTTTGACAGTCCCGATAGATATGGCAAAGGGTTGGACTGGACTGGATATACTGTTCACGATGCGGCCAACATTCTTCGGCGCTACTTCAATCAGCTCCCTGAGCCGATAATACCGCTGGAGTTCTACCAAAGATTTCGTGACCCACTTAGGAATCACCAGGCACAAGCTGTTGGATCTCTTGAGGCGCAGAATCCGAGCGAGGGCGAGTTTGACCAGGAAGCAGCTATTCGAGCATACCAAGCTCTTATTACCGAGTTACCGCCGCTGAATCGGCAGCTTCTTCTGTATATCCTGGACCTCCTCGCTGTGTTTGCCAGCAAGTCGGATCTCAATAAGATGACGACGCCCAACCTAGCAGCTATATTCCAACCGGGAATCCTTAATCACCCACAGCACGACATGGCCCCTCAAGAATACCGCTTGAGCCAGGATGTTTTGATCTTCCTTATCGAGAACCAGGACAGTTTCCTCATCGGCATGCAGGGCACGGCGGCAGATGCAGACACTGTGCGTGATGTACAAAGTGGCGGATCGCCATCCAAACCACCTTCGACGCCGACCACTCCTGGTCGCTCGAAGACAATCATTGGTCGATCAAGCTCAAATTCTAGCGTTGCAGCCGAAAGCGTGCGGAAATGGGGCAGCATTAGGCGTAATGTCTCTGTGTCCAGCAAGCACAGCAAACGTTCGGATCATGCTCCTCCTCCCGGCTCTCCTGTTCCTGGTACGCCTACATCTAGTGGTGTGCATCGAAGCAATACAGTGCCGTCGAGGAGAGGTGGTAGTACTGGTCAATCACCAAGGTTCTCGAAGGAGAAACACTCCGATCCGTCTACACCCACTGCACCTGCAAGTACAACAGGAGCTCCAGCTTCGACTGGTGTCAAGCTTGAACGGCCATCTACCTCAGAACGACAAGGCTCACTGCAAAGCACTCCCGTAGCAGCCGCTGCTCCTGCCTTCCCCACAATGCCAGGTGTTTCCCACGTCCAACCTCCTGAAGTGACTTCCGCTTCATCGAGCAAAGCGACTACGCCTCTGGCAGCTGTCGGTGGCGATCACTCCCGAGAATACCAAACTCCCAGGAAAGACACGGTTCCTCTCTTGGCTCCTGGAACCCTTGGAGACAGATCTGGAGATCGAAATTCGTCGAACACACCTTCATCTGCCACAAGCCGAAAATTCCTCGACATTTTGAAACAATCGCCAACCAGTGACGGCGAAGGTCGCAAGCCCAACAAACTGCAAAAGAAGCGCATCCCGGGTTCTGCACTGTCCAGTGCGCATTCTTCAGCTCATGACCTCCATGAAGAGTCCAAGGAGGAATCTCAGCGATCGCCGATTTCCCCTTCGTTCGCTCCCGCAACGGTGTCTGAAATACAAACGACGGGACTGCCGGAACATTCCAACTATGCCACAGCGCAGTCGACGCCTGTACAGGCAACACCCCAGCGAAATCCCACAGATGCCACGCTCAAGCCGACACTGTCTCCGTCCAACTCATTCCACTCTCATACCGACCAATCGGACGCAGATCTTGTGGGAGACGATATGCCGGCTGGTCTTGATCAGCCTGAGAAGAAAAAGCGAAGCCGATGGAGATTTTCGAGGACCCAAAATAAGCTCGATCAACCCTCGACACCAGGAAACAGCAATCCCTTGGGCACTATGAGCGCAAGGGAGCAAGCTACTTCGCGGTCCACCATTGGTAGTGGAGGGTCCGCGCCACGCAAAAGCTTTCAAGAACCGACCCCCATAGGATCGGTGGCGACAGAGCCGATAGCGGAAAGCAGGACTCCTCTAGGCTCACAACAGCAGATTCAACCTTCAGCGACTTCAGACACAGTCTTTTCTGATTCTGAAAGAGAGAGAAAGGGACCCATGTCTTGGCTTAGGAATAAGATTCAGGAGAGGAAGGAGAAGGACGTTGAGAAACGATCGAGAACGCCAGAGAGGGGGCATGAACGCAACCGAAGCAAGCAGGACCTCCAACTTCCCGGCGAAGGCTTGCCTGTCCGTGGAAAGTCATTCGAGCAGTCACGCGCTGTCTCGGACAGTGTCTCCTCTGGTTCTGATATTCGAGCTGTGCATGCGCCGATACCTGCCATCAGGGAGGCTCAGGAAAGCACCGCAAATGTGCCTGTCAATGGCACAGGCAATCAGGAAGTTGCAGCAAGTGCAGGATTGAATGATACTAAGAGTAAATAATGCGTCGATAGTGTAAATTGAAGTATATGTGTAGTGGACAAGGTGTCTTGATGTACCGGGAAACCGTCCAGAGCTGCTGTACGTGAGTAGTAGTGATGACAGAAGAAAGTGTTTCACATGCTTTAGTAGAGCCTCCTCGAGACAATCGAAGCTGTTGCATAGTTCGCAACCTCGGATGCTGGATATAGAAGCTTGCGTACCTAAGGAGTTGGACTTCTCTTGACGTCTCTTCAAGTCGTTGACCAGTTTCGAAGCTGCAACGAGAATCGGACTGCTTCGAGTCTATCCTCGCTGCAGAAGCGGAAGATCGGTGTTGCGAGTCCGATTTGCTCAACAGGTGAAGTCTTGAAGTCGGTGCCAGTACCAAGAGGCATTTTGAGGATTTCCGACCCTGAAACATCTCGACAAGGCAGTGACATCGAAGTGGAACCAGCACCAATCTTGTGGGATTTCTTTCGATGGAGCCCGAGGAGGGCACATATGTATTTGCTTGGTCTCCTGTTTCCTGCTTCCTGGAAACCGTCTTGGCACGAGCATTGCACCGTATCGCCGTATCTGCGCCCGCTTGATCGGCAGCGTGTAAGACTAGCTCGCTTGCGACGGATGCGCTTGACGTGCTTATGCTTGCGGTCGGACTCGCATGTGGCCTCTAGCTTCTCTCAGCGCTTCGTCACCTTCGTGTGGGAAGTGGATGCAACCACAGTTCTATATCCCACCGGTTTCGAAGGAAAGTTTGGAGGCTTGTGAGTGCGCTGAGGGTTAGCAACTATGCCTATTCGAGGCTCGTCTCGAAGGCAATAAAGCTACCCTCGGTTGTTAATCTCGTACGGTTAAAATAGCAATATATAGAAGCTTAATTACTATCTCCTTAGTAGTATAGTACCCTATAGTTTATATATATTAAACTATACGTAATTAAGGTAAATATATCTATTATAGCTACTAAACTTATACTATTACTCGAAGGAGTAGATAACGACTTAGAGACTTAGGTTTTAACGTAATAACGGCTCTTATAGAGATATTAATATATCGTTACCTTTATAGCGAATTTAATACTTAATTAGAATCTATATAAGGATCTAACTAACTAGATCTAGTATAGAGTAAGGGCTCTAGATAATAGGGAGTCCTTCCGTATCTCTACCTATATAGTAAACTAGTCTATAGACGACTAATATAACGAGAATATCTATAGGCTCTATTAGCTTATAAAGAGCTAGATTAATTATCTTACTAGCGCTATT
>JAASFE010006074.1:284405-310986 GCA_013365205.1 Pseudocercospora cruenta
CGATTAATTACTTCTATAATAATCTCTAGCTTATAAATTAGCTAATTATACTATTCTAGTAGGTATCGGTTTTCCTTTATAACTATATAGTTTGCCTCTACTAGGAAGATATAGTAGGAGAGCGTATTCTAGATATAATTAGAGGTAGATTTAAGTATAGGCTGCCGACGTTAGATAAATACTTAGATCTAAATATACCTAGCGATAGATAATAGTTATTATTATTATAGTAAAGAAGTTACGAAGATAATAGTAGAAATCTAATAGTATAGTAGAATACTAAGACCTAGCTTAGATATCGAGATTAGATACTTACTATAGGACCGCGAGGTATACGAGAAATAACTAATAGAAAGAGTACGTATACTAAGTATCGAAAAGCTTACTTAAATATTAGGAGATATAGATATTCGAAATACTAGCTTTTATATTAAATATCGTATAGCTACTACTAATATCTAAATATTAAATTACCTACTAAAACTATTCCTTAACCCTTCTAATATAGTATCTAACTTATCGTCCTACTTCTTATATCTATCCTTATTATTACTACTTATCTTATTTAGCTTATTATCGAGTATACTATTACGCTCGAGCTATTCCTACTTCCTAGCTTTCTTATACTTAGCCTCCTTCTTATCTCTTATCTCCTTATATTCCTTTATATTATTAGCTAACTTCTATATAGTAATAGTATTATTATTCTCGCGCTCTATCTATACTAGATTAGCCTCTAGTTTACGTTCTTCTATACGAGTTATAGCTATAAAGGCATCTTAGATAATAGCTAACTTCTTATAAGAAGTAGCTAGTATCTCTAAGTACTATCTATCGCCTTATAATAATATTAAATTAGATATCTTCTAGAGCCCTTCTATTATTATACGCTATTCTATATATAAGGTACCTTATATAGTACTAGAAGTACAAATAGATCTAATATTAGTATAGTCTACGTAGGCTAATTTAATACCTCTAGGTCTATTCTTTCTAGTAAGTAATAATATCTCTATTTCCTATCTAGATATCTTCTATTAACTAAGAGTAGCTATTCTTATCTTATTCTTTATAGCCTCTTACGCCTTATAGATAATATTAACTTTCTACTAATCTTTAAGCTTTACTTTATATTTATTTTATATAGTAATAATATTATTAAGTAACTATTTCTTATAGTTAGATATCTTTAGCTAAGAATACTAATATCTACTTAATAGATCCTTATACTATCTAACGAAGCCTTTCCTATCTATAATATTACTAAATATTATCCTATTAATATTAGTTAGTACTATTATATTCGCCTCTATAAGGTCCTTACGAATAAGCTTCTAAAAGCTAATAAGAGGGATCTTAGTATATTACCTAGCTCTAGCGATAATAATCTTAAAGAGATAGATATAAGATAGGCTACTATCTAGATAGAAATAAGGATACTAGTATTCCTTAACTAGAGATCTATTACTTTCTAATATAGGTATACTCTTACCGCTATCCTTACCTTTAAGACTTTTATTAGTATTATTATTACTAATACTAGCTTTATTACTATCTTCTATAGTATTTATTTCGCTATCCTTAGAAATATCTACTCCCTCTCCTTCCTTACTATTCTCGTTTAAGTTAGCTATTATAGTACTATCTATATTACTAGACTTCTACTTTCTAGTAGTCGCGATATTATTATTCTTCTTCTTATTTACCTTTAGAGTATACTATTTAGTAGCTAATAATAGTATTAGACCGCGCGTATACTTCTATAGTAACTAAGTATACTTCTATATCTTTAGTATATCCTTATTATCCGTTTCTATAGTTATAGGCTAACCTCTTAGTACTAGTATAGGAGTCGCTTCTAGTAGTAAAGATTAAGACGAAGAGAGCTCTAAACTATAGCCTAGAGTATAAGGTACTTTAATACTAATACTATTAAGTTACTAACTACTAATAGGCTCTAAGTTTACTATCTACGATTAAGAATACTATCTTTAAGCCTAATTAGTCTATATTGCCTTTAGCTTAAATACTAGATACCTTATTCTATTAATATAGAAGTCTTCGAGCCTATTCTATAATACTAATCTACTCTAACTATCTATTACTATAAACGAAGGCAACTCTAGCGGAAAGCGCTATATTTAGACCTCTCGAGGTACCTATCTATCTATCTCTTTAAACGCTAGTAGAGCGCTAACTTCTCGATAGCTATCGTTAATATTATAGTATTTAAACTAACTATATATTTATAGTAGTAGAGCTACGAAGAATAGAGCTATAATATTTACTAATCGACAATTATATAAAAGAGTAAGGTATATAGTAATAGTAAGGTTAGAAGTAGTAACCCTTAGGTTATAGCTATAGTAACTAAGGCTTTATCTAAATATAATTAAGTAATATTAGGTATTTCTACGAAGCCTAATTATACGGTTATAAGTCTACCGACGTAGGTAGACTTCTTCTAAGATAACTATAAGACTAGCCGCATTTAGAAGAGGCGTAAAGGTTGTTCACTTACCGCTAGCACTAGTCCGGAAACCCGCCTGGCACACGCACTCGAGCGCAATCTTCGAAACCGGTGGGATCATCTGGGCCCAAGAGCTCAACGGCATCGAGCAAAAGTTGCGAGACGGCCAGAACTATGACAGCACTTGAGCACAGACTCGTATTGTGGCACGCAAGTCTCGTTCCGAGGACCAGATCGCTGGAAGAATTACCACATGGTCCTGCAGGTAGCCTGCTGTCGTGGTACAGCGCGACGTGCTCGAGCAGTCGACGTCCATTTTCCATCGCCGCACACCACTTTTGCGCCTTTGTAGCATCAAGCGAAGGCCAACGATATCTAAAGTAGGCACGAAGGACGCGGCAAAACTGTTCTGGTTAGCGGACTTCCAGGTTCAAAGACCTAAGACTGCTGATCTGCCGTCGCGAAGACGCCACTCCGAAGACCATGTTCGTATTCGACCAGGATGTGCCTCGATAGCCCACTCCACTTCCCTGCCCTACGTTGCCGTTGTCGATTCGTTATACTACTCAGTACTCGAAGTACTACATGCACCTGCTTCGTCTTCCTTGAATTTCATGCATTGATTTATTTCATTCAGCCTTTACATTCGCTCCATTGCAGGATCGCTTCTGGGGACACAGGACTCTCTACGGCCCTTCCATACGCCTTCGCTAGTAGGAAGGCAGATCTAAAACCACCACAAAGCTTCTGTCTCGGACGCATTGGTAGCGCCACGGCTTGCGACTTTGAGCTAAGTGCTATTGCTGGTGAGCACACTTCGATAATCCTTCTCCGAGGCTACTCATCCTCAAACCAACCTCGTCCTATTGTATAGCACTCTTGGTTCCTGTCGCTGATTGTGTTGTGTCGAACAGCAACAACCCATTGACGCCGCTCGCGAGCTGGCCTCTTGCAATCGGTGTCATTCTTGACACGCTTGGAGCACGATCAAGATGCCTTCCATTCCATCGCTATTTCTACTGGGCCTTCCCCTCATATCAGCACGAAGCATACCAGATCTCGAGGGTCTCAAAGATGAGGTCGTTGCTCAGTGGGAAGAGGTATTGAAAGCTTTGCCTGGGGACTCTCTGAAAGCCGCCGTAGAAGGGCATCTGCGCCCGAAATATCGTGAAGGGATATTCGAGGACGGGCATGATGCGATTCAGGCTGTTCGCAGCGACGATCCAGAGCTAGCATCAAAGCTGGTGGATCTGGCAAAATCGGATGCCATGGTCAAAGACTACTTGCGGAAACGCCAAAGCGACAACAACACGACATCTGCGACGACCATAACTACGACGAGCCCAATTTTCGTGACTGATAGTACAACATCCGCGGTCTCGTTCACGACCCAGACGACAGTCCCGACAACTTCTACGAGTCAGTCTCCGCCGACGACGCAAGGTCAGTCTTCTTCAAGCTCTTCTCCAAGCTCCATTTCTCCAAGTTCCACGCTGGACGTGAGCCCAACACTTGTCACATCGACTGTGTTGCAAACCAGCACTGTCATTTCGCAAGACGAGACGACAGTGATTTCTTCTACAGTGGTCACTGTTCCAGTCAGTACCGACAGTACTCAAGGTCAGACGACACCAGCAACCACATTAAATTCCCTTATATCTCCACCCACCCCATCACCATCAACGTTGTCAATCATCGTCACCTCTGCGCTGCAAGAATTGAGCTCATCTTTCTTAGCAACCACTTCCATACAATCTAGCACAACGGCAGAAAGCACAGAAAGCAGTCTAACATCTCCGTCAGCCTCTTCCACCATTCAAGCAAGTGAGCCAATTACGGCGCCGACAGTATCCGCGTCGCCATCTACACAGACCGGTGTCCTTGTTCCAGTCGAGTTCACAACGACCGCTCAGGGTGGCAGCACCTTGATTTCTACGACGCAGGCTTTCCAGAATACAGCCCCGACAAGTGTGGTGCTCCAAATCACAACGACTAATAATAACGGCGAGACCATTACTACTTCGACAAATGCCCCGGCTGCCGTAATCACAAGGACAAACTCCGAAGGCTCGGTTGTAACGACCGCTTCACCGCTTTCCAACGTGGCTGTAGCGCCAGGAGGAAGTATCGTCGCATCGTCAGCAGACATGGTGGTGAGTCAGATCTAGAGTGTACGCGGACTGTGGCGAGCTCGTCTCTCAGCACAAGCTTTCTCGTCGAAGGCCTACGTACCTCTCCTACGACCATTTAAGACATTGAGACTGACCTTTGACATTTCAGACAACCACAGACTCGGAGGGCGATACCGTTGTCCTTTCGAGGCCAACGCCCGGCGGAGTGTACACTACAACCGACAGCGGAGGCGAGGTCGCCATCGTGACCTACACTCCTGGCGGCGGTGTTGTCAGCCAGCTGCAAGTTCAAACAACCGTTCTTCCCAATGGACAGCGCAGCACAATCACCTCCTTCGCTGAGGTTGGCGGTGCAACCAATGCCCCGGCTTCCGGTGGCTCTCCGAGCGCGTCTGGAACTGGAAAGCCTGGTCTGCAATCCAGTGCCGTGATGCCATCAAGCTGGTTTGCTGCTGAGATAGCCATCTTCATCGGTGCAGCAATCGGTCTTGTGGGCCTATTCCTGTAGATGCGATGTTGCTCGGAACATTTGATGATTTTGTACATGTGATGGATTTCATGAACCACGGAATATAACGAACAAAAGGGCTGCATAGCGAAAGGGAGGATCTGCATTGCTGGCGCCGGTTTTAGCACGGCGGAACATAGATGTGATGTGTTTACGACCTTTCGACAGTGTACGAGAGTTATCATGGCGAACAGGACAGATCGCAAGCAGTAATGAGAGCATGAGATATTCAGTTCGATTTCTTGCATGCATTTTCAAGACTGCATCTTCTTGTATAACGTGGACTGATAGCTCGTCTGAGCCTAGACAGCTCCTGTTCTGTGAGAGAACACGATAAATCTGTTTATCATTGTGCACCCAAGGTACTGCTTTTGCGGTGTCAACATTGAGCAAAGACCAATTCTCAGATGACCAAGGCTGCCGAATGTTCAGACACGTACCATGTGAGCTAATTGCACCTCTTCGCGTGGTGTGGGCGATCTAGCTGCTGTTTTTTTGTCAACCTGCTTTGGTAAGGCTGCTCGCGATATTGCTCTCAAGCCCTTGCGGAATACCGTGCTTATTGTTCTCTGTATCGCAGTTTCTGCGATGTCATGTTCAAAGATGACGATCCAGCGAGCCTCAAGTCCTCTTTGTCGTCTTCTTCGCACCACTCAGGCCCAGCTTAATTCATCTTCATTCTGACGCCTTTCAGCAGATAGCCTCCAACGAGCTTCCCCACAACGGCTCCGATGTACATGCCACAGATAATGGTAACGGGCCATTTCTGCCATTCCCGATCCCAGTCCAATGGTATAGGTATGGCACCAAGCCATGCACCGACACAAGCTCCGAGCGAAAGGCCATATATCTGGTCCATGGGTTGCTGGAGACTCGCAAGTCGCAACCAGGTAGATGCGTCGAGGCCATGGACATAGAACAATTGAGGCGTAGTCAAGAGAGCCAAGTGTAAGGCTAAGAGCGCGGTATGCGGCAAGTGCGAGACGAGCGGAGCGCCGAAGAGGATGACGGTAATGTACAATAGCGGCGCAGACAGGAAGAAGGTAAGCACGAGTGAAAGGAAGGCCGGCTACGGTATTGTCAGCTGATGAAGCATATGTGCGATACGTGCAGCTCTCTCACCACCAGTCGAGCCCAGACATCCTGAGCTGGCTTGACGGGCTTTGCTTTCTGGCCCGGCTTGGGCTTCGGAGGTGCACTCTGTCCAGAGGATGGCAGACACACTATGCAGTAGATCGCCTGGACTATGAGCGTTGTCGGGGCGAGACCAAGCAGTGTGTTGACCGGATCGCTGATCAAGCTGCGGAAAGCAATTGGGATCAAGGACAGCAGAAGAACTGGATGGAGATTGGCAAAAAGCTGGGAACTTTGGCTGGGCAGAATATCGATGGCCTTTCCCGCTGATAGCGCAGCCGCCTGAGCGGACTTCGCATTGGTGGTGGTCGCAGTCGTCGAGCTCATGGCATGTTGGCGTGGAAGTGTATCGTGAACTCGTCGAGCATCAGACGCGGTCGATAATGCGGAAACAGACCGTGATCGCTGCACAGTTCACTTCGGATTCGGCTTGCCGAGCCCCACCATCTACCTCCACCAATAACGAGTGCTCCGCATGACCCGCACGTCTCCCATCGTTTCGAGAGATGACCTGGCAAGTGTTCGGCACTTGTGCTCCTGCAGGACTTCACTCTTCCATAAGCCAGCCGCCTCATTGTGGGGTCTTGAGTACCAATTAATTATATATAGGCAGGTAACTAGACCATTCGATCGTTTCCAATCGCATTCCGCTAGCTAGTTATCTTTCAACAAGACCTCGTCATGGCTGCTGACACAGCGACCTGGACGCCGCCGACCGGCAACAGCTCACAATTCGGCAAGGACCGACCAGTTACTATTACAGCGAACGCAGACAACAGCATAGAAGTCAGGCCCAATCGAGGTGCAACGATCTCAGACATAGAAGCTATAGGACCAGAGTCAGAACCACTACACCAATGGCAGAAGAGAGTGGGAATCGATAGATCGAAGCAGGTCAAGCTTGTGAAGCTTGCTCATATGCGTTACCAGCACCCTGACCTGCCAACGATCCGGAAATTCTTGATAGATTTTGGCATGCATGTTGCAAAAGAGACGGAAAATGAGATATGGTTCCGAGGATATGGTACAGACCAATACGTATACTGTGCACGAAAAGGCGAGATGAAGTTCCTTGGGGGCACATTTGAAGTAGAGTCAATGGGAGAGCTGGAAAAAGCCTCCAAATTGCCACAAGCCCAAGGACCCATCGAAGAGATGAAGGATGCGCCTGGAGGAGGATATTTGCTTACACTCCAAGACCCAGAAGGCTTTCCTATCAACCTCATCTATGGCCAAACTCCAGCAGCCACAGGAGCAGAGTGGCCAGAAAAGGTCATATACAATTACGAAGGCGAGGATAAACCTCGCGTAAGGAAGTTCAATCGTTTCACGCCAGGTCCAGCCGCTGTGCACAAGCTCGGCCACTACGGTCTTTGCGTACAGAAATTCCCAGAACAACTCGATTGGTACACCCGGACCTTTAATTTTGCGCCCACAGACTTTCTTTACATCCCCGCTGGCGACGGCAAGACGAAGGACGTTGCTGTCTTTGCACACATCGATCGAGGCGAGACGTGTGTTGATCATCATACTTTCTTCATGTCAACCAACCCTACATCGCATGTACACCACGCTTCTTTTGAAGTCCACGATTACGACACGCAGCATCTTGGACATCAATGGCTAGGGAAGCAAGGCTACACAAGCGTATGGGGCATTGGAAGGCACATTCTTGGTTCTCAGGTGAGCTTGATCTACGTGCTTGCTACGTTACGAGCATGACGATTGATACTTTCAACAGATATTTGACTATTGGTGGGATACAACGGGAAACATGATCGAGCATTACGCGGATGGTGATCTGGTCAATCAAGATACACCAGTGGGCTGGGGACCAGCTGGCGATGAGAGTCTGGCAGTCTGGGGTCCCGAAGTCCCGAGCTGGTTCCTGCATTAGAGTAGCAGAATGCAATCGTCTGCTTGATCTTGCTCTGGCAGCCGAACAACTATTAGCTCGGCAAAGCAGATGTCCTCCAGACACATTGCCTCCATTCTCTTCATTCAGATTGGAAAGTCACTACCGTATACTTTTCCAGTATGTAGAGCCTGTCATGAGAACCTCGGTGTCCACGGCACGTCTGCAATGAGCGGTGAATGAGGCTCGAGTACGAGCGAAAAAAAAAGTGTCGGAGATTGCTTGTAGTACGCAATAGAACAGATCTAAATACCCGTGCTGACCGTGGCCTTCACATGACCTCCTCGAATGGCCTAGAATCATGCAAGTCTATTGAATCTAGGCATAAGGCAGTCAGATGCTCACCAGAACGCCGTGCTATGCAACAAAGCAGTAATGCGTGACGCACATCAACCAGACTATGCACGATCCTGCCTTCGCCTGAGATTCCTCGTCCGCTTCATAAGCTTCTTGTATTTGTGCTTCTTCATCTTCAATTTCCTTTGTCGCTTGACAGAGATCAACAGCATACGCTCCTTTCTCGCAGCACTAGGTGCTCGGCGGATAGGCGCCTTTGTTGGCGGACTGCTAAGCATGGACTGCTGGCGGAGTAGGTAAGCCTTCGAAGTCCGATATCGTTGCATTCGTTCGCGGAAAGTCGACTGTTTTCGAGCTTCTGGCACGGGCTCTTCTGCTGCAGACTGCTCCTCGGGCACTCGCTCTATGGGCGAAACAGAAGCACTGTACTCCACTTGTCCGTTGGTGGTGGTTGATTCGGTGAGATAGATGGTTGTCTTGTATCTCTTCTGCTTCGGCTTCGATGCTCGTTTCTTCTGTTCAGACTGCTTGAGGTCTTCGGTGAATGGCTGTGGCGGCGGCGGAACAGTAAAGGGTCGGAGCTGTGAGACCAATTCATCCAAGCTCCGCAACCTTGGTGGGCCATCCAAATGCTTCACTCCTTCTTGATGCGATGGACTCTCGGATAGCACTTCCCACCTCACTCCATCGTCTTGTGCTTCGCTCGCTGAGGCGTCCAAATTCTCGAAAAGTGGTCCAAGTGCGTATACTACGTCCTCGGGCCTTCGCTCAGCGGAATTGCCGTTCTCCCATGGATCTCGCTGCTGCTTTGTCCTGAAGACGCTTTCGAATGTTGTCTCACTGGCCGGTGGAGGAATCGTACTCCCTAAGGACAGCGGTCTGTGCAATGAGAAAAAGGCTGAGGTGCGAAGGTCTGGGCATAACAATTAGCCACATTGAATATTTTGCTTTGCACTGGATACCATCCTACCTTGCTCATCAATATGCTGTGTACCTGGAACTGCAGGAAGCCCCGCGAAGTGATCAGGCACCTTGTGTTCATCGGTATTGTGCCTCGACCTCTTCGGCCGGCTCACTTTCTTCCCGCTCCTCTGCTGCGAGGCCGGCTCTGCAATAGGATTGCTGCCATCCGCTGCAGTGCCCTTCGCTGTAGCTGCAGGCTTCCCGCCACTAGCATTGCTATCGGGTGGGCATGATGACGCCTTGCTGCTGGAGTGTCGGCGCTGATGTGTCTGACGGCGGGCGGTGAGGCACTGTGTCGCTCGGTGGGCGGTGCAGGTGGAGGAGCTGGATGCGGCGGTGGCAGCTGCGCAGGTGCGATTGGCGACCCTGGCAAGCTTGCTCGAGAACATACCGCAGCCTCCGAGCGCAACAAGAGTGCTCGGTGTGTTGATGATGCGGTGCAGATAGGCGGTAGGGTAGGAAGATCGTGGAGGGAGTGTTGCAGACGCCGGTCTGTCGAGATCGCTCGGATGCGGCCTGACGTCCGCTCCTCCTCGCTTTTGAGCCACTCGGCTTTGTGACCGCCACACTCGGACTCCACCTCCGCCATTGCTCACATGCACAGTGCCTAATTGCCATCAGATCCGAACAGTTACACCAACATCGAGCACAACATAGCATAAGACGCTGAACAAGAACAAGCGCCGCTCCCAGTATTCAAGTAGCTGCTTTTCGTAGGAGTCAACGCAATTTGGCCTGAGAACGCCTATCCGCATATCTGCACCATCTTCCTTGTCTTCAGAAAGCAATACCAACGAGTCGTTGCACTTCATCATGGGCTCGGTATCTGCAAATGAGAAGTCTCATCGCGAGCTGCCCTCTCCACAGGCACTTGCACAAGCCGGCGGCCTGAAGATCAAAGATAAGGATGGCAACGAGATCCCTTTCAAGGACCTATACACTGGCAAAGCAGAGAACGAAAGACAACTGATTATATTCATTCGTCATTTCTTCTGCGGCTCCTGTGAGCAGTATGTCATGGCTCTAAGCAAGGACCTGCCGCCTGCAGCTCTGGAGGCATCAAACACTTCCATTACACTCATAGGCTGTGGAGAACCAAAGTGCATCCCAGGTACCCACTATCTAGATCTATTCTGCCCTGCAGATCGGTCCAACTAAATGCATTCCAGGCTACATCGAACGTACATCCTGTCCTTATCCGATCTATACCAATCCGAGCGCATCTATTTACAAGGCCTTGGGCATGACTTACATCACTATCAAACCAGGTCCGAATTCCCAGCCGAGGTATCTGCAGAAGCATTTCTTCAAGAATGTGCTCGACAGTATGTGGAACGGCATCGTCTCGGGCCACCCACTGTCGGCGGGACCAAGTGCGCAAAACGGTGGAGAGTGGTAAGAATCTCTCATCCTTTCACCATTTGGAGCATTGCATGAAGGCTGATGTTTTGTTCTCAGGCTGTTCCAAGGTGGGGAAGTCAAATGGTGCAGCAGAATGCGTGGCACTGCCGATCATACCGAGACCAAAGAACTGCGGGCTGTGCTGGGAATCAAGGAGTAGAGATGTGTAAGCACTTGGCGGAAACAGGTGCTTGTTCTCGCAGCGTGAAGTATCGACACTGGTGATATTGTATGGACGGGAGAGATTGTATTCTCTACTTGATGTCATTTTGCGTTGTCGTGGCCTTGCTCTTTATTGAGCCATGCGAGTCTCTTCATGGTTCACCGCCGGCTTGCGTTGGCTTGACCAGATTAGGTCCTTTATAGTGATCATTGTGGAAATGCTGCCTGCTTTTTTGCCATGAGCTTCCGAGTTTGATTCGAAACCCTGGCACAATGCAGATATGAGATGTCCCGCGGCTCATCATCTCTCACCAAGCTTCTTAAGAGCTTGAGCTCCAGACTCCTCCCATTCTTGCTTCGAGACCCACATGCCCTCCTTATCCGCCATGATGTTAGCAAGAACAGCACCACCCAAGAAAACCATGTGCCTTCTCCTCGGCGGATCTTCTATCCGTACTTTAAACTTGTTAAGACGTTCAGGGTTCCCGCTCAGTACCTTCGTTAGCCAAAGCTGCTTGATCTCCTTCTCCATTCGCGATGGGAGACCAGGATACATGCTGCTGCCTCCAGACAGGACGATAGCCTTGTACAGAGACGATCGGATGTCAACGTCTGCGGCTTGAATGGTGTTAAATAAGAACTCTGCAATGCCGGGTTGCTCCACATCTACTAGATGAGGCTGGAAAAGACATTCCGGCGCTTCGAATCGCTCGCTGCCAACACGGATTACACGTCCATCCGGTAGCGTGTAAGATTCTACCAGGACTGTTGTATCTTCGCTGAGCTTCTGGTCCAGGGCCAAGTCGTATGAAACGTAGCAGAGCTTCTCTTTGATGGCGCGCACGGTCTCGAAATCAGCAGTCCGGTTAAGCGCATAGCCTCTTCGAAGAAGCAATGAGATCAAATTTCGCGTGACATCTCGTCCGGCAACGTCCAGTCTTCGTGTGAGGTGATTTAGAACGGTGCTCTCATAAACAGGCACGATGTGAGTGACTCCGTCACCTGAATCGACCACAACGCCAGATGATAGACCTTGTGCGTAAAGAGCAAGGACAGCTTGGATTGCGACGTACACACCACCAAAGTTGTAGCGCTCGAACATGACCTCGCACATCTGCTCGCGATTCCTCAATGGGTTCATCGGAGGCTCGGTCAGCAATATCTTGCGGCCAGTGGGATCTATGCGCATCTTTTCGAAGAATGTGTAGTCCCACAGATGTTGCATATCATCCCACCGCTTGACGATGCCATTCTCCATCTACAATGTTGTTGCGTCAGCACATTCTCTCAAGCACGAGTAGCTTGATTGCGACGGGATTTGTACCGGATATGTGATTTGGAGCATCGAACGAGCAGCAGCCGCCTCGTCTCCGCACATGATATCTTTTAGCTGAATGTCACCCGGCGCCTGCTCTTCCGTTCGCAATATTGGTCGTCCGACGATCGACGGGTATTGGTGGTCTGGAAAGTTCTAGCCGCAAGAGTCAACAGCATTCGGTCAGATGTTCTCGTTGTGGTGCGAACCTGGCCGGCGTAGCCTGCCTTGAGGAAACCGGTACCTCCATCGAGCACTGCGACTGAATTAGCCGTGGCCGACATGCGCTTGAGCAGCCAGTGCCTTACCAATTGGTGCTTCTGCCATGATTACTGTTCTTTGCGGGTACGGTCGCAGTGCTGATGTAAGTCACTGAGTACTTGACCAGTCTCAAGGCTTTGCGCAGGACGATTGAAGTGGAAGTGAAGTTGAGATTCCTACTGCCTCCAGCACTGAAGACGTACGAAGCCAGGATGTGGGGCTCCATCCGACGCTCAGCCAAGCCCAGCCTGCGAAAGTGACTTCGCGTCGTCTCACACTCAAGCACAGGTCACCAATGTTGAAAGGAATGGATCGTATGCACTTGAGAACAATTCTTCACGGAGAGGCGCAATTCAACATTAAAAAAGACATTATTTACAAGCAGCAACGCCTCGCATGCCAGATCAGCGGATTGATGCCATCAGACCATCCACAGGCAGGTCCATCTCTCGCCCGCCTCAGCGTTGCCCAGCACTGTCATTGTCACGTCGATCTTGTTACTAGGTCCAACAGATCGGACAGAGCATATACACATCTCTCGTACTTGACCTAAGGAAACGAGCAAAACAGGCCCAACCTCCGCACCATTGCACGACACAAACAAGCTCGAACCATTGGTGAGGAAACATACATTTGTGTAAACCAGACTGATAGAATCGTGCACTCGATCAGCACCGAACCCGCAGCGCGAGGACCGTACACGACGTTAAAGATCAGATGCTGATGCTTATGCCGATTCGACCAGGTGCCTAACAGCACCCTGCGCTAACGCTTGCGAAGGCATGACCAAGAAAAAATTGCCAGGTATCATATACAGGAGCTGCCGGGCTGTTCGTGATACGTGAGCGGTGCTAGACCACACGCCATACAGAAATCGAGGAAAGAGTTCGAGCTGTCATGTCGTGCCGTGGCGCGTAGTTGGCCGCCTGCGTCCTCGTAGTCATGACTTAGGAGAATACGAACGTGGCCGTTCCTGAGCTCAATGACACCTGTGAGATGCGTTAGTGAGGGGTTATTTTATTTAGAGAGTGTTCGCTTACAGTGCAACCAGTGGTCGGGCTACACGAGTTACCATCGGCTCCTCCACAGTATTGTCCATTCGAGTACTTGCACTTGCCGCTGATATTGTCACCCTGAATCTCCACGCAGAAGTCGAGCTTGGCATTCGTGGTAGGTGCATTCTGGAAGACAGACAGCCAAGCAGCACCATTGCTGTATCCAACACCAAGGTTCAGTGGAGCGTAGTTGCCCCATGGGTTGGAAGGAGATCCCCATTGGCAGGCATTCTCGACAGAGACTCCAGCAGGGTTGACGTAGTACTGAGCAGAAGTGCTCTTGCCTTGCCAGTTGTAGTAGTTGTCGGCATCTGGGCAGGTAAGGTTTGAGGTGCAGCCTGGCTCAACATTGACAGGTACCGTCTCACTCTCGGTTCCTGGGTAGTCGGTACGGCAGACGGCAACGTTCTTGTCGAGTTTGTTCTGGACAAGGACTTGGACCTTATCGCTGCCCTTCATGCAGAGAGATTTCGACATTCCTGGGTTGGTCAAGTGCAGCTTGCCATTCATGCACTGAATACCTCCGACCGACTGGCCGGTGGCACCCTGAGTGGTTGGCCATTGCGACTTTTGGTAGCCAGGTGGGCAAGCGTACGAGCAGTAAGCGCCCTCTTCACAGTTGCCACCCTTGGTGACAGTGCGAATGTCGGAGTAACCGCTGCCAGAAGAGGAGCCAGGGCACTGAACGCCGGTCCATCCTCCCAGTCCCATCCAGTCGACAGCAACCGCACCGTACTCAGATGGGAAAGTGTCGCAAGACAGCTGTCCATCGGGGAACTCAGAGTCAACACCTGAAGCGTCCGATCCCCATCCTCCGCTGGACGATGCAGATGGCGCTGGAGCCTGAGTGGAGGGCGCAGGCTGAGTGGTTGGAGGAGCCGGGGCCGATGTGTTGCTGGTAGTTGGCGCAGCATAGGTTGGAGGAGGCGCAGGGCTAGATTGCGGCGGAGGCGAGTACGCAGCGGAGGAGAGCTGGCCGTCTTGCGCGAACACAAGCGAGCCGTTCTTGATACCCTGCTGTACTTCCGCCTCGGAGATCGGGTGGCCGTTCAGCACATAGACGATCTCGGTGGGTCCTGGCACAGTAACGTAGTCCGCAGCCGGGTTAGGGACGGCGTCACGTCTTTCCTTGTGCAAGTGCGCATGGCCGTGACGGTGGGGCTGCGCAGCGGAGACAGCAATGGCTGCTTGGAGCAGCGCGAGGGATAGCTTCATTTCGGATTACTATTCCGACGATTGATTGATTGAGGTTGGGTTTGATTTGGTTTCGAGTCCGAGTGTCAACTGCGCGAGGGATGATTGTCTGTCCTTGTCCGTTCCAGCGAAGCCACGATAACTATGTCTGCTATCCTGTGAACCTCGAGCGGGCCAGCGAGGTGTGCTTGTGCAATTGATCGTGAGGGTGTGATGAGCCTGCCGTCGTTGCTGTCGAGGGCGGTCGTAGTCGGTCGCGCAAACGAGTGACTCGGGTGGCGGTGTCTGTTGTCTGTTCGGTCTGGCCGGAAGGCTGGTTTGGCACGCGAAATGCAGTCGGTAAAGAATGTGAGTTGGTGTGGTGAGCGCTGATTCCAATGAACGAAACGAAGCAAAGGGCTTCGGGTGGAATAATGGGATTGTCGAGGGTCGAAGGTAGAGGCGCTTTCACAGCATCGGGCTGTCAATGGGTCGACGCATGCGCAAAGAGCAGAGGAGAGGCGAAGCGACAGCGTCGACGGTTGGGGGATGTGAAAGGAGCCTTGCACTTCCAATGCACAATTTCGGCTAACCGTCGAATCACGCGCCGCCCACCGCAACGGCTGTCCTACACACCACGACGCACAGACACGCAATCTCAGCCGGGAGCCGTGTAATCATCGAAAGACACACGCGGGCTCGAATCGACCAGCGCTCGCCGTCTTTGTTTTTCGCGCTATACAGCATTTAAGTGAAGCGTCGCCGCTTGCAGACGCGCTGCTGCCGCCCACCGCAGGCCATACTCCGCACCCTCATTTACTGCCGCAGACTGATCACACCGAGCACAGACGGCCTGTCGACGTCTCGGTCGCACATGGCCTGCCGATACTACTTCTGGCAGCGGACAGGTGGCGCCGAGGGAACGGTGGGAGCACGACTCACGACGCCTATTCACGCTGTCTGACATGACATTATTACTTGCTTGTGCCATGGAGCACCGCTCTCCACACAACCTGTTCGTCGTTCGTCTCACATTTGCCAGCTTGTTTGGTTCGCGGAGAGCGTGTTCAGCACCCTTTGCTGTGCTCGCAAGGGTGTCCCAATCGCAGCCCATGGTTCGTCGTCTTGTTACTCGCGTCCATGATTTGTGTATTCTCGAATCGATGCAGCTCCATTTTCGCCGCTAGACCACTTGCGGGCGATGTTCCTGACGCTAATGCAGGTACAGCTCTGCAGTGTGTTTACAGAGCGTCGCATTCCTTTCTCGAGAAACTAAACAAACAGCTACATGATGACCTCAGAAACAGTACCTGTGCCGGGTACAGGAATTTACATCGATTGCTGCACAATTTGAAGTTCTCCCAATTACCTGTTGGCATGAAACTGATGAGTACCGTAGTTGCTGCTCCCACTTAACCGCCGTGCCAAGCAAAAGGAACCACAGATTGTACGTTCGCTCCTGCCGCGCCATCAATCTACCAGAGCACGATCTCTCGACCGCAATCTTGACGCGGGAGGATCACCAAAGTGAGCCCAGATATCTCCCGCATCGCTTTCATCTGTTGCCCACCATCCTCGGATGTGGGCAAACTAGATGTGTCGCATTGCTGCGAGGTCTGCTTGAAGTTCTTGTAGCAATGCTATGCTCGAAGCAGTCTTCCTCCACATCCGAATTACAAGGACAGAAATCATCCCTTCGGCAGGGACTGGAGGTCTCCGCGCATGGAACCAGCAGAGAGTGCTGATCAAATACACCGGATCTAAACTTGACGATTGCCACGCGATGATTTCCACAGCTCTTGTTCGCTATCCAACGGTGCGGGCTAGGAGGCACTGGCTACTGTACCATATGGGAGCGCTAGCCACTTGACCTGGTAGTGCCAGCTGCTCCTTTGATGTCGAACCGCGGCTGCTCAGACCTGTGATCTTTCGAATGGTGCCAATAATAACCACAAAACAGCCATACAGCGTTGGATCTGACGTTCTGATCGTTCCTAAGGGGCCACAACAACGATCGTGTGGACTCAATGTCCAACAAGCATATGCCAACCAAGTAGTTGCAGACACTGCCGATGGGAAGCTTCAATTCAACGAACATTGCAACGGTGCTCGTAGCCCAGTGATCTAATAAACACGTGGTGTCCATTCAGTTGTTGAAATCTACATTGCACTCGTGCTTCGTAGATGCCGATTGGAGTTGTGCATCTTTGGCGGAGGTTCGCAGTCCTCATCGACTTGAACTCTCGCCATGCGTTCTGGACTTTTGCTTCTGTCCGCAGCCTTCCGCTCATGGCGCCTCCACCCCAGCAGTCATCAAAGTTGGTCAATATCGAACACTGGTCAGAGAGTGAATGTCCTAGCATGGACCCAAATACAGCGATGCCGACTCATCACGTACAGCCTTTGCCATGGTCATGGGGAAACTGCGGCCATGAAGAAGGGCTCTTTCTCGATAACTCCACGAAGAGGTTATTCGTAAGCAGCAACGTGCGCGCTTTGCGCTCAATACTTGAGACTAGACTGTTGTCTGCGACGTACGGACCTGCACGCGTGCTGTATAGCGGACTTGTCTATCGCGACGACGTCCTCAAATGCTGGCCAGATAGTGTACGGCTTCAGCTGATAGAGATGAGTATGCGGCTCTGCAGCCTCATGAACACCCTTGACACCGACGACGGTGGCTTGCCTGTAAACAACCTCGATGCAGACCCCACAATCTGAGCCTGTAACACTCATGGGTCAATAAGCTTTCGCTTCATCTCACGGTAATGAAAGCGGACTTGGGGACTTTACCTTGTTAAAGGCGGTTTGTAAGAGCTCTGTCACGTTCAGCATGAGTTATCAATGCTTAAGAAGCGTGTATACTTCTTGCGTTCAACGGGTCATATCGACTGCGGTGCTGTAGTAGGGTTGAAAGTGTGGTCCACATTTGAATTTGGAAGCTCCCATGCAGTAAAAAACACTTTTGAGACGGCCTAGGTGCAGCGTCTCTTTTGATGCTTCGATCTCGGGCCCACAGCCTGCTGGACCGCTACAGTCAGGTACTAAAACACACGTTCGAGCCGCTAAGCATCTGTGAATTTTCGTTCAATAACCTTGATCAAGCTTGACCACCTTTCTAGAGATATCAATCGGTCAGGTCAAACTATGAGCATCTTGGGCGAGCTTCTATGTTTCATCGAGGGTAGTTAGCATTAAGTGAAGCATAGCGACTACTTGCTGACATGAAGGACAACCAGGATCTTCACCTGTTTGCAAGCCTTGTCCGTGAGGGACACTCAAGATGACCCATTGCTGTCTTTTGCGTGGCTCGCTAATTCAGCATCGTCATTGAAGTGCAACTTCGAAAGACCGTAATTTCGTTTTCGGAGAGATGCTGAACATGCTTCGATGAGTTTGGTGGTATGCAATCGATATCTGCACCGAGCAGAGAAGAGTGAAGTATTGTGCATTTCGTCCAAAGCCACGCTATGCATCTTTTGTGGGATACACTTATATGAGAGCTCTCTCTTCAACAGTTCTCCTGTTCTCAGACTGCTTTATGACCTGAGACCAAGCAAGAAGCTGCCCTTGCCACCACCGCTAGCTCCGTCTCCGTTGCCGCCTCCCGGCAGGTATGTCACATTCGGATTGTTGGCCAGCATCTGCGCAACATCTTTCTGCGTTTCGATCCTTCGAATCTGGAGCAGGCCGTCACCACTCTTTGCCACAGCTTTCGAGATGACCTCTGCAGCTTCTGATTCTCCTTCGGCACGTATGACGTTAGCCTGTCGTTCCTGCTCAGCCTTCTCTACGATGAAGCGTGCCCGCTCGGCATCCTGTTGTGCAATCTGCTTGTCCTCAACAGCCTTGGTGAATTCGCGACCGAATGTCATATGTGTTATGCTGACATCCTCGAGAGCAATGTTGAATTCTGATGCTCGCTTCAAAAGGTCGGCGCGAATGCGATTTGATACTGCTTCACGCTGTGTGATGAGCTCTGCGGCATCGAATTGGGCAACGATGGCTTTGAGGACTTCGTTTCCGATGGAAGGGAGGACACGCTCATCGTAATCTTGGCCAAGATTCTGCAAATTATTAGACCTGAATTAATTCGCACATCGCTGAGTTATTGCTGACGCACCTGATATATCTTCGGCAGCTGCTGGACCTCAGGTCGGTGCAGCACTCGCAACGTTAAGCTGACCATCTGCAAGTCTTTGCTGCCAGTCGTTGTGCTGATGTTTCGAGGCTTTGTCCGGACATCGAATGTGATCGCCTTCTGTAGCCATGGGATGAGGAAATGTGTGCCTTCGTTTTGAACCTGGTCTGAAACTCCGCGTAGTCGGTCGAAGATGACAGCTCTGGTGCCACCCTTGACATCGTAGATGGAAGCAGAGGCCAGCGAGAATGCAGCGGCGGTGGGTATGGCCCAGCGGTAAATGCTGTTGAGAGCGTTGGTCGCCATGGTCGAAGGTTGGAGCGGATGACTGTCTGGCGATGATGGGTCGGAAAGCACAACAATTCCGTTCGTGCTACGCTTGCAGTCTTCAGTAGATGTCGAGCTCATGGAGGATGCACAGACGCTGCCGACAGACCAATCAGAACCGGCTTTGCTTCTTGACCAAGCACCTTCGCCGCTCTCTCCCGAACTTCGAAAGCGACGTCAAAAGACCACCAGCCGTCCTCAACACACCATTGCGCCCGCCATTCACATCGCACCGACTTGTCGCCCACGTCTACCAGTCTTCCAGACAAGATAGCATAAAGGGGTGGTCAAAATGAGGGCATCACAGATTCTCAGAGCTGGTGGTGGAGAGAAGAAGCCGGGACAGTGAGTTCTTTTCCGAAACAGCGCTGCTTTGGCGGCCGCCGTCACTCAGTGCGTGGTTTCGCGCAGAGCTGACGATGCGACTCCATAGATACCTTGGTCCATGGGGCGCATTGGGCTCCATGCCACAGAAGGGCATTGTTCACTACGGCATTTCTGGTAACCGACAAAACCCACTTGCTGGAACTTTCAACGCAGCCATTTTCAACACCTTCCGACGAACACGCGGTCAAATCTTATACTGGGGTCTCCCGCTTTTGATTGCATACGAGTGCATGGAATGGGCTACTGAAAGGTGAGTCCTGGCTGGCTGGATGGACAGCCTCTCAGCAGAGAGAACTGCGCCAGGGCTGCTCAACTCCCGGATCGTGCCGGTGGAGCCGACGCTGACAATGTCACAGAAACGAATATCTCAACTCGAAAGCTGGTCGAGCAGAGTTTGCCGATGAGGAGTAGAATGGAAGATTGTACAGAGAAACGAAACAGCGACAAGAGTAGATATCTGAGACACGAGACGATCTCAAAAGGATATATGGATCCCTCCTCGTGCCACCAGGGAACATCAGCAGTCTTTCATTGTATTGCATGAAGGACTACGCCCACTTTAACCGATATCCGAAGACTGTCCTCCTTAACAGTTCATCCTGTAAGATCAAGTTAGTGAAATACGAGAAGCACTATGTTAGAAACTTACACCAGGGTCTTCCTCAAACATCACCTTGTCCATCACAGTTTCCAGGACCTGTTCCACAACAAATCCGCCCTTTTTCGCAAGGTCGAAGAAAGCCATGTCTTTTTCGAACAGCCATGGGCGATAGGGTGTGAAAAAGACGAGCGCGCTGGCCTCTGCACTCTTCTTCAGCGTGGCTTGAATACTGGTTAACAGCCTATGATGTTCAGAGTGATTGAACAGGAGGTCGGCGAGAATGAGCAGATCAAAGCCAGATCCTTGTTGCTTGTCTGGCAGGTGAGATTTGAGGGTCGTGGCATCGGCGCCCCACAAGAAGCCCTCTGCGGTAATATTCGACGGCTCTGCCAGGAGGTGACAGTCAGAGATGTTGCGTCTCAAGTTATCGATTAAGTCTTGGTCTGGGTAATCTGTGACGACGACCTGCTTTGCTCCGTTTATGGCACAGATGAGACTTGGCAGACCAGCACCCGATCCGAATTCGAGCACTGTCTTAGACTTTATGTACTCATTTTGGTTGTTCTCGAGGAAGTCTGCAACCGTACGGCCTCCCTGCCATAGTAAGTGGCCCTGCCAAAAGCGTCAAAAATTTTGCTTTTCGAGTATGTGGTGGATGCTGTCCATATCCAATGAATTTGGAAGTAGCTGTTCTTATTGAAAAGGAAAGGGCCATCTATTGCACTTACCCCATGGATTAAAGCGGACGGAGAAGAGATAAGGAGGAAATGCTAAACCTACCCATAACGGACTGCTACCTATCAAATGCAGCTTCAGATTTTGCCCGGAAATTGTCCTGTGCTGTACGACAGTAGGTTGTTTCTCTGGTTGGTAGTAGTCTTCAGGTTCTCGAAAGAGATCGCCGTCTCCCTCGCTGTCAGAATCATTCTTGTCCATCAAGGTGGTTTTTGGTCCAGGAAGTTGAAGATGCGCACAAAGATTCGGCTGAAAGCGAGACTGCTGCGCGCCACGTGCGCTATTGATGCCCGTCTTTGTGAATCCCTCCCGAGCGCCTTCTCACTGACGCCAAGTCTGTTCACACGACTGGGTGATGTCTAGCACAGCAATACGAACATTGTCGACAATCGAGTCTGGTCCGGTGTAAAGTTTTAGTAAGCGAGATCCGCAGCCAAAGGAATACCTCGACTTCAAAGTTTCAGACGCTAGCAAGACGGGACCCACCCCTGCCTACGTGAATGTGTTGTCGGGGACCTGCACTCTCACTGCTCTCAGCTTCAGGATCCCGAGGACTGGCTCACACTGGATACTTTCGCCACTTTCGTTGTTGAGCGCTGGGCTTGACGAGGAGCAGCAGTGCTGGATGCACATTCTCAGACAGACAGTCCCTAAAGAAGGCTTGCGGGTCTATCCGAAAACCTGCTCATTCGTAAGAAACGATCAAAAAGGTCAGTTACCGACGGTCTGTAACGCCCAGCATGCTTCATCCCAGGTATGACAGCATGTTACAGTTGGACTTTGGTCTTGCGGAACCATTGAAATCCACACAGAGCATCCCTCGTTCCTGGAGACTATTATATCGACATCCTGTCTGCGCGAGGCGGAGATAGTCTGCACTCATGCTGCAGCTGAGTCTAGACGAACGATAGCTGACTTGTGCTGCTCAGAGCCGTCTGCTCGTCCAAGAGGCTCGATATACCACGAACATGGAGCAAGAGAAGCCATTCAAGACCATTGAGGTCGTTGATTCACGGACGAACCAGATATGTAAAGTGGCATGTATGTCCTGCATTCGAGGCCATCGCACAACATCTTGCGGCATCCCGGTCTGCCGGACAAAGATTTTCTGGACGGTAAAGAGGCCAGGGAGACCATCAAATTCGTGCACATGCCGTTACGGGGCTACAGGCGGCTGTAAGTGTGTTGTGGCGCGATCCGCTTGCCCTCACAAATCGAAGAAGGGCGAGAAACGCAGTGGCGAATGCCGTTGTGATGAGCAAGGACGATACTGCTGTCTCCTCGATCCTGACCATTGGAATACACTACTAGCACTCGGCAAACCGACTGTCCATTTCTTTCCGACCAGAGAGGCTTTGGAAGCAAAACAGGCTGCCCTAGCTCAAACTCCTCTACCGCCACCTTCGCAATATTCTGCAATAACCAGTCCGCCGCCTTTGATGCACAGTGGTCCTGAAACTCCGGGTTCGAACGGTCACGTACAGCCAATGCGAATTATATCTAGTCCTTACAACGGCTATTCTCCATCACAGTCAACAACATTGACCCCACGCTTTGGTATGATGGGAATCGGGGCGCCAATGGGATCACAAGATAATGTGCCTCCCGATGTGTTGACATGGGAAGGCCAAGCACCGCCCGCACCGCGGGAGTTCCATCCGATGTTTGAGAGTATCCCACAGGAGCAACAGTCATGTTGCCAATCTTCAACACCATCAGTTCATAATGCACACTCACCAAGGCCTGAAAGGGAGAGCGCTTATGACCAACCAACATCGATGGCGTCTACCAATAACGGACTCAATGGCACACTCGATCATAACGTGTCGGATTCAATCTCACCGCAAATGCCTCCTGCATTCAATTTTGACCGACTGCGGGCGGACTATTTCAGTTATCAACTTCCGTCGGCGATCTGTCAGAATTGCGGCCTCAATGGGTGTACGTGCAAAAATTGCCCGCCACCATTTCAGAACTATGGCACAGGGAGCTGGGCCCAATGTTGTGGGCGAAAACATGCTCGTGATGTTCAACCTAGCCCAGCGCCCGTCAAAATTGCAAGAACGGATACTTACGGCGCCAACATCCATTCTCAAGTGTCGGAGCAGCAACAGTCGGCGAATGAACCTTTTCCACCGAGCGAAGCCTTCCGTATCGATAATCATGACTTTGAGGGCACGTTTGGAGGTATGGAACTACTACCCGTGGCGCCACAGTCGAATTTCGATGCTTTCGACCTGGATGACGATTCAATATTGCCTGAAGGAGCACAGCATTTAGACATAAGCGATTTCTTGACCTCTGATCTGGTAGGACTGAATCAAAGCATAGGGATTGGCAGTCTTAGCGAAAGCAATGGGAGAGACGGTCGTGAAAATGAGGCTGGCGGAGGTGACGGAGTTGGTGGAGGGTATTGTTGTAGGTGACCTTTGAGGTACGATGAGACGATGAAAGTTCACCCCGACGCCAACGTTGCAGGCGGCAAAGCTGCGCAGAAGACGACGGAAGAATGGACAACGTCAGCCAACACGACGCTACAATTTCCGAGTCGCTGCCATGTTTAAGGACTGCACTGCAGATCGACGGGACTGCTTACACGATACTGTGTTGCAGGAATGATGAATCGGAGGATGCAAGATCATGAATAGAAGGGAATTCTTTCGGCATAGCGGATCCGTAATGACTATAGACGTGTGTTTCATCTGCCAGAAGAGCCAGTGGCTCTGCGGCACCATGCTCGATGTTATGCACTTTCCTGTTCACTCTCAATCAATGCTTGTGAAAGTATGTGCCTGAAAATTGGCCTGGACGGCTGGACCCTGCATTACAGCGGATCGCACTAGCGCCACTCGACAAACGACTCGCTCTTGAACAACATCAACATCGACTTGCTTTTACTTCCATCTGACAAATAATCGAGCAAGTATCGCAAGGTACCGTAACTCAGATCTATTCCATGCGACGGTTCTGATTGTCTCTAGATGTCGATTGCCGCTCAACTAAGTCAGCTGGAAGCTGGCTCAGGGCCACAGCGGACTCAAGGCTACGACGACTTGCTGAAAAAGATATTCGCATCCCAAAACGTCGCCAACGACCTCGTCGCCTATGTACAAAGCATCACATCCGATACAGTCGGCGTCATCAGCTCAAGACCACTGCTATCGGCGTTCGTGTCACAATTCCGCGCTTATGAAAATAACGATGTAAAGCTCGAGGCTGGGTATGAACTTCGTGCTCTGAGACACAGGTCCGACCAAGAATAAAGCTAATAATCAACCGCAGGCCGCAGATTCTTCAGATCATCGGATCAAAGGTGGTCTCCTTTGAGCAACAAGACACCGACTTAAAATTGATTCTCGCCGATGCTTATGAAGCAGACGAGGACTTTACCAATTCGGCCAAGACCCTACAGACGATCACCCTCGAGTCCTCACAACGCCAAGTCAGCGACGACGAGAAGGCGAAGATTTGGATGCGTATTTGCCGTTGCTACCTCGAAGAAGACGATGCAACGAATGCAGTCTCCTACCTCAACAAGATCAAGCAGGTCATTTACAATGTCGCCGACCAAGCCACTCGCCTGCAGTTTCAGCTATCACAAGCTCGAATCAGCGACTCACAGCGAAGCTTCCTTGACGCATCCACAGCATATCACGCGCTCTCCAACGAGTCGGTGATCGACGAAGAGGAGCGGCTGCAAGCGCTTTCTGCAGCCATCACATGTGCTGTACTTGCTCCTGCCGGACCTCAACGTGGCCGTCAACTCGCTAAGCTGTACAAGGACGAGCGGGCAACTGATGCTCCTGAATATGGTAGGTCATAAGTGTCTTGATGGCATTGCTTCGCACTTAGGCTAAACTCCGTCAAGGTATACTGGAGAAGATCTTCTTGGACCGGCTGTTGTCGCCTGCAGAGGTTGCCACGTTCGCGGCCGGACTGAAGGAGCATCAACTTGCCAAGACCTCGGATGGAAGTACTGTGCTGGATAAAGCTGTACTTGAGCACAACTTACTCGCTGTATCTCGCATTTACGCCAACATCACTTTCGGAAATCTGGGAAAGCTGCTTGGCGTGGATGCTGATCGTGCTGAGGTCTACGCTTCTGGTATGATTGAGAGCAATCGCTTGTCCGGGTCCATCGATCAGATCGCTGGCATTATCCATTTCAACACTAAGGAGCCCAACAACTCGAAGGTAGAGCTTCGTCTCTGGGACAAGAACGTGGCCGGACTATCCGAAGAAGTAGAGAAGATCACGACTGCCCTCCAGAGAGAGGAACCAAAATGGTACGAGCAGCAGGTTGGTGCTTGAGGATAGGTGGCTTCCCATACAGCGATGGCGTTGCAGGTCTGTTACACAGCGATGAGTGTCATGCATATAACGATTAGGCTGCGTTTGACGAAACTTGCGAGAAGCCTAGCGGCTCAGGTCAAGTACGGCGATACAGTATCATGAAGTGGGGACACAGATTCCTAGCGACAGCTTCTTGATAGAACTGACCACACATTGCCCAATGTCACAAGGCCTCACATCTGCTACTTCTTGCGCGGTGGCTAGTCAGCTTGATGTGTGCGCGATGCAGTGGAGTTTGCGGCGTGAAGCCGGGTCGGGGTGACTTCTGTGATGAGATGATGCCTTGGACCCCTTCTAGCAATTCAGCTTCTATGTTCACGAGGCTGATCAAGGCTTGAAAGGTGTGAGTAGTTGTGCAGAAATCGAGTATTTGTACAGTTCTATACCCAGAGCGGTCGTCGTGAGGTGGCGGACGCTGTGGCATCTCGGGTTGCTCTGAAACTGATCCTTCTTGTTGCATTTCCCCTCATGAAGCATTCCTAGCAAAGTCGTCTTCTCATTCCGACTTCGATATATAGTTCTGCTGCTCGAACAAGTAACCCTTGATCTTGGCGTGCTTCAATTGTTGTAGATACCGCTCTAAACGATTGTCAGCGGCGGGTCTTATGGGAGAATTCCTAAGGATATGTCCAGCTCACCTCTCAAATGTCCGCACTTCTCCAAATGGTTTACTCCCTCCCGGTAGTAGCACTTGCCCATCTCCTCTCGAATTAATCGCGCCATCATGCTCTGCACCCACTGCTCTCGGATGATGGAGTCTTGCGCGGCTTTGAGCGCCTTGTTGTCATCGTAATTCACGCCATCAAATGTTGGTGGGACTTTGGGCTTTGCGGCCTTGAAAGACTCGGACTCTGGTGTTGGCATTGCGGAGGTGTCTGTTGGTGTCGTGGCCGCGCTCGGCCTTTCGAGAATGTCCAAACGACCGACGTGTAGTTATTGAGGGCGTCGGATTCGCGTGAAGAATGCCGCTGTGGTCAATGGGCGCCAGTTGTGCTTCAGATGAGGTGCTGCTGCTCAAGACGCCTGTCGCATGCGGTTCGACAAGCTCAATCTGACTAGAAGTCTTCCCCGCCTGCCGCACACTCCCGCCTGCCGCACACCTCGATTTGACTTTCTCCAAATTCGACCCTCTATCTTATAACAACTATAACTATAGATATAGACGAGTAATATAAACGTACGATAGCTGATTTAAGAGAGTAGAAGAAGCCGAATATTTCTACTACTATAAGAAAGTATTCTATTAAGCGT
>JAASFE010006074.1:322796-423653 GCA_013365205.1 Pseudocercospora cruenta
CGGATAGTAAACTTAAATAGTTACCTACTATTAAACTAAGTAAGACGCGAATATAAAGGAAAGCCTTCCTTTTTATCGCTCGCTAGATAGTATTTAGATAGGTATCTACTAACCTCGCTAATAGAATATAGCGATTACTAGTTCTAGTACTACTACTTTAGATAAGCTCGCTATCTAGAGTTACTTAGTTACTAATAATACTATCCTAGTTAATCGTACTCGATCTATTACTATTATCCTAGATATATATAAACGCGTCTAAGATCCCTATATATATATTGTCCTCGCTTATACTTATCGGAAACTAGAGAGCGATATCGACTAAATCCCTAACCTAACGACGTCGCCGCGCTCGCGTATAGGCTACTAAGTTACCTCCGAATATAGTCTATAGCTCGATATTAAAGGCCGTTATATCTCTAACCTCTATAGATTCTTCTCTATACCCTTCTTTATAAATATAGCCCTCGTTATCGGATTCTAGAAAGTTAATCCTATTAGATTCGCTATGTACTAGTTTCCGACCTTGATATCTACTATAGGCGTTCCTATACGCCGTAGACGCTTCGAACTACCCTTATTCGATTCTCTGTAATTCTCTAACTATATTAATATATTAAACGCGTTTAAAATATTTAACTAAAACGAGGAATTCGTCGTCGACTACGCCTAACTATTCGACTAGCGAGCTCGATCTTTAGTAGGGTAACGTAGTATAATTAGATTTAAAGCTTAGGAACTCGAGCGCGGACCGCTATACGTCTAAAGATCCTATATTTATTAATATATAACTAGAATTCGAGGAGGAGATATTACTAGCGTTCTATTATATAAAAACGCGAATATATTTAAATACCTAAGGCTTTTATATATAAGGTGTATAGGTTATTCTAATATTACTAACTTATTTAGCGTATTAACTTTAGTAATTACTAGGCTCGTTTTTCTTAGTTATTAGTCTATATAACGCTATATATATATATCTAGCGCGTATAGGAGCTTTATAATATTACTATACTATTTATATAAGGAAGCTCTATAATATAGAGGTTTTTACGCGTTAGGATCCTTAGACTACCGTATGCTAGGGCAGCGTGAGGAACGAACCATTGGCTAGCTAAGCGAGTGGTCTGTGCACTGAGACTAGATATCGATTAGAAAGCTTCTTCTGGATGGCGTGCCGTGCCCGCTACTCGACGCTTCATACTAATCAATTGCAACTTGCTTTCACAACATCTTGCCACACCGCGACCGTCCAGATTTACCCTTGCACACTTACATTCAGATCAACAGAATATCAACCACCGCCAACATGGCCTCCAGTCCAGCCCAATTGCATCCGATCGCCACAGAAGCCGACTTCAACACGACCGTCCAACAAATTCCAGCAGAATGCCTCACAGTCATCTACTTCCATGCGCCATGGGCCGAGCCATGCAAACAGATGTCGACCATCCTCACCACACTCGCCAGTACATACGAGCACACTACTCCGCCACGAATAGCCTTCCTGTCTCTGGATGCGGAAGAAGTTGCAGATGTATCCGAGCGATATGATGTCACACAAGTTCCTTTTGTTGTCCTTCAGAAGAATGGTCAGGTCCTCGAAAGTGTAACAGGAACCGATGCTGCAAAAGTTCGGAGTGCAGTGGAGCGGCATGCTGGTGGAGATGGCAAGCCAGGCGCCTCCCTCCCGCCCAAGCAGAATGTAACACCCCAGACACACAACGATACGACCATGGGCGGGGTTTCGAATGGCAATCTGTCTCAATACAAGCCTGGCCCTGGTGAACAGCAGTCTGCACCGCAGTTCAGCGACGGACAGCTGAATGGAGCGCCAAGCAAAGAAGAGCTCAACAAGAGACTCGCTGAGCTGGTCAAGGCTGCTCCAGTCATGTTGTTCATGAAGGGCACACCGAGTGCTCCTCAGTGTGGTTTCTCTAGGCAGACTGTCTCAATTCTTAGGGAGAAAGGGGTGCGGTATGGATTCTTCAACATTCTAGCTGATGATGAGGTGCGGCAAGGCCTGAAGGAGTTCTCCGACTGGCCGACATTCCCACAGGTATACATGGATGGCGAGCTCGTAGGCGGTTTGGACATTGTGAGTGGCGTTGGCTAAGCTACTGGGAAAGAACCGTACTGACCAAGCTTTAGCTCAAGGAGGAGTTTGAAAACAACCCGGAGTTCATGAGTGATTATCAGGTCAAGAAGGCCGCGCAAGCAGCTTGAGCGGCACTTCCTTGATTCATCAATTGACACCATTTTCGAACAGATCATGTGAACGATGAATTGTTGCAGTCTTTTTGGTACATGCAGTCTCGCGACATCAGCGGAAAAAATTGGCGAAAGTATGCTGTGCGGCACTCGCTTCGATACGTCCAGCGACAGGAACACTCGTGGCGGATCGAGATTTAAAAAGCATGGCTACGTGCGTGTTTCCGACGTAATGCGGCTTCCACGCTGCTCTTGTGCAAAGAATCAACCCCGTTGGAGGTCGGCAGTGCCTCAAGACGACTACTGCAGCGTTTGAGCGTTCGCAAGCGGTCGTTATCATATGTTTGAGGAAGGAGCTCACAGACGCTGCGAACGCATGGTTGCGAGATGCCTGTGTGCAAGGCAGATCATTCAGAAAATTTCGTGTGGCTGAGCTGCACACAACGAATATATGAACGTAGCCAGAGAGACTTTTCTGCACAGTTTCAGGAAGATGAATGATGAAGTGCTTCATCTCCTGGCACCCTAGCACCAGGTTTGCTGTTCCCGGATGGTTGGAACTATTATTCCACTCCAGAAAAGTGCTTCGGAAAGTGTCGCCTCGACCGCATAGAATGATGCGCCAAGCATGGACGCGATAGTGCCGGCGTTAAATCAACGCTCAGAGTCGGTTACCGTCCAGCTGCTGCCCGTGGGCCCAAATTAGTCTCTGACTGAGCTGACTTCGCGACGTTATCATCAGGCTAACCATTGAGGAGACGAAGGCGGGGGCGAGAATGGCATGGTGTTACACAGTCATGCACGAGTAATACGACAGATAGCACGGCCACGGTTGAAGCTGAGATTAGATGAATTCGACTTGGCACCTGTAGATGCGTTTGAGTTCGAGCCTTATGGGTAGCGAAACTCAAAGCAGATCCAGGGTGCAGGTAGGCGTGGCAGAACGGCAGGATTCCCTCGAAGGACGATCGCAGGCGGGAAAGGGAAAAAAGAGGGAGGAATGGTCTTGGGAGGACAGCGTGTAAAGATGCGCGGGATGCAGGCGTATGTACGGGGATACTGCGGCGTAATCAGATACCGTGCGAACTGTCGATGGCGGACTCAGGTTTCGCAGGGAGTCGTGGTGTGGGAGATACAGAATCGACTCCTAGCATTATTACACTAGTCTTGAGCAGTTTAGACTTCTGGGCGTAGCTGGCATCCCTTTCTTCGCGCCTGAGACACACGTGCTCTGTGCCATTTGACACCTCTCCGTCTACCGCACATGCTCGCCCGGCCTGATCCATCTTTACGTTACTGTGCGCGCCAGGACTGCAGGATCGCAGTCAGCATCGACCAACCACGACATATCCGTGTCGACTTGCATACGCGAAGGCTTAGCCAGATAGTAGTGCTCCTCCACGCTCCTGCACCCGACTCGACTCGACACTCCCGCTTTCGCCGCCGCATTCCCTTGCACGCAAATCTCGGCGCCCTCACCGCTGCAGAGAGGGCGGCGTGAGCGTCGCAGAGCGCCTGACCTGACCTGACCAGCAATCGCAAAGGTGGCCTACTCATCGCCCGCCAGTGGAGCTGAGGCTGCCACCACCGCTGCCAGCTCGAACCACCGCCGTCGGACTTCTCGCGGCGGCAGCAATCTCCACACCCCGAGCCATCTCAATGCCCATGCCCAGGCCCATGTTCCGGCAACTGCAGTAGACAGTGGAGTCGCTGGAGCCTCTGCCTCAACCAGGCTGACGGCTGGGAGTGGAGCTTCCTTTGGCCTGCGGGCTTCGACGTCGCCCACGCGGCAGGCCTCGCTCTCGCTGGGCACCACATCTTTCGACGAGGACGACGAGCGCGACCAGCACCGCCAGCACATGTCGCTCGACCGCAGCCCGTCTCCGAGGCGCGAAGGCGGCTGGTCGTCGCCTGGCTTGACCACACCGGACGGCGAGATCAATGGCCGACGCCTGCGTGGAGTCTCACCGAGTGTGAGCAGTGGCATGAACGGCGGGCACGATGTCACATGGGCCAGCGCAAAGCAGCGCTCCGCGAGAGTCAGTGGCTACCCGAGCTATCAAAGCACAAATCAAGGCTTCTTTGGGAGATTCAAGCGGAAACTGAGCATGAGCTTACCCTATGCATATGGCGGACAGGATGGTAGATTTGCAGAGAAAGAGAAGCTGGGTCGCGGACGATTATCGGATCAGAAGATGCAGTGGAGTGACCTTCCCGCCGAGATTGTCAGGAGGGTGGGATTGTTACTGTCACGGAAACGAAAGTGGTACGCACTGGTGATATTGATCCTGACATTCGCGCTACTTTTCTTCAAAAACTGTGGGTACCACGTCCATGGCCCGTGGGAAGTCGTCTCAGCTAATCTCGCGCTCTAGCACTTGTGTATCAGTATCGACGAACATCATGGCTGGGCGGAGGCTCGAAATTCGTTATTATTCTAGGCGCGAATCAAGGCGGAGGCGTGATGGAGTGGAAAGGTGCAAGAGAATGGGCGATAGAAAGAGACAGTGTAAAGAACAAAAAGAAGTACGCAGCGAACTGGGGCTACAATCTCCACATTGTGGACATGAGCACCAAGAAGCGATATGCACACGAATGGCGAGAGAGCTGGGAGAAAGTGGACATTATTCGGAATGCCATGAAGAAGTATCCGAACGCCGAATGGTACGCAGCATCATAGCATGTCGCAACTTTGACTGAAACTGACACATGGCAACTACAGGTTTTGGTGGCTGGACCTCAACACCTTCATAATGGAACCTACGTATTCTCTCCAGTCGCATATCTTCAACAACCTCAACGAAAACACGTATCGGGACATCAACGTGTACAATCCCCTGAAGATCAAACATCCGCCGAATGGTACATCGGACAACCCCAATGCTCCGCAATTCGTTAACTACTTAGATGCGGAAACCTTATCACCCGTTGGAGATGGGAAGCCAGAGAGCATCAATTTGATCGTGCCGCAAGATTGCGGTGGTTTCAACTTGGGCTCGTTCTTTGTCAAAAGAAGTCACTGGACTGACAGGATATTGGACATATGGTGGGACCCGGTGTTTTATGAGCAAAGGCACATGGAATGGGAGCACAAAGAACAGGATGCGCTGGAATACATCTACACCAATCAGCCGTGGATTCGACCTCACGTTGCTTTCGTCCCGCAACGCAAGGTCAACGCCTTCCCAAATGGCGCTTGTGGCGATGATCGAGGACTTCCTCCCGGAGGCTGCAAATCACTCAAGGTTGGCGACGATATGAAGGAATGCGGCGTTCAAGGTATACACTACCAGAAAGAAGAGCATGATTTCCTGGTCAACATGGCAGGATGCGAGTGGGGTAGAGACTGCTGGGGAGAGATGTACAACTTCCGGCAATTGAGCAACAGGCTCAATCGGAATCCATGGGAGAAGTTCAAGGACTTCATTAGCGAGTCATGGAACGAAAGGAAGAAGAAGGAGAAGTCGAAACGAAATCAAGCGGGTATGGAGCAACAGCAGAAAGATAAAGAAGAGGCGGAGAAGAAGCAATAGGCCTGGACCTGAACCTTGAGCAGAACTGGGAGCCCATCCCCTTGCCCACTTATGAAATCGACTGGACTTGCTTCTAGCTTCCGACTTCCGCGATCTACTGATTCTGTGATGAACACTACTTCTGGATACGTTCAAGCGAGTTTTGCATACCATGATACTGCAACACATACTTGCATGCATAAGAGGCTATGTCGTTTGGCATTCTCCATGGCGTTTTTAAGGCGTTGCGGACGCAGCTGGAGGAAGAGCCCTAGCTTGGGCTTGATATGGACCATTTTTCGTGAGGCCTCTGAGCGACATTTCACTTCAAAGGTGGCTGGAAAAGGTGTTGTCTTGTATGAAAGGGTCGCCTAAGGCGGCATAGGGGTATCAACTGTGAGACAGCTTTGTAAACGATGTGACGTCTGCTTGTCCGTCCATCAATCATCCATTCGGTAGAGATAGAGACTTCATGTGATACCAGAAACTTGTATGTTGCTACTGATCTTCCCTGAATGACCACCAAACCGTGATCACTGGCCTCTCTGAGCCCATTATTCATTACTTAATCCTGTGTCCAAGTAGAATCATGCAAGCCATGTCCATCAGTATGGGCGATGCAATCAGTGCCATGAGTATAAGGAAGCGCTCATCCCACGGTACAATCTCGACTATCTCAGTGCCGAATCATTGAGGACTAGTCGCGGCACCTTTCTATGTCTGTCGTTTCCATCCCCTTCTGCGCCATCCATCTCGCTGTAATGCTCCCGAGCACTGATGCCCCCAATGTGATCCATTCCAGTGATGCCCGGCACAAACCCTCCAACGCCTCTTTGCATGTCCTTAAGCAAGCGATCCTCGGCTTCGCGGTTTCGGTTCCTTTGGTCTGGGCTTGGCCGACCAGTGGAGTCTTCCGTGCCTGTAGTTCTTGCTGTGTTCTCTTGAGCAGTCGGCGTTCGCCGTTGACGCAACTCATCCCAACATTCTTGCAGCTCAAGCTCGATAGTCATTCGTATCCTCAAAGCGCAGATCGAAGGCCATACGGCTCGTTCGCCTTTAAGCAACCAGGTATCAATTGTAGCCTGCTTGGGATTCTGGAGCAATCGTGGCCAGTCTTTGAAAGTTATCTCAGGCACCAAAGTAATGTTGTTGCCGGTGCCCATGGTTTCGTCGCTAAGAATTCGATGTAATCTTTCCGGCAGAACATTGAGGAAGTCCAGCGAGACTAGCAATGCACGAATCCACAGTCCGACCACATGGGGTACCCATTTTCGATCTTGCCTTTTACCTCGCAAGTACGGAAGTGATGGGCGGGAGAATGGTGCGATATAAGGCCGTGCTTGGGAGATAATGAAGTGCTCGACATTAAAGAGCTGCCTCAATCGCCGAAACGGATTGTTCTGTTCGGCGGACGAGTTCGGTCGATCCAGTCTTTGCCGTCCTTGCGATATCTTGGCATCTATGGCTCGAATGTTCCCGTCAATGTCTTTGTACAGCAGTCGGAGAGCATCGAGCTCGCTCTCGCCGACATTTGCATCGTGAGATGCCATCGCTGCCGATCGAATGAGATACCTCGGTGCTGTCAAGTAGTTCATGAGGCTTGGAACTTCTTCACTTGGCGACGAGACAACGATGTTAAGAACACGGCCAGTTCTCTTGTAGGCTTCCTCGAACGTCATGTCACCCACATTGTCGCGTACACATTGTGCCAACGCATCTGGGTCAAGAATGAAACCGGCTTGGACAAGTCTTCGCAACCGGCGCATGACGACTTGAAGCCACTTGCGCAGCCTTTCCATCGGCCAGAGAAGTCGTGGCAGCTTCCTCTTCCCTGACTTCTCCCTTTGCGCTTGACGAGAGCGATTGGCGAAGGCGCTGAGATCCAGAGACTCGCCGCAAACAAATTCAGGCAATTCCTGTTCAGTCTTGCTGCCGACAAGAGCCGCCATCAGCGCGCCAGTAGCTGTGCCGACAATCACGCTCGGCAAGATGGCCTGTTCATCAAGTGCCTGCACTACACCTAGGTGGCAAATGCCAAAAATTGATCCACCCTGCAGAACTAGTGCTGTCCTGCCATATGTTTTCCGCAGATCACTCAGAAGAATCCGCTTATCCTGCGCAGTAAAACGTCCAGCTCGTGTTGCAAGTACCGGAGGCGATCTGGTAACAGCTCTGATGGCAGCCACTGTCTCGTTTACATAGAGATGTATCTCCTCTTTGGTGGTCATGTATGTCTGCTTGTAGAGTGCCAGGTTGGTGATGTTATACATGTGCCGCATAAGCGAATGTCGAAGGATGTCACCAATCTGGATGTAGTTGCCCTCATTCCGAAGACGTCCAAGCAGTTTGCGCCGCTCACTAACGTGCTTCCAGCCATAGTGCTTGTCTATGGGATTCAGAATCCATCCCAAAGCTTCGGGTTGCTTGTCAAGCCCTTTTGCGGCTTCAAGCCACTTGGAGAAAGTCGTAGCTGACTTGAGCTCGCGCAAATATCGTGATTCAGATGATTCCTCGAACAACCAGCTCCAAATGCTCTAGAACAATGGTCAGCAAATGTTGGGCGGGCGCAATACTTGCAGCTCGTACAAAAGGCCATTTCAACAGGCTGCCCAGCATGCTCAGGATGACAGCAACAAGCAAGCCACTCCCACCTCCTGCCTGGCCGTCAGCCATAGCGGTATGCTACCAGTACCTTCATCTGATGGCGCTATCCGACCACTTGTGCACATCCGCGTAGCTCGAAAGCGCAAGATATCTTATCCGCCTAAAATACTGCATATGAATTGCTCAGCAACTGTGCGCAGGGCTTGAGTACAACGTGGAAAAGAGGTCGTGTTTTCGGGAGCGCCTCCTCGCTATATGGTCTTCCCCAGCGTGCCTGACTAACGCGATGTCTGAGGTCTTTGTTGATCACACGAACAACATGTGTCGTGGTTGCGCTTTCACATGTAATCTGGAACCTATCGGCACTCACGACGCAATGCCGAGGTCTGCCAAGCCAGTCGTGAACCTTGCAGCTCCAAACCAGGGTTCTCTCCTCATGACCTGCGCTGCTTCAATAATCTTGCTGCAACGATGGCTACTGGTCTCGCCGTTGTTGATTGTCTTGTAAAGGTCATTATGCGAACGCTGATGTGTGCATACGCATGTGCCGGCCGCGAGGCCAAGCTACCTAATTTGGAACACCTGTGAACAGTCCCCTCGCTACAATGATAGGCAATCATGTAACTTAAATACAATCCTTGATAACTGCGCTCACCTAGGTAAGGAGCAATGTATACGGGCGATGCTTTAGCAGGAAATTCGCCCGCTCGATAGTGACATAATTTGTGTTGATAAGACGAAAAGGTTGTGAGACATGACTAGAACACCCAGTAGTGCCCGTAGTCTAGGATAAATGAGGCATCAGAGCATAGCTGACGACTGATTCGGGGCCGTACACTTCGCCTCTCCTTGAACCTGGATATCATAGCTTCTTGCACAACCCATAGTTTAGCCACTAATGATGGTGCTTTGAGACACCACTTGCTCATTGCCACTGACATGCGGGCAAGTCGTAGCCGTGCATGCTGGACTGTTCTTTGTCTCAGTCAAAGTCTACAAAGTCATGGTCGTGTCTTCCCACTCAGCTGAATTGTTTTCAACCCATGGTCCTGAATGTGAGCCATTATTGGGACTTTTCACAATCCCCATGTGATTGTACCCCTCCACAGTGGGCAGATACTCATTTGTGCCCAAGACCTGCTCAGTCTCTCTGTTCAAAATACCTCTGATGCGTGAGGGGCGGTCATCAGCAATCTCCCGGTCCTCCTAAGACAACGAGAGAGTCCGACTCGGCCTCACAGCAACCTGGGATCCAATCTCCCAGATGCCAAGGTCCTTCCCTTCACGACCTTTCATCTTTCTTGACGTCCACTTCTTGCCTTCAGCTTTGAGGATCAACATAGCTTTGCTGGTCGAAGCAAACGATGCAACGAGCTCTCGCATTCTGCCTGCTTGAACACAAACCTCTGAAAGTCGATTCTTGTCATCAGCGACTGTAACGCTTAGGTCCATTGAGTCGATTAGGTTGTCTCTGCTGATCAGATATCCAGCAGAGTGAAGGACTGTGTTGTAAGCAATGACCAGCTCCGGAACGTACCACTGACGGATTTGAGCGCAGTCTGCCTTCTCGTCTGCCTTTTCATCCGCATCCGCGGGATCATCGCTGAGCAAAAGCAGTCCGTTCAGTACAGGATCCATTGCTTCTGTCACCGCCTCTTTGGCAGCTTTGAGGTCTGGACTCGCGCCTGTAAGGCGAGGATGTTTCTCGATGTACTCCGCTTCTTGCGTGCGCCAGTACCCAAGCGCATTGATTGCCTGCACTAATAGTGAGAGCTCGTAGTAGCAACGCGATTCCTTGCGCATTCGTTCATGGTGTGGAGCAGCTTCTGAGGAGGGTGCCTGCTCGTCATCCATAGGGTTGTAAGACTTGCCGATCTCCTGATATGACTTCCGAACGGCAATGTCGTCGTAGGGGTATGTGTTAATGATCTTTATCGCAAGGACGATGCGACCAGAGACTGCGACGAATTAGCGCGAAGTTTCTGTTCCACTGGGCAACGCGACTTACTCAGAGCTTTCCGGAGAGCGAGACTCAGGCTGTAGAACGTGCGCTCCCAAAGCCCCTCAACAATGTCAAACCACTTCAAGCTCGCGATCACCTTGGAGTCTTCTTCCGGATGCTCGTCAGCCAAGAACTCCTCAGAAATGCGCTGGCCTGGATGCTTGGCGTCTTCAGATGGCTTCAGCATATTTACAGGTTTCTCTGATTTCAGGTCCTTTGTCAAAAGCTTGTCAAGCACGTATCCCAGCTGCTCATTCAGGATGAATATCAGATCAAGGTTGTATTGATCCAGTAATTTCAATGTCTCGTCCTGCTCCTTGGGTGTCGTGATATCTTCAAGCACGTGGCTCATTACCATGACATAAGCTCCCGTGGAAAGCCTTGAAGCGTAGACCGGAATGAGATCACGTTTTCCTGCAGCGCGCAGCGTCTGAATATACGCGACGATCACGTTCATCTTCGCAATGGCCTCATCGCCCTGCAAATCCTGTGGTGCAAGGATATCCAGCAGAATGCCCATGTGCGCTGCGATACGCAGTGTGTGGGGATTGAGGCCAATAGCTTCTTCAGGCTGGTTCTGACTTGCATTCTCCCAGAATGGCTCAAGATGTGCAATCATCTTCTCCTGTCGGCCAGATTGCTGATCTGTTAGGGAGAGCGCGAAGCCAAGGGTATGGATCATACTGCCCACATCGTTAGCGATCACGTAGCTTTCGATGATCTTCATGGGCTGGACAGATTCATCTTTCGTGGAAGCCTCTGATCGCAGCCTTACGAGCAAGTCGTATATGGCACGATCTGGGTCTTCGAGAGCGTCATCCAGAAGAGGGTCCTTTCGCGCTCGGTCGGGGTAATTGGCAGCAAGGAATTTGTCGAATTGGTGCACAAGTGCAGCAGAATAGTGTGCATGCAGGTGATCGTCCATGCTGCGGCATACCTTCTGCATGGCCTGAATATTGCCTCCGAGAAGTCCGTAGACTGCCGCCTCGTAGCTGCTCGACAGCTTCGATCTTGAGGCGGCACAGGCAATCTTCCTCAATGCAGCATTTGAATGTAATTGGGACGGATCGAATCCTTTGCCAAGGGCGATGGCTCTCCAGCTTTCATGCCGCTCTTGACACCATTGACTGACTTCCACCCAGCTTTTGCCTCGTCTCAACATTTCCCAGCAGGCGATCCACATGGCCTGCTCAAAATGCGCATCGGGCTTCTCAAGTACCCTATCTTGACGAGTTGCAGCGTCAGGATCTAGACTGGTGACCAACAACTCAGCCTTGTCGGTGCTTCGCAGTTGTGGCAGCGGGTCTGCGTCGGGGGCCGGCCACGCCCTCATCCTCTTTTCATGCTTGATCTGCTCTCGCGTGTGCATCCACCCATGGTGCCACAGGCCCTTGCCCCGTCCAGCCTTGGCTTCAAGTTCTTCTACGATGCCGTTCAAATCGCTTGCCTGGTGTTCCGCGGTCTTTTCTAGCCACGTCTTCACCAAGCTGCGCTCATGGGCTACATCGTTGGTCAGTAGAAACTGGTCCCAGAGTTGCTGTTCGGTGGTGTAGCGGTGCACGGCATCCGATGCTGGAGCATTCTGTCCGCGTGACTGCGAAAGCTTCTGAGGATTGTGGTGCACATCGAGAATGATGTGGAAAAGGTCCCAGATGTCCGCCTCTTGCTGCCACTGCCGCTGGAGCGCAACCTGCTCTCTCTTGGCCTCGCTCATGCTGCCGCCCAGTCTCAGACTAGTGCTCGTGGCAAGCGCATCTTTCTGGCTGCGGCTATTGGAGACATCGGGATTCTGCTCACTCCACTCCTTTCTCAGCTGCTGCGCCCTCTCTCTGCGATATTCGTATTCGAGCCTGTCTGCAGCTTCGCGAGCGATGTCCTTGAACTGTCCGACGAGCTCCACCACGAGGTCGTAGGTCTGATTGGTGCCTGCACGAAGGTTTTCGATGAACATGTCGAGTTTCTCAGCGAAAGCCTCAACCTCGCTGCCCACACGATCTGCCATCTCGCGCAGGGGTTGCACCGCGTCGTCTAGGTTGCCGTTCGCTCCGCCGGAAATGCTTGATGCTCGATAGCCCTCGTGTGAGCCGTTTGCGTGTGGGTCTCCGTCCGCGTCTACGTCTGCATCTTGGGCGTCTGTTTCCTCTCTGGCGACCATCTCCCAGTTGTCGCTTGCGGCATTCCTCGCACTTCTCGTGCGGCGCGTCGGCACCTTCCTTGACACACCCGCAGCCTGGGAACGGCGAGTCGCGACCGGCATGGTCAGTGGTGCAAAGTGCAAAGGTCGCCGAAGAACACAATTCGAAGGTCATCGGTCGTGTCGTGTCGGCGGGAATGCGCAGTCCGCGAAACAAACGCGCTAGCTCGAAGTCAGAAGAAGCTCACTTGTCTTGGCAAGCATCACTTCTGCACTGTAATACATATTGAGAATGCTCAGGGTGGCACAGATTTCAATGTATGCATTCATAGAACTTGTCTTGATTTTCAGCTCTCTGCCTTGGTTATTGTCAACCACGCAATCCATTCCACTTCTGTCAATCCCCAACGTTCCAAGAAGCTCCCAGCTTCCAGTCAACGCGAAAACATTTTCACACGGCCGCTTTGAGCTTCCTCAGTTTATACTCGTGCCGCTCATTTTGGCTGTCCGTAAGATCAGTCGCCTCCTACACATGGCGAGTTTTGTGGTATCATCTAATAGACTTTCTTCTTCTCATCGACGCTGAATTGTCCAGGACCCATGTTGACAAGCAGCAGAAGTCCGCCCACAATGGACAATATCTGGAAGAAGTCGTACTTTGCGAAGTCCTTGTGCGGGTGGTGAGGGTGGAGCTGCCAATTCAATTAGTACGTGACTTTGGAGGTGCCGAGAGATGACTTACCGTCCAGAAGTTGTTCACAAGAAGGTTGAACACACTCAAGATCATGACAAGCACGATCGCGCTCATCTTGGCCTTGAAACCCACCACGACCATAACACAAGCCACTGCTCCGAGAAGAATCACCACGATCCGGCCGAAGCTCCAATCTCCGGCGAAGACGAAGCCGATGAACAGGAAAATGAGGAGCACACGTCCGGCAAGCTGGAAATACATCTTACGGTCCTTTTCATCCAGCTGGGGAAGTCCTGCTGGCGCAAACTTCTTCCTTACCCAGCTGTCCGAGAGCACCATAATCAAGCCGCCCATGACCGAAAGGTTGCGAAGGAAGAAGTTGAGGTCGAAGATCAGTCCATACCCGAGCGCCTGAGTAATAACAACGCCGATCAGTCCTGCTACTGCGTACTCGGAGTATTTGCGAGCGATGATCAGTATCGAAGCAGAGGTCATGGCAATCACGTTGATCATGAGAAACAGATGGTTGATCCCCCATGGCACTGTTCACATTCCGTCAGCACTGTTGCCCATTCCGTGCAGGACTTGGTCATCTGCTGTCTGATTTGACGACTCCCTCCTGCCAGCATATGTGTACTTACTGTATCGGTACGCATGTAGGTATTCCAACTGATCGCTCCACTGTGTGATGATTCTCAATGCGTCTTCTAAGAAAGTGACCACGATCAAAAATCTTCCAATAGCTGGAAGGTAGGGCTTGATCGGGTCTGAGTAGGTATCAAGTAAATCTTCCAACTTGCTGGTTTGCTCGCGAATTGCATCCAGCGGACTCGGGTCATTGGTTGCGTAGGAGTTCGAGTTCGAAGGGCCACCAAAATTGCCGCCCATAGATCCTCCCTGCTGCCCACCAAGATGGTAGCCAGCTGTCCCTCGGATCTGCGCCATGTTGTAATTGTGTGCTTCAATAGCTGACGAGGTGTCGCAGTGGCTCGCACGCAGAGTCCTTCAGAGGCTGAATTGCCTTGACCTCGCCTAGCTTGTGTATGGTCGTGCTCAACTTGACGCGAGAAGTTGGCAGTTAAGCTGCTTGGACTGAACAGCTATTCTTCTTGGAACCAGATGCGGAACTGCGCTTGTGCCAAAGGGAGTGACGGGCGTGAAGGGTTCAAAAAGCCGGCAAGAGTGGAGAGAGTGGCTAACGGGCTCGGTCACGGTCTTCCACACGTTTAAGTAAGGTAAGGGAGAATGTGCACTCCTCTTATTCAGGAGTCTCGATGTGGGGTGTGATGTTATTTCTAGACGGACGGAAGACAAGTGGCCCTTCTAAGCCCCGGAACCGCAGATCGCAGCGATCGCACCGAGCTCCGATTGAAGACCTCAATGCTCTTTGTCTCGCTGTGGTAAATGGGACTATTGTCGCCTATCGCATGGCTCTTCAACAGCATAGGTGAGAGCGCTACCATACACACGTAATATCTTCGCTATGCGGTCCTTTTCTGTCGTCGATGCGAAGGCATTTGATCCAGCTAAACGCACCACTGCATGCCGAGACTAAGCCACATTTGATAGCAAGGTATAGGTTGGTCTGAGAGCACGAAATCTCGACGACACTATCGAAATCATGCAATGATAAGGCGGCGAAGCGTTCCATTGCTACCATAGCCACTTATTTCTAAGGACTCCCTGGCCCGCCGCATCGAAGCGTCCGCGGTTGTCCCAACGCACATCCGAAATTGTGTGAGCCATACAATTGCTATTCATATATACCGAGCCGTGAGCCATCAGCCATCAACTTGCGTTCCTCAGTATTCGAAGTCATCATCAACAGCAGCTTTCTTATCCTTGCCCACGCTCTCTTGCTTTCTGTACATTTCTGCCACCTGTCGACTGCTAGTAGCTTCCTCAGGCTTCTTATCATCCCTCACACGGATGAAACGAGGAAACCTGAGCGACACACCCTTATGCACACCATCACTGCCGAATTCACCGCTCGCAGCACGATATCGTGGTGACAATGTCAGATCCGCTGTCTTTACCTCCCAGACGTACTTTGGCTCAAACCAAACATCAGGCTGGTCGTTCTTGCCAGAAGAATGATCGTAGAAAGGCTTAGCGCGGTCGATCACAAGCGGCGACAATGTCTCATGGAGTTCCGCCAGAATTGCTTCGCTAAATCCAGTGCCGATATTGCAGACGGTTTCGTATTGCTCGGAACTGGAGTTGTAGCATGCCAGGTGGAAAGCACCATACCAATTCGTGCGCTTGCCTTTTCCATAATATGCACCAAGCACGACTAGATCGAGAGAGTCGCCGGCACCAGAGAGATAATCTTTCTTCACCTTCAGCCAGTTTTGAGAACGACGAGAAGGCTCGTAATGCGATTCCACGCCATCGAGCATCTTGACCATGAGGCCTTCGCATGAAGCAGCAATGGATTCGTCAAGCAGAGTTTGAATCTCTTCAATCTCTCGAGAGTTTCCATATTTGGCAAAGGCGAATTCACCTTCCACCTCCTCGAAAGCGCCGTACATGGCCTCTCTGCGCTCGCGGAAAGGCTTGTTGACCAGTGCCTCGCCATCCAGGTAGAGTATGTCGAAAGCAAAGACGCAGACCTTGACTTTGATGTCCTCGGCTTTGACGTCTTTCTTCTTCCGCGTCATGAGCTGTTGAAAGGGCAAGACATGCTTCTTCTCCACGTCCCAAGCTACAGTTTCGCAGTCGAGCACAAATGACTTGGTACCCTTCTTGACCCATGAAGGCAGTCTTGCCAGGATATCAGGATACTTCTTGCTCAAATCCTCACTGTTTCGTGAGAAGATGTTTGAGACACCGCGGTCGGTCTTGCCCTCTTTTGGCGCAATAGTGGCGGCGAAATCTTCGTCCGCATCGTGAGCAACGTAATGGATTTGGGCACGCTCTCCATCGTACTTGTATTCACAAGTGAAGTCTTTGCCTTCAAAGCGGTCAAGCACTTCACCAATGGACTTCGTTGGCTTGGCAAGCATAGGCTTCAGCGGAACTCCAGGCCGAAGCTTGAGGGCGTCGCGAAGCTTCCAAATCCCGTGCTCTAACAAGGCTGGCACTATCACCTCGTAGGTTGGCAATTCGTTGTAAACAGCTTTGAATATCTCTTCACCTTTCTTCAGATCTGCTTCCGTGGGGACTTTCTTGCCGTCTTCGGAGACAGCATGAGCGACCATGGCGTGTGAGAGCGCTGCTTGCAGACTCTTGTCGGCCAAGCCAAGTCGCATCTTGCCTTCGAGGGCGCGAATGATGAATTTCGACTCACTTGGGCCACCTTTGTCCTTGTTGATGTCCACATTTTGGCCCTTGGGTAGATTTACATCGGCAGAAGATAGCAGCTTCTTGATTCCGTCCACCTTTCGGCCTTGGGAACCTTGACCTTCGACGGTGGCGATCTTCATCAGACCTTCATGAACGCCTCGGACGGTCAGAGGCTTGGGCTTAAACATGGTGGGTTGATTCTGCCGGCTCTTTGCAGCAACCAACCCGAGATCTCCTATCTTTTGCTGGTCCTCTTTGATGATCTTGAGACTTCGTCCAGTACTCTCGCCAATAGCCTTCATGATGAGAGATTCGCCAATTCCCAACTCAATACCGGAGTAGTCTGCTGCTAGTTTTCCGTTCATCAGAAGAACAGTGGGAAGCAAATCGTGTGGTGTCAATCGTGCCACCTGTCGAAGGAAAGCGGAGCATAAGGCCAGAATCTCGAGACGCTTCGTGGTGAGCTCAATCTTCGAAAAAGTGGTGCATAATGCAGCGTATGGCACTGGGTCTCCCACTTTCCAATCGGGATATGCATCTTTGCTCGTGGCTTTGAGTGTGCTCTGGACCTTTTCGCGAGCCTTTGCTGCTTGTTCCGGCTTGATCTCATCTTCCTCTTCTGACACTTCCTCTTCTGCTTCCGAATCACTGGGTTCGTTTTTGCCACCTTCTTCTTTCTCTACGTCCTCCTCTTGGGCAATAGATCTGGCCTCAGACGATGACTTCTTTGCGGACATTTTCCTGATAGGCTCTGTGTCATCTTCGTTGTCAGGCACTGCAACCCTCTTTGAATTCGACTTCCGATTCTGGGTCTCACCCGATTCTACACGAGCAGGAGCTCGTCCTTTCTTGGCTGGTATTGTCGCAGGCTCCTCGTCGCTATTGCTTTCTGGCTCAGGCTCAACTTTCACTTTTGTCGCTGTCTTCTTGGCTACACCCTTCTTCGATACTCCATTTATTGCAGGCTTGCGGGCTTTCTTGGTAGGTGGCTCTTCGTCTTCATCATCCTCATCAGCTTCTGTAGAGGCAGAGCGCTTCTTGGAGGAGCTTGGTGGTGAAGTTTCCTTCTTGACCATCGTCACATCGGCATCAGACTCTTCAGCTTTGGCTTCTTTCATCTCCACGTCATCATCATCATTCTCCTTCTTAAGGTCGATGGGATCGGACTTGGATGCGCCTGGGGTAGCGGACTGGTTCTCCTCCTCCTCTTTCGCGCCTGCCTTCGACGAAAACTTCAGCTTGGCTTGTTGAGGTTCAACTTTCTGGCCATTTTGGCCGCCGAAGAACTTGCTGTGTATCATCAGTACAAGCTGGTGCTATCATTGACCGCAGTGGCAGCGCTCTCTTACCCGAGAGTCTGCTGATGGACGACATACCCGAGCGTCGCTTGCTTCGGCGCCATGATCAATGCGTTCCGAGTTCTCCAGTGTATCTTGATTGCAGTGTGTATATAGGCTGAATGTCCCCGCGACGCTCTGGTAGCGAATGTCGAATGTGTTTCTGTCGCTGGTGGGGCGATATGGTGCTGAGTGTGGGTGTAACTCAGCAAAATGCGAGGCAATTGACGCCTAACGTCGGCTGCGGGAAGTGCTGGTGAAGGGAGAAGACAGCGCGACCATAGCATTGATTGGGCAGTGTAATGGAGTAGGCACCTGGAAATGCCTGTAATCCGACGCGTGAAGTACGTGAACGTGGACGTGGACGCGCCTCTCGCGCCGAGGCTGAGGCTTTCCCGCGAGCCGACTTTCACAACGTCATACAGTCTGCATCTGCTTCTGCATACCCGTGTGGCACTACTCTGTGTGCATGTTCTTAGCTGAACTACATACAAGTTCATCGCAAACAATGCCTGCCACGCCGGAGCAGCCCAGACTCACACCGCAGTTCTGCTTCAACCAGACCGCACTCAGAGGTAAGGCCACTTTCCACCATGCCGCTCCTCCCAAGCTAAAAGCTCACATTCAAGCTCCAACCTAGACTTTCTACGCGTTTCACGAACAGCTATCGACGACACCATCAATCAGCATCTCAATGCCTTAGCCACTCCAGGCTCAACGCCTTTCGATCCCGCAACCACTGCAGAGCGACAGCCAAGACCCATCGGTCGAAGACAGCTGCCGCAAAAAGGCTGCCAGACCTTCAAAGACAAGATCCTGTTCCCATCATGGCAAACTCGTTCAGATGTCTTGAACTACTGTGCTGGAGTGGCCACATCGCCTGACCCAGATGACCCTGATCACGTTCTACGTGAGAGTGAAGATGCGAGAGCGAGAGAGAGACTGGTAGATGAGAGGCTGGATCCATACAGTGCGAGGTACTTTCCGCGAGACACAAGGACAGAATCGCTGGCAGGTCTCATCCGAAACGAGAGGATGGTTGAGAACATTGTTCGTTCGAGGACATGGAGCTTAATTGGCGAGCGATGCGAAAATGAGACGCAAGACTCAGACCAAGCACTTAACGAGTGGCGGAGGCGGAATGATACAAGCGCGAAAGTCAACCCCGTACAGGCCGCGACCACAGCCGTCTTGGGCCGGGATCGATGAAATTGTTGAAGTCACAGGGCACAATGCATGTTTTCGAGAAGACGGTGGCCCAGAAAGCCGTGGCGATAGCGTACACAGGATGGACCACGATTACCAAGAGCTTGAATCGTGACTGAGCATGGTTCTCACCGGACCAGACGACGACCATACCTGGGAGAGCTCCAGTATCGCGTCCTCTCCCATGACGAGCAAATCTCCGCTCTCTATAGATATAGATCCACATTCTAGGCATGCCAGTTGTCACGCTAAAACCCCTCTGTTGGAAGTGCTCGACTCTGCAACCGACCGACTATCCTACCATGTCTTCTTCAGGATCAGCTTTCTTTCGAAAGAATTGTATCCTCTGGACAGCGCATAGTTCCGCTCAAAAACTCCGACAATCTCGACAGCTCAGCCCATCGATAGGCTATGCAGGCCACCCTTTTCCTCCTTGTTACGCTCAGAGCCATAACATAGTGAACCTCAGGCGCGAGGCTGGTAAGAGACATGGATGAAAGCGCTGCTCGGATGACGTACTATGGCGTCTCTTGCCCTCGTGCTGATTACATCTATTCTGTATCTATTATCTGCTGACTTTCTGTTGTAGTCCCTTCATGAGCAACGAGCAACAACACAACATCACATATACACCCAAGAAGAGAAAAGGAGCCATCTATCATTAATTTCGAAGTCTTCGTCCTTGACCGATACCGCATCCATTGAACTGCAGACTACGAGTTGCAGAGCTTATGTGAAACTGCCATCAACGTTGCACAGTCTAGGCAGTGCGCCCACGCCACACTCCTGCCAGTCTTCGATCATCGTGCAGTTCCAGGAGTCGATCTCGGTGTAATCTCCACCGACATAGGTGGTGCGGTAAGGGAAGCGGCAATGAGCTCGCTCGAACTGGATGCCATTCGCCACCTCATCATACCAGTATTTCGTTCCGATGATGGTCTCTGGAGCATTATCATCCTCAACCCAGTCCTGAAGGTAATCGATGATGTTGTGCGTAGCGACAGAAGCGTCGCCGTTCTGGCCAAACATCCAGGCTCCTGCACCAGAGATGCCACCCACGCCGCAGTGTGCCATGCCTGAAATTCGGAAGAAGCGTAGAAAGTCGTCCATTCCGGTGTTGTCGAGACCGAGTGTTGAAGCAACCTTGAGATAGTACCTCTGGCTGTTGGCGCCCGAGACCAGTGGGTCAGCGAGACCGTGGTACATGATCATCTTGCTGCCAGCGGCTTGGAAGCCAGAGAGATCGCCGGAGAACTGAGAGACATAGCCGTGGTATTCATCGAGGGAGTCAGCCAAGGCATACTCATCCTGTCCAAGATCGGTGATGGCGTCCCAGTTTGACTGCGACTCGTTGACGACAGCATAGAGGTACCAATCTTCAGAAATGGCCTGAACACTTCCAGAGAGCTGTCCGAGGCGGAATGCATCGACTTGGGAGCCATAGAGGAGAGCCGGGTAGAGTAACTCGCCTTCAGTGTTGTAGAGCTCGGTAAACACTTGGTTGACAGTATTCACTTGGGTATCAGTCAAGCAGCCTGATAGAGTTGCGTTGTTGGAGCATGCGAGAAAAGTGGAGTCAAAGACACAAAGCGTCGGGTCCTCAAGAATGCCATCGGTGACACCATCGAGTCTCTCATCGCATTGGTCGAAAATAGCGGCTTGAACAGTGACCCAGTCGTCTTCAGTCAAAAACCTGTCGTCGTCGGTTCCAGTACCAGTGAGCTGCACAAAGCGGCCGCTCCAAGCTTGAAGATGGTTGAAGTCGGCAGCAGCAGAGCCAGAAATGATACCATCAAAATCGCCCGGATACATCTGGGCGGACTTGAGTCCTTGGGCGCCACCTGCGGAGCAACCGATGTAGTAAGAGTACTCTGGAGCTTCACCATAGAATTGATCAACGACTTCTTTACCAGCAACGACAGCAGAGTGGCGGGCACGGTAGACCCAATCGAGGACGACTTCATTTGAGTCAGCGAACCAGGAGCCGTCGAAAGAAGATCCGTTGTGGCCGGCATTGTCGCCAATGGCAGCGAAGCCACGTCCAGAGACATATTGCATGTCGACGTAATGTACACAGCCATTGACACCGCCATTGTCTGTGTTCATTGTGCGTCCGTTCCATTCGCCATTCTCTGGAAGCCACACTTCCATGTAAGTTTCTGATTCATTGCTGGTCTGAACAGTCAACACCACTCGGCAGAGGTCGACCTCTGGTGTGATAGTCGAGCCACATGCAACATCGGCTTGACCTCCAGTGATTGTGATGGTCGAGTTTGCATCATATGAGACGCAGGATACCGGACTGACTGGGAAATCTGAGGATGGAAACGTGAGCGACGAGCAGAGACTCGCACAGGACATCGCGGCGTTTGTGCCGAGTGTCTCGCTTGCAGTCGTCGTGAAGTGTGCGCCGACTGGAGAGCTCGTTCTGCTGGCCGAAAGAGTTGGTGTGAAACTTGTTGATGGCGCAGAAGTGACTGAGGTTGAAGCGCGGAGAGCTGTCGAGGAAGAGAAAGTGATCTCTGGAATTAAAGTACTACTAGTAGATAATTTTTGACTGCTGCCAGACTGAACGTTGGCTGGCGAGCTTGCAGAAGGGAAGTCGGTCAGTTGGCCTTTGTTATAAAGGTCGGAAAGATTGGAAAGAGCCTGTCGAAGAGCGTCTTGCAGCCTTGTTATATCATCCCTAAGTAGCTGGATGGCATCCGTCCGCTTAACATTGGAAGGCTGGTCTGCATTGCGAGGGACCCCAGCGGCGGCCGCAGCGCCCAGGAAAGTAGAGAGAATGAGTGGAACGTCGGCGCGCATGGCTGCGGTCGACCAAGCAATAGCCAATGAACAAACGAGAGAATGAAAGTACGAAGGATCGGTGAATGCACCGTCTTGCAGGTGGGTGACGCGGATCGGGTCAGGAACAGTTCGAAAAGGGTACGATGGAGGGATATCTACCATCTCGAGGTGTCGCGTACCAAGCCGAACTGTCCCCGGCACGGTGGAGCAGAGTCTAGTGAGGAAACGGACCGGGTGTGTCAGAAATATCAGTGGCCGTTTGTGCATGCGAGGCTCTGAGAATGGGTTCGCTTCGTGTGCGGGTTCCTGCAGCTATTGATGAGCTAATGCGAGTCACAAGGATGGTCAACTGCAGTTTCACCATCCCAGCCGCCAGGATATATTGTGGCGCTCAGCAGTATACGCAAATTCTCATTTCATGACAGCACATCAGAAAGGGATGTCCTTTTGTACTGCCATTGTGGCTGTCATCGGGCCCGTCGTTCTGTTCCGATTGCTACTGCTGTGTGCAGAGTAAGAGGATGCAATCGCAGATTCGAAGCTGAGCTCGTCTTCGTGCGGATGGTCGGCCGGCTGTTCAATGGCGATAACAAGCTCCGCTCGTATCTTTGCAGCAAAGTGGACACCACGGTCAGTGCGGTAAAAGTCGATAGTGCCTCGTTCTTGCAAACTGGAAGAAGTCTGCGGCGGCGAAGGCGTGAAGTCAAGCGCTGTCTCAATTGAGTTTTGTGAAATGCTTGGCGGGCTCGCTTCCCAACGTTTCGTCGTCAGACTCCTCCTTGCATTGACACAGTCGCACAACATGTGTTCGCCCCGTCAAAGACGGATTTCTGGACTTCAGGAGATGGGAAAAAGAGACACATGATACCGGAGAAGAGTAATCGCTGAACAGCAAGCATCTATAGCGCGGCTATCACATCCGTACAATCAACAAAATCCATTGCATCTGCTGCGGGAATGCCAATGAGCCCAAGCTTGAAGAAGGCCTTCGAAAATTCTCGATGCCAGAGGTTGGCATCTTTCGCAAAGTCCTCATATGCCGCTTTGGTGGTGTCATTTTGCGTGGCCAGATTCATGTCCGACTCAAACCTGTACACATTCTTGGGAACCTTGTCCGCCTGCTGGACCTTGAAATAATTGTTGTCCCAAGTCGTTGGAGTATCGTCTTGTTGGCCTCCTTCTGGAACACCATGTTTTGTTTGTGCGAACGCAGTGGACGTGCTGTGAGCTCCGACCAGAGCTGCCAGCTCTCTTGCGCTGAAGCCTTTATCTTCCCACAGCTTAATCAGGACATCAGCAGTCGAATTTGGTCCGAAAGCAGCGGGTAGATTGCCATCAGGTGCAGCCTTCGAGCTTTCTTGTCGGCCAACGACCTGAAGGCTAGAATCAGCAAGGCGACTCTCCTGTGTCTGCTTTTCACTTACCGTTCGAATCACTAATCCTGGATAGCCGTGCTCTATCTTGCAAGATCGTACTCCTACGCTGCCGGCGAACTGGACTATATCGGCCGCTGAGACTCCCTGGTCTTTATACTTCTTGTACGCTGGCATCAGGTAGGGATCTCGGAACTGCGATTTCATGCTTTGCTCTGCTTCACGGGATATTTCCTCCTCGTTGAGCAAGAGCGAGCCGTCTGCGCCTCCAGAGGCTGGAGCATAGGGTTCATTCTTGGACGAGTACGCGCCTGAATCGTGGAAAGCGAATCGAATAGCTGATCGAGCCAGATTGTTGCATCCTGCAAAGTCTTTTTTGAATTCGGCTGCGATCTTGGTCCAGATCTCTGGACAAGTCTTGCTGTCGTTACCGCTTGAACCTGATTGCGCAGGCTCTGCTTTCACGGGCTCTGTCTTTGGGGGACCGTAGCCTCCTGGTGTCACCGCTTTGCCTGAAGTCGGCTTGTCACCTGAGACGGCTTGGAGTGCTCGAGGGTCGAATGCCACAGCTCCGACAGTGAGTGATAGGAGGAGGAAATTCATGGCGATTTGAGTATACTGGCCAATGAGACGAAGGTGTTTACTGATATCGCCATATACGGTCGACACTCTGCACTATATACGTGCTCAGCGGTACTTCGCCATCGCTTACCGGGTATCTAAAAAGTATTCTGTCGCTTTCACTTCCTTGTCTCGACCCTGTCCGTACATATGGTACAGCGGTAGACTGTGAAGTTAACTCTGAGCCTACTAAGAACAGCCTCACAACAACATCTTCTATCCAGAACCGAGTTGTCCGACACCCTAACCGCCATACACCCAGACTGTCACTTCAGGTAGGACGGTCACCAGCGGCTGCCACATCGAGCATAGCATGCAGCTGATGGCGTGTTACGAAACTATGGTTCTCCTTTCGCGAGCTTGTAGCACTTTCCTCTACAAGTACCGCGCATTGACTTTTAGATCCGCTACCTGCGAGACCACTCTCTCAGCTGAGGTTCGTCGAAGCAACTCGTTGCGAGCGAGGAAAGCTTTTCACTGTCAAAGCTCAGAGCAATCTTGCAACGCTAGTCGTCCAACCAGAACGACAATGCGAGATTCGCGAAGTGTCATCCCTGAGCAAGCAACTTTGATTGATCTACCAATTAGGCCTTCTGGCATTACTGCACACAGAAAGTATACAGCAGAGCATTGAGATTTTCGGCAGGATAGACCTCGTGCAGACTGGAGCTTGACGAGCACAAGCAAATGGCCGACCACTCGCGTGCACTCGGCAGGCAGGGTTTCAAAGATTGATATAATTAGGCAACAGACCTTGCGACTAGGGTCGGGAGTCTATTAGTGCTCTTCCTGAAGCAGGAATTGTAACACGGTCGTTACCTGAGCAGTCTAACTAAGAATTATGCTCCCGTCCGAGTATTCGTTCCTCTAGACCAATATTGCAAGGCCTTTTAACCTTCTTCGGCAGTATCTCTGCGCGTGCAACGGGAGATATGGGAGATACCTCGATACTGCCGGACAACGCCAGAATCACAACTTGATGGACAGAGGGCACGTCGAACGCTTCGGAGAGCCGGTATAATCTTCATTCTTCAGCCCAAAGCCTTTCCATTGTGTCGTCGAGAAGTCCAGTACAATGCCTGCTGGCGTGGGTTGAGGGAGGGTCTGGAAGCCAGCCACGCGGTACGAGGGAACTCAGTGCAGAGGCACGAGAGGTAGACCCTGCAGGTCAAAATTTCAGCTGGCTATGAGCTGTATTGCTCCATGCTCTTTCCCATCAGTGACAGCCCTCCGAATTGGGGCCACTAGTGACATAAAATTCTTGAGAAAATTTACTTCCTCGCCAGTCCAATTTCGCAGCACTTGCAGAATTGGGCCACAGTAGAGACCACCTCGGATGGGAGTGCGAACGGGAGTTCGCTGATTTCATGATGTCCGGATCGCAGCGTCGAGCTCACAGGCGTCGAGGTTGTTCTGACCGACCACAATCATGCTCGTTTGTCCAAGATGTCGAAGCTGATTCCACAGTCTCCGCATACATGTACCTCCTATCTTCCGCCGTGTCCATGATAACCAGTGTCATATTCAAATTGTTGATCTGGGACTGTGTATCCGCCATGTCCACGCTCGCTGTACGGCCCCAGGCTGGGACGCGGCGCTCCCCAGGCTTCACTCTCACGAGGCAAAGATTCTTGGTGTCCGTCGTCTGTGAAAGGGCCACGGGTCGCGACTGGCCTCTTGTAGTCTGGAAGATCGTGCAAGCGCATATGACGACCTAGACGAGTGTTCTTTCGCCAAACCAGGATATCGAGGGTGAACGCAGCTATCGTTGAGATACTGTACAGGGGCTTTGATTAGCAAGAGCAATTTTGCGATCATGAAGCGAGTCCATGGCCTCCTACTCACAAGCCAGTCAAAGTGAATGTGAACAAAGTCTTGTATATCCGGCAAACCATGATTCCAATGTCCTCGTTCCAGCTGAGAGCGAAGAATGCAAGATCAGTATCCTTTCTGGAGGAATTGTTTGCCTTCCAGCTTATCAGACTTACTGGTCAATGTCGCACATGTTCGAAAGAGTGCCACTCATGTACCATGTCAGTAGACACCAAGAGAGTGTCCAAAGTATCAGGAGGAACCCATTTATCGCCAAATTGAGACGCGGATTAAGCCCTGAGAAGCAGTGGAGAAGGATCGTGAAGGTGAGGGCCGCAATTGACAACAGAGACGCCGATGTGAGCTGCTCGAACTGTGAGTATGTATTCCAGCGTCTCGGCCTTCGTGCGATCTTCCTACCCAGATAAAAGTCCAGGGCGTGGCCCAGTGATCGTGAGTCAAATGCCATATGAAGTAGCTCATGATAGCGCCCACGATCAGACTAGACAGCAGCTGCGCGGTACGAATACCATGGAATACGACGCGTGGATAGCTGGAAGGCGCGGTCTTCGCGCGGCGGTCGAATGGGTTCAACATCGTCCTGGTGATTCGTCTGTGGATCCTATCGCGCGGGCGATTATGAAGAGAAACGATGGGAAAGACCTTCAGATCCCACTCGAGAAGTGCGGAGAATTATGGAGTGGTCGGCTGTCTCTCGTGTCCCCTTATGAAAGGAACAGGAACCAAAAGGTAGACGAGGCACGGCACGCCTGATTCAGCTCATCAACGCTAGCTTCTTTCCCACATTATTAGAATATCGGTCGAGTCGACAAATTTCCGTCCGCAGGCGCTGCACCCCTTTCTGTCGTTTCAAGAGTAACCAGTTCAAGGTGGTCCGGCTCGAGGGTGTGTGAAGCGCACAGGCCACTATGCAGCTCGGCAAGAGATCGACCCTGCAACTCTATTGACACGGTGGACAGGTGGACACGCATCATCTCCCATCTCCCATCATCTACCACACAGCTCGACGTCTGAGCCGCCATTCTGGTTCTTCGACCACGCAAACATCACGCAACCGACCAACCAGCAACCATCCAGGCAACAAGTCAGTGTTCACCGACCGTTGTGCAGGCGGAGCTGGCGACAAAGCTGAGCGACGCACAACTGTGGCTCCTTGCTTGACACCACACCTTCACTGCGTCCGCTTGCCAAAGCTACGCCCAGACATTGGCGTCCTTACAGTGCCGTGCCGTGCCGTGCCGTGCCGTGCTGCCCGCATTGCGACACCACACTCCTTTCTGCTTGTCTGGGAACACCACGCACCACACCTTCTGCACACAGGATATCGGACACTCTGGCCACCGGAGCCGAATAGCATTTGAGCCTCCCTGAGCGCTACCTCCACGCAATCGCCGCGGCACGCTTGACGACTGGATCATGGCGGACAAATACGAGGCGCTTCAGAGTTGGGGCTTCGCGCTGGTGCTGTTTGCAGCTGTTGGTTACTACTATGCCTCCACCGGCAAGAAAGCGCCTTCGAAGCAGCCCCAAAAATCAACTCCAGCGCGAGAGACCAAGCCCGAGGTCAAGAAGGCCGCAAAGAAAGTCCCGAGCTATGCAGAGAAAGCGGCTGCAGCCCCAAGAGATGTGATCAGTGGCTCAGAGCAGCAAGTAAAGGCCTCGCAGAATGGGTTCAAGAAGCGGAAAGCCAACACACAGGCACCCATTCAGACTAGTTCCGCCGTGACTGCGGAGCAGATCGACGATGACGAGATCGACATGTCTACGCGACACTTCGCCGAATCGTTGAGGAGGGCACAGGAGGGTACCGATCTTAAGAAAACAAACAAGACGGAGGCTCGCGTGAAGACTGTCAAGGCCAAGAACAGCCAGGCAATTGATGCTCCCACTCCAGTTCTCGAGCCGTCCTCTCAACCAGAAGATGACAATCGGTCATCTACTGCCTCAACAGCGCTTCAGATGAGTGGCGTCGATGATATGCTTGAGCCAACAGCCTCCGGCCCAAATTCATTACGTATCACAGCTCCTACAAAGCCGGTCAAGGAGAAGACGAACAAGCCAAAGAAAGAGGCACAGGAGGAGACGAAGAAGGCACGCCAAAATCGGCAAAGAAAAGAGGCCGAACAAGCAGCTCGCGCACAGGCTGATGCGGAGCAGAAGAGACTCATGGAGCAACAACGACGCATCGCTCGTGAAGCAAGAGGCGAGCCAGCAAGAAATGGGGTTACGATTTCATCCGCTCCAGTGAAGAATCCTTGGGCTGAGCAGAACGCAGCCAGAGATACCGAGATTGCTTCCTCCAGCAACCAGGCTCCTTTACTGGACACCTTCGATGTCGATTCCAATAGTTCATCAAATGCTGGGATCAGCACTGCGGCTACCTCAACTACAGACAATGTCGGGTCTGGCGATGACGACCTTTCGCGAGCGTTGGCAGAGTCCAACCACGAATCTGGCTGGAGCGAAGTAAAGACCAAGAAGGTCAAGAACAAAAACACTCAGAATGGCGACGTCACTCCCGTTCCAAACACTGCCGTTACAGCGGGTAAGACAGCTCAGCCGCAGAAGAAAGTCTCTCGCTTTGGCGCGCTCCAAGACGAATATGTTGACGATTCATCACACTGGGAGGCATAGGCAGTCTACCGCGACAGCAACCGTCTTATATTCTCCATTCCTGGCGAAGCAGGCCAGACGAAGACATACTCAACAGAAATCTTGTTTCATCTTGTCAAAATGCATCAACAGAAGCTGCAGCGGCGCAAAATGTCTTTCAAGCACGCGCGGCCGCAAGAATTCGGTACTTGCAAGTATGTCAGGCACAAAAGCGAGTCGCAATGGAGTTGGAAGGAAAGAAGAGAACTGGGCGGTCGTTCTGCTTATCAGCAGAGGGGCTGTGTCCTGTTCTGTGCAGAACTCACCGTCCACTCCACAAGTCATACGTTGTTAGACATGGCACTCAAATTCGTAGAAACTCTTTGAGAAAGCACAGAATGAATGGCTTTTGTCTTTCTGCCCAAAAATACACTCAGCTCAGCGAGGCGATCCCACGCCCAGCGATCCGTTCATCGATAAAACAAGCAATGAGGGCCGCATTCATATCTACATGTCTCAAGGTCGCAATCGCAAACCCGCATCATTTCCCCAGACGTCTTTGATCCTCTTTTTTCGAAAGTCCCATAGTTCTACATCCCGCTCAATCGACATTGACCGCGAAAGAGGAAACAAAACAGAAACGCCTCCCGCTATGCTCAAGATGATGGTAGTAGTAGTGTCGCAAAAGCCGTGCAGGCAACGCCGTATCAAATAGAGATGTGATGGCGTCGCAGAGGGTATAATTGGCCATGCCCAGGTGTGAATATGCATCAAACGTCTCTTTTCCTCCCTTTCCCCGATAAAGCACTTTCCACTCTACGAACGCCAATCCAGGTTGGTGGACTTCCGAACATGTCAAAGAATAATCGTAAAGCTGTCCGCACTGTCACAGGTCCTCGCTTGAGACTTTTTGTGAACCAAATCTCTCGGTCTGCGCTGGAAGATATTAAGCTCGATTTCGAGATTCTCCAAGGTTTCGAATTCTCAGCTGCCGAGGAGTCATCGATCCACGAGCTGTTCCCTAAGACACGGAGTGGATCAGATTTTGATGGTTGTTATATGATCCAGACATTGGATTTTCAGCCTGGTCGGACAAAGCCAGGAGCAGTTGTGCTAGGCAACGCTTAGTAGCTGCATCGTCTCGCAAGACTGGTGAGAATGTGGCATCTCGAAGTGGTTCTGGAAGACATTGCCGCAGCGCCTCACGAGCGCGGGCATTGTCCGAAAGCCTGCGATGGATGTTAGTCTCGAAGAGGCTTACGTTTCATGTGACCGTATCTTAGCGTACCGAAGGAAGCATCTAACGACATGCTTCAGCAGTCTGACCGTTTGCTGATCCACGAGCTGAGTGACCATGTTACTAAGCACGGTTCCCACAGCGTAGAATCGCTCATATGTCTGGCAGATATATTGAAGACCCATATCGTCCAGGAGGATCTTTTGCACAATGAAAATTGCCACAGTCTTGCTGAGCTCTGACCCGGTTTCCATGATCCGTAGGCAGAGGGGTATAATTTCTGTGGTGAGGAGGAAGTTGATCACATCGGAGCTGTCGTTTTTGACCAGTGCTCCAATGACGCCCAGAGAAGTTAGTCGAAGGTACTCGAAGGGCCGCGATTTGGAGGTCGTGTTTAGAAATGGATAGAGGAATAGAGGGATATGCGCTGGAGACATGTTAGCAACCGTCAAACATTTCGAACGAGCCGAGACGAGACGGACCATTCAGGAAGAGGCCTCTGGTCTCGCTGTGGCTAGCAACGCATTGGAGCAGGGCGAGCGCATTGCAAACCCTATTAGAGGCGGCGGCTGTGAGCTGGCTTGGGTTGAGAAGTGGATAGACCGAGATGATCTCCTGGAGGAGGGACGTCATGACGCCTGTGAAAGATCTTGAGTTAGCTCAGTATCGATGTGTCGCACATGGTACTCATCCACGAAATGATTACCAGTGCACTCACCGAAGGAGTGCCATAATATGAGCGCGAGCTCTGGTACTTGTTCTCTTTTCTTGCTGAGCTCTAGCAAAGCTGCTTCGCGTGTGTCTGCTCTTAGGACCTGGGCAATCCATTCCAGAACTCTCCTGTTGTCGTCGCTAATGCTGTCTCCAGGACCAATGATGCTGGCACCGTGCTCGCCGGCCGAGGCACCACCAAGAGCTGCAGCACCGCTGACACCGCCCATTGCAGCGAGCCCGCCTGCGCCGTTGCCATTCGTGTTGGCGCCATTTTGCCCCGCTGCACTCATGGTTCGTCCATAGTGCTGCTGCTGCTGTTGTTGCGCCGCTTGAGTCTGCGCATAGTGATGGTGCTGCTGCTGTTGTTGTTGCTGCGGATTATGTTGCCAGTCCGCATGGCTGAAAGGCCCTTGATGTGCAAAGACATTGTGCTGCATGGTTATTGAAGGTCGGCGCTGAGGCCCATGCAGGCCTCGGGGGTGCGCCTGCGAGGTCTAGCGGTGCGCGCGCTCGGTTGGATGTTGTGTGAGAAATGGTGGAGTGATATCGACGTCGCAAGTCTGTTCTGTGCTGGGCTGATGTCGACGGAATTTGTGGATCGCGGCGATTCTGCCAAAACAGCTGCTGGAAGTGTGAGGCGGAATGGAGATAGTGCAGTCGAGGAAGTGCAGCACTGTAGCTTGGGCTCCCGAAGCGCTTGCGATCGGCGCCTTCCGTGTCGCTGCCGCGGGTCAAATGGTGAAGGGTGCGAAACGGGATGGAAAGAAATATTTAGGTAAAGCCCTTATGATGTTGCTTTGCATTTGGGAGCAATGAGCTCTTGAATATCAATTATGCAGTCTGTCACATGCACTGCAACATGTGAAGTATCGCCAGCGACTAAATGAATTTACAGCTCGCTATGGGCCTCCTCTGCAGCTGGCAGTCCGCGCTTGACCATGCTGGTCAGCATCTCAAAGGCGATCTGTGCTGCAGCCAGAGCCGTCACCTCGCCAAGTCCATCGTAAGCTGGGGACACCTCCACAACATCTGCCCCTACTACGTTCAGGCCCTCGATCCTCCTCAGCACTTGGATCAGTTCTCGTGTCGTCCATCCACCTGGCTCCGGTGTCCCGGTCCCGGGCGCAAGGCCAGGATCGATTACATCGATGTCGATAGATAGGTACACTGGAGTCTCTGTGCCAACATGTGAGACGATCTTCTGTGCGACTCCTGCAATTCCGATTTCATCAATGTCATCGCATGCGATACGACTCCATCCTTGAGCATCATCCTCTTCATTGTCTTCGATGTTCGTCAAACGAGTTCGAAGTCCAGCATGAACAGACTTGCCTTCCATGATAAGTGATTCATTGTGAGCCAGCCAGAACATAGTGCCATGTGTGAAGAAGGATTGCTGTGTTGCGTCGTCCTTGTCGAACCACGCTGATGGGTACTTCGCCGGATGCCAGGTATCTAGATGAGCATCGAAATGCACTACTGCTACGTTGCCGTATATTTTATTGAGCGCTCGTAGCGTAGGCAGAGCAATGGAATGGTCACCACCAAGCGCAATCAGTTTTGGAGTGTTCCGATACCTGATTGGAGATTCCGCATTACTCTTGGGCGCTTTGCTGTACGCAAGATTGGTATAAGCCTCACTCATCTGTCTCAATGCTAAGGCATTATCGAAAGGTGTGACCGGCACCTGGAAGATGATATTAGTCTTGCAACTTGGTGGAGGTTCGAATTGTGCCGGACTTACATCACCGCAATCAATGACCTTCGCCCATGATCGATACGGATTGATGCCAGCTCTCGGATTGAATCCACGAAATGTAGTCTGCCGAGCTGCTGCTGCTCTAATTGCTCGGGGCCCAAAGCGTGCGCCTGGTCTGTACGTTACAGCAGTGTCGAATGGCAGGCCTAGGATAGCGACGTCATATTCTTCCTCCGGATGCTGCAGACAACGAACATGAGGAAGATGTGCAAAGGTCGAGATTCCTGTGTAGCCCCAGTCCGTGCCCCATTTTGCATCGAGATCGTCTTTGGTCCAACCTACGAATGGTTGCTGCTCCTCTGCTTGATGATCATGGCCAGTGTGTGCGAAAGCCAAGCCGATGCAGGCGGCTAATGGCAGCAACTTCATGTTTCCGCGCGGCCCAGCCAGTGAATGGAGAATACCAAGGCGTGTATGTCGATGGAGGACCGGAAATATAGTGATTGATCCATTGTCGAGGGCTTATCGCCCACTTTCTTCGCCGTCAGCGGCCGATTCGGCCTCAGGTGCCGGCCAGTCTAGCAATTGTGGAAGGTGAGTCCGTTCCAGAACAACGCGAGAAGAGAACTACGGATATCATTGTTCGCCTGGAAGGTCGTTCGAAATCCATGTTGACGACTCCAGAGTGCATGCTATGGAGTTGAGAAGGTCAGACATCAAGGTCTGCGACAAGGCTCCGCTGGAGATTCAAACTGGGACTGTGACTGGGCGGTCGCGATCGCGTCAACGGTCGACAGTGCACGCGTCAAGCTCCTGTTCAGCGGCACGAATAACACAAAATTTTCTTCATGTCCAACCTGGAGAAAGCTTACATCACCTTGTCCACCTAATGTCCTGAAACGTACATATAATCTGCACTATCACATTGTCCCGAAGTCAGCATCGAAAGAATGCCGGAGGTACAGCCCAGGAGAGATCGAGTCAACCGTCGCGACGCTGACGCTGGTAGATTGGTGAAGTTGCACGAATCGTACATTACCTGCGGAAACACCTCGTTGGACGCACAGTCAAGACATGTAAGTGATAGCACCGCATGCTAAAGCCTCAAACATCCATTGACCTTTGTTTCATCGCTTTCTAGGCAAGGGTTTCACCGATGACATCGTCTACGGCAAGGTTGGCTGCAGTGCAGATGCATTCAGCAAGGCTGTCGAAGGGAAGAAAGTCCTGGGCGCCGGACAGCAGGGCAAGTACTTTTACTTGACCTTCGACTCGCCGCCGCATTCCGTCATGCACCTTGGAATGACTGGATGGATCAAGTTCTCGACCGAGGAAACATTCTACTACAAACAAGCCGTCGAAGAAGACAAAAAGCCCGAGGAATGGCCTCCGAACGAGAAGTGGACAAAGTGGCTCATCAAATGCGAAAAGGAAGAAGGAAGAGAGCCGGTAGAAGTCGCATTCGTTGACGCAAGACGGCTCGGCAGGATACGACTGATCGACTGCGCAGCGGACAACATTAGAAAGGAGTCTCCATTGAAGGAGAACGGACCAGATCCGGTCATCGATAAAGACACGCTCACTGTCGAGTGGTTGAGTGATCTGCTAAATCGAAAAAAGGTGCCTATCAAAGCACTTCTGCTGGACCAGGCCAACATTTCTGGAGTAGGCAACTGGGTTGCCGACGAGATTCTCTACCAAGCGAGGATACATCCTGAGCAATACTGCAACACATTCGATGAGAATCAGATAAAACGCATCCACGATTCTCTCATAGGCGTGTGCACGACGGCATGTGAATTACTCGCTGACAGCTCCAAATTCCCGGAAGATTGGTTGATGAAATACAGGTGGGATAAAGGCAAGAAGGAGAAGAATGTCCTGCCCAACGGCAACAAGATCGAGCATTTGACGGTTGGAGGAAGGACATCTGCGATCGTGCCTGCGGTGCAGAAGAAGACTGCTGCAGTAGCAGGAGACGTCAATGGAGACGGCAACAAGGAATTTGCGTCGAGCAGGAAGCGCAAGAGCAGCAAAGAGGAAGATGACGAGGACGGGAATGAATCAGCGGAGGTCATGCCAGCTAAGAAGGAAAGGGGCGGAAGAAAGCAAAAAGTAGAGGCGTCCAAAGACAATGAAAACGTCGAAGCCAAGCCAAAGAAAGGTGGCAGACAGAAGAAAGTCAAGACTGAGCTGGAGGAGGAAACGAAACACGAGGACCGTCTTGAAGATGACCAAGAAGAAGAAGTACCCAAGCCTAAATCGAAACAGAATCAAAAGGTCAAATCCCAAGCGAAAGACGAAGGCAACTCAAGAAGATCTTCAAGAAATAAGAGCAAGTCGTGATCCAGACGTGGATGTACAGCTACAAAATTGCACGTGAATACCTTGATGAACAACGAAATACCCGTGTACGAACAGGAATCCGCGAAAGCTATCAGATTTGACCCCAGTCCTCTTTGATTTCCGATCAGATCTCACATTGAAGATAGAGTTTGGTACCTGCATTAGGCAACCTGGAGCTCTTTGTCCGGCAGCAACGCTCGACCATCAATCGATCGAAGAGTGACATCATGACTTGATTGAACAGACCACATACGTAGTTCTGATGATATCGCCAAACAAGCAAGAGACCATGTTGAATAAGAGCTATATTCTCGTTACTGTTCCATGATCAGCAAGCTACAGCGTCAACACCACAAACTCCAACAAATCTCTCCAAAAAGTTACATCGTCCACCAGCTCAAGATGGGTTCAAGCAAAGGCGAACCTACTGACCCAGAATTGAGGGAGAAGATCAAGGAGGAAGTTAAGGCTGAGGAGAAAGGTGTGTATTGCGGAAAGGCTCAAGGCGATATGGAATTCCGAACATACTCGCTGACTCGATTCTCGAAGGTGGTGGCAAGGGACAATGGTCCGCTTGGAAAGCAGGAGAAATGGCTCGCAGATATGAGGCTCAGGGTGGCGACTACAAGGACACTGGAGACAATAAGAACAAGGCCAAGAAAGGAGAGCCGGAGAAGAAGTAGTGCAACGCAAGAAAAGGATTAAATCAAGTCATCTTCTGTGTCTGCGATTCATCTCAATCTGGTTTTTTGCTTCGTGAAAATGCCTACTTCGTGTTCACGATTCGTCAACTCGTTTGGTATCTCTTTTACACAACCCCAATTGTGCGCTATCAGACAAACCGCACCGTCCCTCAAGTCGTAGGACCCGTGCACTTGAAGTCGATCGGATTCAGGACGTTGCTACAAAGATACCCAGTCGCAGCTTTTCCACCCTTTGTTACCATATTGACTTGATGAATGCCGACTCCGGAGCACGGCGCTGCACCGGAGCATTGAAGACTGGTAACATTCGTGGACTCTTGCGTACCCGAAATATCGTGCCAGTGTAGGTCCGAGATCCGGAAATTGGAAGTATCGCATTCTCCTGTGGCACCAATGTAACTATTACACTGCGTGATTTTCAAGGCAAGATGAACATTGTCCAGCGTCCAATTCGAGAATGTCACATTCTTGAGGTGCCCTAGGCCACCGCCGCCACCGTTTGGGGGGTAGCCTTGCTGAACCCCGGTCCAGGTCTTGATATACCCACCTTGGTAGGTATTGTGCATTCTGATATTGCGAGCGGTCACATTCTCGATGACCTCGTATTGTCCCGGGTACTGGCCGATAGAGCCCATGGCGACGCCGCTGCCATGGTCAAACGTACAGTCTTCGATCAAGATATTAGTGCTATTGGCCTTCTGCGATATATTGTCGTCTCCACAACGAACGGACCATCGAGCAAATGTTATGTTGTTAGCGTAGATGGTATCGGCACCGTCCGTGTTCTGCTCAGGGCCACCCTTCGTGTTCATACTGTGGACACAAATATCCTGCAGCAAGACATTCTCGCTGTGGATCAGAGTCATAGTCCACATCTGTGATTGGACGAATCGTAGTCGTTCAATAACCGAATTGTTGAGGCCACTGAAAGTGGTTTGATGTGGCCGACGAGGATAGTTGCTGATGCCTCCAACGAAGTCGTACCTAGTGTTGCGTGGTCAGCGGATATGTCAATGTCATTATCGATTGAGCGACCCCAACTCACCAGGTCTGACCATTGCCGTCAAATGTACCAGCGTCGTCTTCCCCACCATGCAGCCAAACCTGCTCACCGCCGAAGATCCACGCAGTAGATTGGTTCTGGTAACCCATTGGACTTTTGGTTAGGCACAAGGTCAGTATGTCATTTGCAAGGTCATCGATCAGGACTGGAGGCCTACAGAGAGTTGTTGAGCCAGTACTGAATGTCTGTGCTCCAAACGAGGGTGCCTTGTATTTCGATTTCGACATTTCGAAGTCCTGTTGTTTCCATGACGCTATTCACGAAGTAGGTAGTATTATCAAAGACGATCTTGGCATTTTCGTGGCACTGCTTAAAAGCATCGATGATAGCTGGCGCCGAATCAACTGTAGCAGTCAGTGTGAGCATTACTTGCCAAAAGTGTGCCCATTTTTGAATGGCAAATGACCGAAGACTTACTTCGATGACCTGCAGCAGGCTTGACATGACAGGTTTTGGTCCTTGTCTGTGGCCCAGGAAGGACCCATGGTGCGCCTGGATAATATGATGGAGTTTCGAAGGTCGTCCTGTTGGCCTGAAGCGTTGGAGACGCAAGTGTCGTTTGCAGCCAGAGCAGACCTACTGCGGCCAACCTAACTAGAACTTGTGATGTGAGCATTATTGAGAATTTCTTGCAGAACTTGATCAAACTATTGGAATGAGAAGCCAAGATCGAGAAAGAATGCTGAACCGCAAGTAGCAGGACGGTGCATAGCAATGCTGCGACACATGTGCATCTTTGTGATGCCGTGATTCACATGCCCAGCATTGCTAGAACCACACTGGTCACATGCATAAAGATGTCGTGAGAGTCCAGTAGCGCTTCCGCGACTCCTCATTCTGGTCAAGCGGATCTCTCATCTCGGACATCGTCGAAGCTTTGAGAGCTTGCTAGGTTGACGTTGATATATGCAGTGACCAAAGGGCAAGGTTCCTGGTCCTGCGTGCTCTTGTGGATGGACATATGCGCATAGAGAGACTCTATGCGCGGAGTCACTGCTCGTCCCGTTTTCCTTGACGAACTTGAACACTACGCGACGTCGTGCACGTGGAAAGGCACTTTGCCGGCTAGGACATACTGAGCGCAGGCTGAGCCTATCAAACGCGGTTCTTGGCCCAGTAGATGACGGCTGCCATCCGCGAGATGACCTCGCATTGTCATATCGCTTTCCGTTCGCAGCAGCAGCGATGCAGAGCGGATCAAAGGCAGGCTATGTGAGAAGATGAAGACGAAGCGGAGAAGGCGGTTTGAGGAGGCTGATGGCTGGGTATGCTGGATCGTCTTGGCGGGCCAGGATGTTCCGGACCGGCCCCTTGCTGCTTGGCTTCTGTGCTTTCACAGGGCGGCAACGACACGTAAATGAATGACTAAAGCGGCGTTTGGAGGGTCCAGGCTCTGCACGTGAGCGGCTCTTGGCATGTGATCGCCAACCGCTTATTAGACAGGCCCAATCGCTACTATTAGTATACTATCTATAGATTATTTTATATACTAAATATAATAGTATAGATAGGTAGGTAAATAGTTATTATTACTACTACTAAGAATATATATAAGTAAAAAAGGAGAGATTTAACTAAACTAAAATCTTAGATAGTATCCTTAGTATATAGATCCTCTTCTTCTATACTTTTATAGAATAGTAACGATATATAAATAAATAACTAAAGTAGTATTTAGAGAATTTAGGCTTTATATATAAGTAGCTCTTAGTATATAATTACTAACTACTTACTAAATAGGCCTAAACTAAGCTAGAAGAAGACCGCCTAAATCCATAGAAGTAGAACTAGCTAAGTTAAGTCGATTACTACTATCTTTATAAATAGGGCTAGTAAAAGTACTTAATATAATAATAATAAGGCTATTAGATATTATAAACCCTAAAGGGAATACCTTTTACTACTATATATAGTAGACTAATATAACTATACTCGTAGCGTTTAACTAGCTCGTAGCTAACTTATAGAGTAGCTTATAGTATTACTCGTAGAGCTTCTTAATCTTAGGCCTTAGAGGCTTTTACTTAGATAATAATAGTAGTAATATAACGCTATACTAGAAGTAGTAGTTAAGCCTAAATAAGTTATCTATAGAGATTTTATAGTATAGCCTAAAGGCGCTAGACTTCTACCTATCTAGTAGCTAGACCTTACTATTAGTTATACTATTATCTTTAGCCTATTAAGTAGTATCCTTATATAACGAGTATCTACTATATAGTATAGAGTCTAATCCTTACTCTTATAGATCGTCCCTTAGGAAGGTAATAAACTTAGCTCTCGTAAGGTTAAATAGTAGCGCTTCTAGTAGTTATAGATTAGTATATAGAAGCTAATATATCTACTAGACTAGATATATTCTTATATATATATAGTAGTAATAATAATAGTCGTATTCTTATTAACTATATCGTTCTTAGAGCGCTTAAACTATAACGATATATAATCGCTATTAGGTACTATTATAACGTCTAATTAAGTAAGGTTAGTAGATATCTATCTCTTACTATAGGACTTTAGTCTCTTCTTTATAGTAAACTCGTCTATTTTTATAAATCTACTAAAGCTTATATAAATAGCTATTCTTAAGCGGATATTATAGATACTATACTTATCTACTATTTATACTAAGCCGTTAATTATTCGAGATATTACTAGTAGCCGTAGCTTCTTTAGTTTAGTATAGTAGCTCTTAGCTCCTTATATTAAGCGTTTAATATATCTTATACTAAATACTTCTAAGTCCTTATTACTATAGCCTAGGTCGACGTAGTATAAGCTAAGTACTACTAAGTTAGACTTAATAGATATACCTTTAAGCCTTATAAAGAGATCTATATTATACTAGAAGTAATATATAATATATTTATATAGAAGCTTAGCTCTTAGTAGCTATACCGTCTCTTTTAGTTAGCCTTTAAGAGCAACCTATTTATACTACTATCTTAATAAAGACCTATATATAGCTCTTATAGATAGCTTAAGTACTAACTAAAGTAGGCGCGCTTATTTAAGTAGAGCGTTAACTATTAAGAGCTACTTAGTATTAGGCTTAGTAATATTATTATTATTATAGTTAAAGTTATCTTCTACTAAGAATATAAATTAGTAACTATTAAGGTATTAAAGTAAGACAACGAGTCCGCTAGTAGGTGTCCTTTATAGAGATCTAAATAGCTTAGAGCTAGATATAATATTATAACGCTAGTAATAGCGTCTCTTATAGTAGGTAATTACCTTTACTTTATATACGTTACTTAAATAGACTACTATAGATAGTTATATTATCTATATAGATAGTAACTTAAGCGCTAGTCTAGTACTAGCTCTATTACTTTACTATAAGCTATATAGCTATTATTTCTACTATATTTATATATACTACTTCGAAGTATAGAATAGTAAAGAAGTACTATATTTAGTAGATATTATTATACTAGTTACTATTATTATTCTCGTACTAAATAGCGCTAAGACTAATATTTAAGGCGTCTATAAATAGGTAGATCTAGCGTAATTATAGCTCGTTAAGAAGGTAGACGCTATTACTATAGCGTAGTACCTATAGCTACTATTTAAGATCTTTATAGAGTACTATAAAGACGCGTCTTCTATCTTTTATTTATAGAAAGTAAGCGATAAAGGTAAAGAGATTAATATTAAATACTCTACTAATATCTATAACTTTAACTATCTAACTAAGTCTTCTAGTAAGTACTTTAGCCTCGTTATATAAGATAGCTACTATTAGCGTAGCCTCTATATCCTTTATAAGGCGATTAACTTTACTTACTAAGAGCCTTATAACTATTAGTATTATATTAAACTCTATACTAAGGACTTTAATAGTTATACCTTAAACGTCTTTACTATCGTTATAAGATATACTAAGTTTAGTTATAACGCTTATCTACGCTCTTACTATTATACTAGCGAATACCTCGTAAGATAATAATAGTATAAATATAAAGTTATTAAGGTAGTAATTAATCTTTAGGCCTCTAAGACGTTACTTAATAATCTAGTAAAGCGCTTCTACGAATAGATTAAAGATTACTAGTATAGTATAAAGTCTAAATAGTAGATAATTCTCTTAATAGTAGCTTCCGTACTATTCGAAGTATAGTAGGCGGTAGTAGAATAGTATAATAGATACGATATAGAAGGCGTCTTTAATATCTTATTTAATAATAATAGCGCCGTAGCCTACCTAGATAACTCGAGCGACTATATCCTTAAAAGGTATATAAATAATAGCGCTATATTCGTAAGGAATCGAGTTATTAATACTACTATTAAATATAAAGTTATATATATATCTAAAGCTACTATTATACTTAGATACTTATCTAAGTAGCGCTAATAAGATTAAGACTATTACTAGTACTCTCGTTATCTAACCTAGCTAAAGGTCCTTTTTAATCTTCTTTAATATATCTTCTAGATCGCTATTAACTAAACTATAGTTCTTCGCTATATAAGGCCTATCCTTGCCTTTATAACTAATAGAAGCTCCGTACTATAATATATAATCTAATACGCGTAGAAGAGTCTTATATAGATAGTATTAAAGTATCTAGTACTACGCTACTAGCTTTAGTAGAGTTAGGTTAGCTTCTAATAGCTAGAAGTAGGTATATATATTATATAGAAGTAGAGTATTAGGCCTTATACTATTACTCTAGATTATAGTACTATCTATAATTAACTTATTAAAGTTGTTTTACTTAGCTCTTTACTCTACTATAGTCTATATAGTTCTCTATATAGATAATATACTTATACTAGTACTTATAGTCTACTCTTATATAACTACTATTATTATAGTTATAGTAAACGTTAACGCCGCTATAAATATCGATAGAATTAGCGCCTATTACTAAGTTTATAGTAGCGCCTTATATATAGAAGCCTTTATTATTCTAGATATCTAACCTACTACGTTTACTATTATTATTACTATTAGAATTACTTTTAGAATAATCTAGTATTACTTAGTATATAATATACTTATAGTAGTATTTAGATATCTAGACCTATAGCTACGCTACTAGTAATAGAGTAGTATTACTATCGGTTATTCTATTAAAGATATTAGTAATATAGATACGTATAATACCCTATTAATAGCCCTTATTTATATAGTAAAATATATAGGCTAAGAACGATATAAGAGCTAGTAGAAGACCTAGAGTATAGCTATAGAATATAGCTATTATATATATATAGTTAGCGAAGATCTTAGTAAAGAAGGAGGTATTTAGAATATTATAGATCTTAATAGTTAAGAAGGTAGTAGACTTACTATAGAGGATATTAAGTAGAGTAGTCTCTATATTATTTATCTCGTCTTTACGAGGTTTAATTAAGACGCTTATCTTAAACCTAAATATACTAGCGAGGTTAAAGGAATTATTATAGACCTACTTTATATACTACTATAGTACTTCTACTATCTTATTAAAGTAGAAGGTAAACTTTATAGGAACGTCTAGCTTACCTTTATCCTTCTATATAGCTAGTAGAATAGTAGCTCTACTACTAGTAGATCTACTACTACTATTATTATTAGTATTACTATTAATTAATACTAGTTTAGTATCTACTTTATACTATATATTAGTCTTCTATTAGTAGATCTTGTCTAGTTCTTCTTATTACTTTAAAGCTCTAAACTCGTCGTTAGTTAGTATAAGTCCTAGCCTACTATTTTATATTTAAAAAGTAGATATTATAGACTATATATATATAGAAGTATAATTAGGTTATACTAGTATTTATAGATAGCTAATAAGTATTCTTTATATATTAGAAGGAGAGGCGGAGCCCTAGAGCTTATCGCTAGAGGGAGAGCTTAGTATTATTATTAGTATCTAAGGTTTAGGATTAGCTTTCTAAGATCTCTATTATATATATCTATACGTCTATTTTTTAGCTAAAATATATATAATTAAGCTAAAACTTAGACAAATAAGAGAACTCGATATGCGCTTAAAAATACGCGCGACCAATTAATAAAATTGAATGGTTGTTGTTGCCGCTGCTAAGGGCGTGTGTAAGTGAAGAAGGAGAGATTCAGCCGAGCTGAAATCTCGGATAGCGCCCTCAGTGCACAGACCCTCTTCTTGGTTGACCATCGAAAGCAGTGACGACACGACCTGTTTGCTTCGCGACGCACAATCCACAAGCACACGATGGAGACCCTGCACTTTACCTGTATCCCTCTTGAGGACCTGGCCGAGGTCACCTTGAGCCAACATGGAGCATCACAAGCCTCACGATTCGTCCGCATTTGAAGGGTACTACAGCAAATTTGATCTGCCTTCTGGCGCCCATCTTGCAGTGATCTGCTGTAAAATCAGACATGCCAAAGAGAAGCCCAATATGGTTTCCTTCACTTACGTTCCGGCCAATTCTGCACAACCCTTTCAGAAGGAAGTCTGGGCAGATAGCATGCAAATGGTGGCGACGAGCCAAGGATTCCGGATAAATGTGCCTGGCATTGGCTTTATCGACTGGAGCGACGAGAACGTCACTGAATACAATCTACAGCATCCAGAATTCAGCTTGAAAGCCAGATCGACGACTCGAACGCCTTGGTCAAAGACCACAAACACACCAGAAGGTCTCCTCGTTCATCTGCCTCTACCATTGCATTGGCACGTTCAGTCCTTGAACTCTCAATGCGACTTCAATCTAGGCATCCCGCGTTATGATCTGCCTATTGAAGATTCACAAGGGCAGGCGACTGTGCATGACGAGAAAAACTGGGCCAGGTCGTTTCCATCAGCGCATATGTGGCTACAGGCCCGTGATGGTCAGAAGAGTTTCTGCTGCGCGGGAGGTCAAATTCTTGGCATGGAGGCATTCCTGCTGGGATACCGCAGCGGAGACATGAGTGTCGACTTCCGCCCTCCCTTTTCGCTGCGACTGGCTGGTTTTAGTCCATTCATGGCATATGAACCCGATTGGAACTCTGGCAAATTTTCGCTGCAAGTGCAAAGCTTTCGCCAGAAGTTGACTGTCTCTGCGCAGGCTCCGAAGGGCACTTACTTTTCTCTGAGTTCACCCTTCGTGGAAGGCCACAGGGAGAACTATTTGGGACAAAGTTTCCAGGCGACTATCGAAGTCAGATTATTCGAAAGCGGCTGGTTCAGCGACTGGAAGCTGGTCCAACAGGACGTATTTCAGAGCGGAAGTCTTGAGTTCGGCGGGGCATACTATCCGCCGAGGGGTAGTGAGCAGAGGTTTCACTGAATAAATAGAGTCTGCAACGAACTAGCTGAGAGCACTCTACCCCTTTCCGGAATGACTGAAGGCCACTCCATACTAACGCTCACAGGTAGCAGAACGCAAGGGACTGATCACGAAGCTGCCGTCTCGTGACGCTCCGCTGATGTCTGGGCTGACTGCTGATGGAGCAGTTCTGGCTGTTGGTGGCGTCTTTGGCGGCGATATGATAGATTTCGCCGAGGACAGCTTGTCTGTGTCAGTGTCGACAGACCGTCCCTGGCTTGCGAAGTTGGACTGAGACTTTTCACCCCTCCCAAGTACTGGCGAATCAGTGTCATAAAAGTTACGGCCAAGCTTGCGAGTGAAGGACTACTATGATTAGTAAAGCGCACTTCGACCAAAGGCTCGTTCAGGGCTTACTGTATCTTCCATTTCTGAGATATCCTCCCGGAAAATACTAGTCCTTGAACCATTCTTCGGGCTTGACGATCGATAACCAACAGGAGTGCTATCCAAAAGTTGTGGAGGTCTCAGCACGGCGGCTGGCAGTCCCAAGCCTTCCGCTCGCACGCCCGGCGAGTGCACAGCAGGCTTGCCTGTTGGGCCCGCAACGTTTTCGGCCTCCAGCTCGCTGAAATGATCAGCACTTCCGGCTGGAGCAAAATCTCGCAAAGGAATGACTACACATACCTGTCAGAGCCACTCCTGGTCCTCGTCACGATAGATGCTTCGCTGTCTGGTGTGCTGAAAGGTGTTGTACGAACCTCCATGAGATGAATGTATATCATTCGCCGTGCTTCCTGAACGGTGATGCCCCTCCCCAGTCTTGTGAAAATCGTCGTAATATCGCTCTTGAGAAGCAATGGGTGCTGCCGATTCTTTTGCCCGCCTCTCTTCGATTTGCCTTCTCTTACGCCGTGCGAAGAATGCGATCGCAACCAAGAGTAAAGCAATTATTGCTACGCCACCAACAACTCCTCCTGCTATTGGACCAGCATGAGACTTCTTTGAGCCCGATGGCGCCTCTGTTGGGCTTGCGGAAGGCGATGCCACCGCATCAGGATCTAATTTATAGGCAGTGACATATGTGGTGACCAATGCTGTGCTGTCGAATTGTGTCGACTGTGCATTTCTGAGGTAACACAACCCAGAGTCATTGCCGACGAACGAGAAACCTATACAATAGAGACGATGCGAGGTCAGTGAACGTCTCACACTCGACAATCGCCTTGGGACTCATTGAACTTACCCACGCAATCAGTCTTGTAGGAGCAAGATGAGAAGCATTGTCCGTAGCCACCACTTGTAACACTGACCGTCTCGAACGCGCTTCCGCTATTTGTAGTCGAGCACTTGATCAGGTACACAATACCGGTGTCATCAGTAAAGTTGCTCAGGCTAGCTGCAGGACAACTGGGAGCCGGTGTTGCGAGAGTGCCTGTTACAGTCGATGCTGGTCCGGTCAAGGATGTTCCAGTCGTGGTTGTCGCTCCTGTCAAGCTTCGCGATGCGCTGATAGATGTGGGTCGAGAGCTGTTCTGTGTCTGTGTGGTGCGTGATGTGCTTGATGTTTGTGCCTGAGTCGTGCTCCCGCCTCTCGAAGATGTAGATGATTCTGAGGAAGATCTTGTGGAGGTAGGTCCTTGTCTCCTCCCGATGTCATGAACTTTCTCCAAGAGGTCTGAACGACTTTGCTGAGCGGCGTTGGCAGCTATCAACAACGCACTGGCCTTGCTATGACCACGTTGGCTCCTGAGTATGCTCCTTGCAGTGTATGCAGCCGTATTTGTGGCTTCTGTCTCAATGGCAGTCGCATCAGCGAAAGATTTCTTGATGGCTTTGGCAGCTCCAGTAAGATCTGGAACCATCATCTTGTATCACGGTCTTGACACAGAAGCCATTCCCATAGAATTTACGTAGATACAATGTACTTGCGAACAAAGGCCTAAGCTCTTTCTGTTCGCTTTTCCGCATCGGGTCATGACACAGGACAAAGGCCATTGCTCAGTTCAAGGCATGCATATACGATAAGACACCAATCTCATCGGCTGTGACCTCACATTTGTCCATTCTTGCTTGCACGGCTTTCGACAAAGTTGGATTAGACATTCGGGTGTTCCTCGACATGAGTATCTGTTCTTGGGTATGAATTGCCTGTAGCCCCGTGATAGAACATGGAGGTATGTAAAGAGTCTCATGGGCCTTGTACGGAAGTAGCAAGTGCATTCCTCAGAACTCCATTGCCCTGCAACTGGCGGATGCGGGCCACAGCCGGGAAAATACTCTGGCGCCCGCTTTGGTGCATTCCAGTGATCTGTTCCACTTTGTATCCGGTCAGGGAAGAGAAACACAAAGATGTGAGCTGTCAAGCATACCTATATATGTAGTACACGAAATTGATCTCAACGAGGTGCACGACATTTTGTAGGCCCTTTTTGCGTTTGCCGATAAACAGTGTTTGGTGCATAAAGCAGGATGATTGACCAATGATGGGAGTCTGCATATAGCTCAAGCAATTGTCGATGGAACGTGGAGAGTGAGGCAAGGCTGAGCTTATGTGTGGATGTGACTTCAACTGTTCGCTCCATCCCGATGTTCCATATTGCCTGAATATGCCGGAGCTCGATTTGGCGACAGAGATTCTGGACCTGCCAGGACCTGCCAGTATTCCTTCCACACAGTAAGTCACTAGAGAACATCAGCAGGGGTGAAGCGCAGGCCTGGGTATTTGCTGTATTACCAAACCCTCAAAGTCTGCTCCGAAGACTAGAAGCCAAGTTGGCTTTCTCGTGAGTACATTCTGCAAGCAAAAGCTGATCTCGCCCTCGCCGCAGCTCTCCGCGGATAGTTGCAGTGCGAGAGTCTGCATGAACGATGGAGATGCAGGCATCGATGCACTCATCAACTGGGACTGGTTTGAAGAACTTGCAATGAAGAGCTCGCGAGACTTCTTTGCCGCTCCAGAGAAGGCCGGGAGCAAGTAGAGCCAAGGCGGAGCTCGTCAAGCCGTCAAACAATGTCGCTATTGCGCCACCATGGACCATACCAAGGTGATTGCTGTACACTGTTGGGATATTGATGGTAAAGCAGACGGTTCCTTTGGTGGTAGAAGCAGAGATTATGTCGAGGTGTTCCCACATCTTCCTGTCGAAATTGACGTCGGAGGTGTGCGCCAAATACTGCGCACGAAAGGCTTCGACAGCAGCCAGCGCCTGCTTATCTGCCATCGTTGAGAGTCGTGGGTGTTGTGATGCGGCGCCTAGCATTGGGTCACAGGATGGGATTCGTGGTCAGTCACTTCACAGCCGCACTTTTGCCGTATGTCTTGGCAATTTTCGTTGTCTCGTGCTCCCGAGCCAGTGTCTGTTGCGGGTGTTTATGGATCGAGTTTCCCGCCAGAAGAGCCTTCTCTGGAGATTCCGTGCTACTTCGATGCACTCCGCAGAGGTTGAAAGTCAGCTTGGCTAGGCTGCGAGCCGATTCGATCTCGTGCTGTTCCCACATCCGCCATAAGTATCCAACTGGCGACCTGCGAGCGACGCGCATCCTCGGCGTTGCTAGCAGAATAGCCATTATCTATTGAGCGTTAGAAGAACGAGACAACAAAATTTCATGACTGGTAAGCCGCATTGATCTATGGCAGGCAAGAACCACGGCGACGCTTCTTGAGTCTAGGTATGGTTTTATACCAATGAGCCCACGTAGGCTGAAGACACCATAATCACGTCGGACGACTCCTCGACAACACACTAAAATGGTGCGCCTTCCCAGCGCTGGCCACTGCAGACTGATCGGCTCTGCATTCTCGGGTAAGGCTGGTAATCTTCGAGTCGCACTGGCTTCTACTTCGAATTATGGCTCTGGTGTAGGCAGAAAAAAAACCACCGAGAGTCTCCCTCATCTCGCACCTGGCCAGGTCTTGTGGCAAGTGGACAAGGTCAGTGGACAATATGCCCGAGCTTCACCGGAATTCCAAGACCGCTGAAACGAACCAGTCTGTGACTGTTTCCCTTCCTTGATGCATGCGAGCATCGAGAGCCCTCATCGCTCCTTCTCTCGAGGATAGAGAATTGTATTGCAATCGGCCACGTGTGTTGCTTCCCGCAATCCGAAGACCATGGAAGTGTCGTGTGTCCATAAAGCACCGCCCGACGTTGACCGCGGCCGCGCGTTGGACAACGAGACGAAGGGCAAGGACGGATGTTTGGGCTGCAGCGTGAGATATGATGAAGTTGAGGGTGCACGGCGCGACGCGTGAGAAAAGCGATTAGGTGAATTTGGGTAAATGCACTCAATGTGGAAGCTTTGTCGAGGAAAGATCTGCCGGCAAGTACCGAGCAGCCAATGCGAAAGGGGCGTGGAGCTTCCTGCTATCGAGGATGTGCATGATACCTGGCTGCAAGTCATTGGCACTAACTGCTGTCCAAGCACGGGGCTTCCGGAGCAGTCTCCAGTCCTCACGTATGTGTTGTCGGCCCTCGATGCTTCCCCGAGCCCCAGCTAACCGATCGAGCCCCAGCACAACCCGATACTTTGATCAAGGATTTGGCTCACACAAACAGCTTTATTCTACACAACGCCTCGAGGACACACCCTCTCTGTCTATGGAAGCAAGGAGCGACGTGCCGGCGCAGGAGGCTTGCCCTCCGAAGCGTCGCCGGCACTCGAGCGGGCCGCAGGGCTACGTTTGCCTATGTTGTTGTCCTCGAAGAGGACATCTGTATTTAATGGGATTTGATACTGAATTGATTGAAAACTGGGGCTCGGGCGGCTAGCTGGGGCTCGGGGAAGTATCGAGGGTTGTCGGCAGGCGAGAAGCGCTTCAATTTGAGTTGTGGCGCCCCTGACGATATGCGACATGGGACAACTGCCGACAGATATCAATGGGCTCGCTGGGTCTGCTCGGCCTGTCCCCTCAAAGCTCCGGGGCTCTCCACCAAGAGCTAGATCGTCACCATTCCCGAAACCCAGGCGGCGGACCTAGAACCGGTCCCAATATCTAACGCGGCTCTTTGGCCAATAAGCTGTCGCACAGAAACAAGACATGCACTTCATGCCTTCACTGCTGGCCAGCCTGCAAAAACACCGCTATAAGGTCCAAAGCCTGTGCTATCAGCAAATGCTATGAGCCAGCCGCCGGATTTCGTGTACGCGAACACGGAATACGATGAAGAACAAATCAAAGCATCTTCAAGATTGGCTCGCACCCAGGCCACACAGAACCCTGGCTTTGTTTTCGTGAATTACGACGTGGACAATGATGAAGATCGGAGGAAGACATCTCGAAAACTCATTCGTTCCAAGGCGACGGCTTACTCACACCGCGTAGCACCTCGGGGAGGCACAAAGCCGGAGGTCAATCTCAGAGTCCTGCGCAGCGCCGAGACTGATGATGACCCCCGGAGGCAGTCATTGAGCTCAGTCGCTTCAAAATCGTCCGGGAGCTCTGGCAGATCTGCGGCCACTTTGAAGCGAGGACGTCGAAGTCCAGAACCGTTCAACTCATCCATCAACTCATCTGAGGGTCCACGAGCAGGAGCAGCGGTTGTGGCCAACATTTCTAGGAAAAGGACGAAAGCACAGATCAAGAGAGAAAGTTCGAGCAGTGATAGCGATCGCTCACTTTCCCCGGGAGCATTCCAAACTTCATTGCCTGATCCGGTCTTCCTGGACGCCAGCTTACGCGATCCTTTTCTAACCTACCCGGTCCGATATCGAACGTGGTATGGGCAGCTCCTCAATTACTGGTATCAAGTAGTTCTACCACGCTCTACTCGAGTCATCAAGGCATCAAGACCTGAGCTCGAAGCATACACTATCTGGTCTCGGAGGCAAGAACTCTCGGAGCCTGTCCTATTCTATACGTCGCTCTTTTTGGCAAGCGGCATACCTGTAGCTGAAGGCCTCTTCCCGATATCTGCCGCTCTGGTATGTAGCACCTCAGGATATATACCTCGTAAACTGGGGCGTTTTTGCTAATGAGTCTTCTATTTGCTCCAGTGGTTGAGGCAAAAGACCGTTAAAGCCATGCAAGACGCTCTTAGCGATCCCGCAAGAGCAACAAGCATTCCGGTCATACTTGCCGTCGGACGTATTGCTCTACATGAGCATATTTATGGCAATCGATCGCTCGCCCATTCTATGCACCGCCCTGCTCAGTTGCGGTAAGATTCGAAACTCATAACATCTGCTAGTCACAATTGCTAATCATCTTTAGCATGATTGAAATGAGAGGAGGACTCGCAAATCTTGGTAAGCTCGATGGCCGCTGAATGTACCGTGTGCCTGAGACTTACTGATCATATTACTCTGCTGGCTACAGGACTCCCTTCCACAACAGTCCAGCTTATCGTGTGGACAGATGCGCTTATGAGCGCCGAGACAGGAACCCGTCCTTTTTTTTCGGATGTACCGAAGCAAATTGCCATACAGTCGTACACGCCCCAGGAAGCAATGCATGTGACCAACTTTTCGTCTCCAAATCGGACACAGCATCCAGGCTATGATAAAGAGCCGTTGGAAAGAGACAGCGAGCAACCGACAGAAGTGATACTAAGATGACCTCTTGCACGCAAGGGTGCAACAGAGTACATAGAAAAGTAATGCCACGACCAATTTGAAATGGAACGTTACATCCTCGATGCTGATCCCAAGTAGAACGCAGGCTCCGAGTGTGTTCGTCGATATGAGGAAAGTTCTCGGGCTGTCGGCAGTCACACCGTCGTGGGGCTGAACCTTATCTTGAATCCTTGTTCTTTCGTGAACCGCTGGCACCAGCAACGAGACATAACATCCCATAATTGCAATGGCTGAGTACTGGAAAAGTACGCCGACTTACTGGTGTAAATTTTGCAGCCAGTATGTGCGCGACACCAACGTCGAGAAGAAGAACCACGAAGCCAGTGCAAAGCACCAGAATAACATCCAGCGAAGCCTTCGCGAACTGCACAAGGGCAAAGAGCGAGAAGACCGCGAAAAGCAGAGGGCGAAAGATGAAGTATCACGACTAAATGGTATGTTCGGAGGGTCGAAATCTTCACCGAATGCGCCAGCGCCAGCCACGACACCCAAATCCAGAACACAGCCTCCGACCCTTAATACTGCACAGCAAAGAAAGGCCCATGCTGAGCAGCTCGCCGCGCTGGGCGTCGAGCTACCAGATGAGTTGAAAAAAGAAGTCACTGGTGTCGGCAGCTATCAAGTTGTTCAAGAGCGAGAGGTTGCAGACAGTGGCTCGATTAGTGTGAACAGATCATTGGCAGAAATTCTCGCCGAATCAAGACGTGAGGATGAGGAAGGCGAAGCAGATGATATCAAGGCAGAGGATGATGAAGAGACAAATTCGAAGAACTTTCTCAAACGCAAGATAGAAGACGATGAGGATCCTCGTGATGAGGAGGCTGCGCCCCGACAAAAGAAAGCTTGGGGCAGCAATATCAAAAGCTATCCAGGAAAGCAAGAAGACGATGCTGACATCGGCGACCTCGATGCACTTTTAAGTGGAGTCAAGAAAAAAGAATCGAAGGTAGAGGGTGACGCCCAGGTCAAAACGGAACCAAACAGTGAGGCTGGGAAACCATTGGCTTCGGTGCCAGACATTGAAGGAGCTGGACCGGCGCCAGCAGTTGTGTTCAAGAAACGAAAGGGCAAGAAATGAGCAGGTAACAGACACCCCAATGATTCTATAAGGTTAGGTGGGTAGCAAGGCCGCTCGATGTAGCAAGGAGTACCTCTCCACCAGTGTCTGCGCGGCATGGCCTAATGGTCCACTGGCAGATTGCTGGGTTCAGCTGAAGAACGCGAGCTTCTGGCAAAATCGTTAGCACAAAGTCTTCTTGGACAGGCTGTACTAATGGTTGCAGTGATCAGTGTCCGTTGGTACACCTTGGATGCAATCAGTTTCGTTGCCAACTTTGCCCAAGTCGCACCACTACATCGGAATCTGTTTGGCGACCGCTTCTTCGCCCAAGGCTGCCAGCAAATGACCTATGTCCATGGTCGCAAGCACGACACGATACTGCAGCCTTCGCCAGCCGGACAGATGGCGTGTAGAGGTAGAATTGCGGAATGTCTGCTTTCATGAGGTGAGAATTGGTCCTGAACTACATGCTTTTGCTACATGGTGCAAGCCATGCCCTAGGCATGCCTGTTCCAGCGCCCATGCTGAGTGCTAGCTACGCTTCTGAACTATGTCGAAGCCAATGCTCTCAGTCCTCCCACGGAAGACGCTGGTAGCCAGATGATCTAGAAATAAAGCAAGAAATAACGAGCAAGTATTATTGTGGCTCTTTTGCAAAAGCGCCGAGAAGATAGTATCAGACCAGGATGCCTCGATATTACGGTATCTCCCAACTTCCGGGGCCAAAATGTGTCGCTAAATTTCAATCTCATAAGTATCTCAAAAGCCACCCGCCGTAAGATCGATCGTGAATGCGGTGGGCGCAGCATAGCAGTATGTCTGATCGCCTCTCCATCGCCTCGCTTCTTAGCCTCGGTCGGCTCCTGTCACCTGCGACAGAGAGCGGTTGCCGGCCAGGCGTAGGATGTCGCTAGAAGTCCGCTTGGTGTGTTGTTTCCTGAATATGTCGGCTCTCATCGCGCGCACAGGCTCAATAGCGGCGAATGTGCTACGAAGCAGAATGGTGACTGGCGGTTTGTCCAAGAAGCCAAGCGGTGGTAGAATTAAGCCGATCAACCCATAGCTGGAACTCCGTGATTGTCGGTGCACCAAAGCAAGAAGGGACCACAGTACATGTCTTCGCCGTTGGCCACGCTCGACGGCGACCACCAGCGGCCGACGATGATTTGACCACCGGGTAGACAAACTCCCTCATATGCCCACAGAGAAGCAGTATCCACAGTGCCATCACTCTGCTCGTAGTACTTCATCATCGTCATGCGTTGCCATCCGGGAATGCCGTTCTGGGATGGAAGAGGGTTGAGCCAGCCGTCAGCCTTGAACTCTTCCTCGGCATCCTCACCTTTGCCACCGAATCGGAATGAGCGCGATGGGAGGTGTGCTGGAGGTGGAGATGCACAACGTCTCTGTGCACGGGTGCGAGCTTTCTGAACGGGCGGCTCAAGAGAGTGGAGAATGCTCTCGAACAGTGGGTTGAATTCTTGCTCCGTCGGGTCCGTCAGAGTCAGTTCGAGATCTTGAAAATCGCCGCGGAACTCATCGCTGTTGAACTCATCGCTGACTTGAGTATCACGATTGTTGCCCGCGCGAACCACTTGGATGTCTTCTTCGCGGGTCAGAAAGCCGTATGCACCCTTCCAGCTCTTACCGATGGTGGCATCACCGTTGTTCGTGAGTGCAGAAGACCAGAAATGGGGGCGCTCGGCGACATCGAGTTCAGTGTACGCTTCATAAAGCGTACACTCTTCTTCGCGAAGCATGTGGTATTTCCAGAAATTGATCTGATGCAAGCACCACTCAATGTCGACGTCGAGGCTGTTGCATCCCTTGAAGATAGGACGCTCGGTAGCAGTGGCATAAGCCATTTGTTGTGATTCGGGAAATCCCCAGACCTGTGAGTCTCCACCATAACGGCGGCGATCGAGATCGAGAAAGTTCGGAGTCGCCATGAGCTGAAGAGTCTGGAGTAGTGGGCTAGTTTTCTCTTGAAAGCGGCCACCGACGCGTGGCGACGTTGGAGCAACAGAGAGTGGGTGCAAGAGGTTGAGGACCAGATCGTGATTCTTGACGAACTAAAGGAGTCACAGTGTCAGCAGATATCACAATGGACCACTGCCTCTCACAGGCGTCAATACGTACCTCGCTGAGATGCCATACATTGGCTGCTTTGAGGACCCGAGCATTACCACCTGATCCATCCTGAAAAGAGTCTGAAGTGGCCATTTAGCATGACCCCAATTATGAAAAGCTCTCGCCAAGCACATACCGAGAATGACTTCCCGAAGGACCTGAAGGCAGAACTTCTCTCTAATTTTATTACCAGTGAGAAATGGACCTCGAGCGCCATATTTCAAGACGTTCTGGCGTTTCTTATACTCAGTCTTGAAGTCGTTGTTCTCCTTCACATTGCTGTCCGGGCGCGGACTGTCAAACTTTTGGAGGAATCGCTTGCGCCAGAAGTGAGGGTCGGCGAGAGCCACTTGAAGTGATTTGCAGGTGTACAGCATACTGTCGAGATCATCATCGCTCTCAATGTGGCTCGCGACTTCCTGGCACATCTGCATTCATCATTGGTTAGTAACCTTGTCGAGTGCGCGCATGGAACTCCGATCCGACTTGCCTCAAGAGGGAGAGAATCGAATGGATTGGGCTTGCCGTCGTCTAGAGTGTCGGAATAGTCTACAGCTGACACATGGGTCGCCGCCGCTGCGACGTTCGATCGATACACGACACTCATACTGTCGAGAGTTGATTGCCGTTGCTCAATATATGGAAGATGTTCATACACCCTGCTTGAGGAGTTGGTTTGACTGTATCCTTCTGCGATCGTTATTCTTCGAAGAGAGTGCCGAATATGTTGTTTGATGCTCTAGAGATGCGTGTAACAGTGGCCGGCACTGGGGCGGCTGAATGGAGAGTAAAGTTGTGGAGATGTAGATGGCTGATACAGCTGGGAGCTGCGAAGAGATGTCGGAACTATGGTCAGCTTATGTGTGGTCGAAGTATTGCTATTGTCAAGGCAAGCCGACAGCTTGACAATAGAAAAGGTAGCTGCCCGCGCTAAAGTGACAGCATGTGCTGCACAGTCGTTTCGACTGCGCTCACTTAGCGAGTGAAGTGAGGCGCCTGCCTCAGTTCGGCCTGTGCTTTTCATGAGAAAGGACGTCTGCACGCGTTGCGTTGGCATGTGTAGACAAGGTGAACACCAATGTAGCACCTTGGAAGTAGTCTGTGTACCATTTGTTGGCTGTTCGAACACGTCTAGGATGATCACTGCTTTTCGCGACTTCAGTTATGGCATTGGATATGGTCATGCAGCAACTCACACTAGCGTAACGGCCATGCCGGTGGGCACCGCCTGCAAAAGCAGTGACCTTTTGGCAGTACTGCACAACAAAAAGCATTGGCAAGCATGCCCGCTGTCTTGAGCAAATGCTCGTTCAATCGTCTTTTCGATTTTTAAAGGGATCCTGAGTCTATAATTTCGACGCAAGGGTATCAAGCTCTGAACAAATTCATGTGATGGAAGAGGGAAGGGTGCAGGCGCTTATCGTCTACTGATTGTTGCCAGCTCCTCGTCCAGCGCCGCCCATGAACTGCCTAGCCCTGGAAAATTGTAAGCCGAAGTCTTTATACCACGATCAAGATGTACTCACATGTTTGCAATGTTTGGGTCGTTCATCAGAGCGCTGAGATCTGGCATCCCACCACCGCTGCCGCCTTCGCCGCCACCACCTCGGCCGCCGCCAAATTGGCTTGCCATATTCCGCAGCGCCGGGTTGTTCATCAAATTACTCATGGCATCCGGATTGGACATCAGGTTCTGTGCCATCTGCCGCATCATTGGATTCTGCATGAGGGATCCGAGATCTGGCATGCCACCACCTCCACCGCCACCAAGCATGCTCGCGAGACCGCCAAGGTCAGGCATTCCACCTGCGCCTCGCTCGGTCTCTTCCTCGGCTTGCTCTGCTGCCTCAGCGCCTTCGAGCTCTTCAACCTTCTTCTTGGCAGTCTCGTAGCCCTTCTTCATGGCGTCGCTGCCTCCACTGCCTTCGGCATCGATACCTTGCTTGTAAGCCTCCATCGCTCCCTTGGCATCGCCCAACGCGAACCGTGCCAGTCCCAGTCGCGACCAAGCTTTGGTGTACTTCGGATCTGTGGCGGTTGCCAGTTCGGCATCGTTCTTCGCAAATTCGTGTTGGCTCATAGCGCTGTAAGCTGCTGCACGATTGGAGAGATAGATTGGGTTGAGTGGGCAGATCTCAAGGGCTTTGGTGTAGTTGTCCACAGCGCTCTGGTAGTCCTTCTTCTGCATGGCAGCATTGCCAGCGCCCTTGAGCTTCTCGCTTTCCTCCGTAGGCTGACCCGAAGGAGTTGGAGTTGACGAAGCCGCTGCACCACTGGCTGCAGCAGCCGGTGTGCTCTTGCCCTTGAGCTTTTCGTACACGCCATAGATCGAGAGGAGATTCTGGCCACCGAGCGCATCCTTGACCGCCGCTTCATCATTCGGGTCGACATGGAAGCACTCTGCTATACAGTTGGTTGCGATCTCGATCGAGTCTGAGTCTTCGGGTTGCAAAGTGCCATCTTTGAGGGAACTCTGAAGGAAATCGACAATCGCAAGTGCGAGGCGCTTGCGGGAGTCTGTAGCCTAGACATTCTGTGAGTTGGGGCACGGCTTGAGCATGTCGGCATTGTCCGTACCATTTTGGCTGTCTTGAGATTCGTGTGAGGTGTCCTTTTGCTCCGTAAAATGTGTTCAGCCGGCGATTGATCGTAAAGGGTTGTTCTTATTTGTAGGCGCGATCGAACCTTCTCGTGAGGACGATACCTGCGGGCTGTGATTATCAGCTATGTTCGACACGGCCTAATCAATAATTGATGGGCCCTTGCTGCCAAGCGTATGGCGGGGCAGGAGTAGTAGTAGTAGTGGGGTGGTTCGACATCACATGCAAATAGTTGAAAGCTACATACTGTTCCCGACTCAGAGGTTGAAAGGGCAGAGTCGACGTTTAAGATGTTCAAAAAGGAGTCAGTACGTGCCCGAGCCTATCGCTCCTCTTCTACACGCTCACACTGTCAACCAGATTCTCGCCAGGCGCGAAGTCCAAAGTGAAATCCTCCGTCCAGCGCAAAATCCGCGAAAACATCATCGAGACCTACCCACTCATCGAGCCATATATTGAGGCGATTCTACCCAAGAAAGAGCAATTGGATTTGGTCAAGCTACCAGACCGAGTTGCGCTCTACTCTCTAGGCGACAAGCCTCTTTTCTGGCAACACATGGACGACCCCATCATTCCGCATCTACGAGTAGTACACCAATACCCGCAATGCTTCCAGCACGTACGAATAGACCGCGGTGGTATAAGATTCGTGCTATCAGGGGCTACGCTGATGACGCCTGGACTGACGAGTCCTGGTGGAAGATTGCCCGGCGGGCCAGAGAGCGAGCAATGGGCTAATGGGGGAAAAGAGATCGAAGCTGGAGAAGTTGTTGTAGTGGACGCTGAAGGCAAGGAGAACGCGTGTATGGTTGGGGTGTTGAAGCAGAGCACCAGTGAGATGAAGGAGAAGAAGAAAGGCCCAGCAATTGAGAACGGACACTATGTGGGAGACGGCTTGTGGAAGTTGGACCTGTAAATCCAGTACTTGCTGATAGTCAGACGGGTTCGACATAAGAGGGGCACGGAGCAATGTGCTCCCGTGGGTCGAGGCTCCAGTGGATGAGAAGCATAGGGACATTCAACAGCTCTTACCACCATCGATCAATGGACATCGCGCTGTTACCATCGGAAATGGCCGCAAACCCTCATATGACCTTCCAGGTCCATCGCAGGGCTGCTTTTCAAGACCGAAAACTCGTGAACCTCTCTCTTGGGACGCTAATCTTTGGTCAGAGAGTCTCGATCTCATTTCCCTATCTGCAGAAGTGCATCTTGGCTAGGACTGAGTACCGCATCAGCATTATGCAGACCCGACTCGTTCGTTGCAATCGGCCTGATGCGCAAGAGGTGGTGAGAGAGATGGCTAATTGTGGATGGCAAGGCAGCAAGCCGATTTCACAGGCGCAACTCATGCAGCCAGTGCCAAACACTTGTCTCTGCTATTTACAAATCCTCATCCTCACCTTCATCCTCACCAAGCAGACGGGCGTAGTCGTCGGCTGATGCAAAGACAGGCATATCGCGCAGACGTTTCCGCTCCTGTCGCTTTTTCTTGTTCCGTGCTGTCTTGTCCGAAACCTCCAGGCTTTCCTCCGGCAAACCAACTGGTACCTCATCATCTGAGCCAAGCATGGCATCTTCATCATCAAAGCCAGGAACCTCTTCCATATCGCTATCGTCCATTCCGTCCATTTCTGCGAATGCGTCTTGATCGGGCTCGTCTCCATCTCCACCAAGGTCGATACCCGACTCAGATCCATCACTCTTGGAATAGGCAGACTCCAAGTCTGCCATGCTAAGGTCATCATCAGAATCGGGCCCTTCAACTTCTGGTCTCGAATTTGCAATGGCCTGCCAGATTTCGTCCTCTCCTGCATCGCTATCACTGTCTCCAGACTCTTGAGACGTCTTGCCCCTCTTCTCCTCGACCTTGCGCTTCTTGTTGCCAGCAGCATTGAAGTAGGAATGGAAAAATACTTCATCCGCAGCAACATCTTCCACCTTCTTCGCCCAGAAGGATTCAGAGTTAAGTGGCGCTTTTCTAGTGACAGCCTCGCCTGGCTTGACCAGGAGGTCAGCAGCATTGCTGCCGACCAATGGTTGCATGATAGAAGCGCCATGCGTCTTATCTTGCTTCGTCTTAGGGTTGCGATACACGAATCGGTCGAGGAAATGCATCAAGGTATGCTGTGTTGGATCCGGCTTTGGAGGCATTTGCTTCGTACCGAAGACAGCCTCTGTAAAGAGTGCAACTGATGGATGGAAGTGTCGCAGCAATGGCAGAATGTCCCATAGTGACGTGCGATCTGCATTTGAATACTCTGGGTCTCGCTTTCTGGGATCGTAGGCGATTTTCCTAGTCGGAGTTGCTTGCTCTTGTTCGATGGTCTGCTCGCCCTCTGGAACATCTACGAAATGCTCTTCTCCATCTTCGTCTGCAATTTCAGGCTCTGTCAACATCTTGCGGATGCTTGGGAAAGTGTTTTCTAGCTCGCTTATCAGGTAAAGCACTCCGCATGCAAATGGCGGCTCATGCATCGTTATGACTTGTAAGAGCCTTTTGACAAATGCCTGCACACGCTTCGCATTGAGGTCTGCTTTCAAGCTCTTGTACAGCAGATTGAGGTACATGACCTGTTTGCTGCTTGAGAAGAGCCTGGGGTCTAACAAACTCTCGTAGAGCGTCTTGTAAAACCGTTCCGCGCCGAAATGCTTTCTTGACGAGATTTGCTGAAGCAGCATCAAAGCCTGAATGCTGGTGTTGAAGTTTGAGGCGTGAGCTACACGGAAGATGGTGTCAAGTTGCTGCTCAAACGTGGGATCACTGGTATCAGCGAATGGGAACGCTCGATTTACTCCGGCCAGTACCTGTGCAATCATCTTGTCGTGGAGCTGTGTCGCAGACTCTTCGCTCCGCTCTTCAGCCTTCCGCTTCTTGGCTGCCATTTTGCCTGCCTTGCCGCCACCACCTTGTTGGGGAATTTTAGCAATTGCTTTCACTGCTGGTCGATCCTTCTCCACTGGCTTCAGCAGCTGCACGAACAGAGAAATATATATCTCCAGGAGCCTGTTCGCCAGCTCTTCTTCCTTCTGGCTGAGGATAGTTTGATTGAGGGTGATAATGGCATAGTATTTCGCATGATCGCTCTGACCAGGCCTAAATAATGAGTCTGCTTCAATGCTGTTCGTAATGATTGTCTTCATTGCTGGGTGTGTATTCTCGAGTTGCAAAAGCAGATACGAGGCTCGCGACGCGATTTTCCGCTCTGTATCTCCAAGCTTGTTCACCAGTAATCGCAGCAGATTTTCTTCTTGTTCGGGCTTATCCTTGAGTAACTCAAAGACATAGGTGATAGCACGGCTCCTTGAGTATTCGATCTCGTCGTTGCACCACGTTTCCAGAATTCCTAATAGCTCGAAGTATCTCTTCTTTAGCCAGTCCTCGAAAGCCCAAACAAGGAGATGAGCCTTCTGCAACCCATTTGGCAGAGCATCTCCACGCTGCCAACGCACAAACGTTCCTTGTAGGGCTGCGAGAAGGCCAGGCTGTTTCGCAAAAGGGCGTAGCTTGCGATCTCCTGGTAATACGACGCCTTGCCCTAGCAAGTCCTTCAAAGCCGCCAGGGCCTGCAATGCTTGGTTCCTGCTCTTTTTCTTTGACAAGCCCAAGAGATTTTCGAAGGCTTTCGTTGTATGCAGAGGCGACTCTTGTACCAGCAGTGTCAAAGCTGATATCTTATCCTCGAGAGTACCTGAAGTCATGATTGTGGACAGGAATTTGTGCGAAGACGAGCCAGTGAGATGAGAATCATTATAGGTCTTGTTCTCTGCTTCGAGCAGGGCATTCGCGTACTGGTACAGCTCGTCGATAGTCTGTTGCGGCGGCAGAGACACAATCTCTTTCTCTTCGAGTGCTGGTAACTGTGCAGCGTGCCAGTCTGGTCTTGCGGCGAAAATGAGCGTCGGCTGGTCCTCTCTCTTGCTGCTGCCGCCATGACTTTGCTTGGGCTTTTTGTGCGGCCGACTCTCGTCGCCGAACGATTTTCGTTTGGTGCTCATGGCGAGCGCATCTGTGATAATTATTGTAGTTGTGCTTGCTTCTGATCTGCACTTCGGACTTGCCAGAGAAAAAGTTCCCCAGTCGGCACCGCGACGGCGATATCTCGGCAGACCCAAACTTTAAGACGCGAGTACCGTCGACAGAACCATCAACTTGGTGACGCTGGCGAGTGCTTCATTTCTCTCATTTGCACTGAGGTTTGCTTGAGTGGCATCGACATTGGCTTCGTGTGAAATCGCACGTGGTGCTTGAGATGCCATTGAGCAGAACTTCATGTCTAAAAGCGTGGTTTGATGGCCTTTCGAAACAGTCAGCTGTCGCGTGCAACCAGCGACGCGCCCTCCATGTCAGTATTGCTTACACATTTGCAGAGAGTCATGCATTGATCACTTCGACAGGTCGATGCCCGCAATAGGTTGAGCGCCTTCTGGACTCCCACTCAAAGCAAAAAGAAGTCATCATCCGGAGATGTGCATGAGGATGGCCATGACCTTCTCGTCCGAGCCGGCTTCTTACGCCAAGCACAGCCTGGCATCTTTCACAGCCTCCCGCTAGGATTGAGAGTGCTGAACAAAGTAGAGACCTTGATAGACAAGCACATGCAAAGCCTCGGTGCCTCCAAAGTTGCATTATCCTCACTCTCTTCACAGGATTTATGGGAGAAATCTGGACGGCTCGATGGCCGCAACTCAGAACTCTTCCAGTTGACTGACCGGAAAAATGCAAAACACCTGCTTGCTCCAACACACGAGGAAGAAATTACAAATATTGTAAAGCATGCTGTACATTCTTACAAAGATTTGCCGCTGCGGCTCTATCAAGTGTCGAGAAAATACCGAGACGAGGCTCGCCCCAGACAAGGATTGCTTCGAGGAAGGGAGTTCATCATGAAAGATCTCTACACTTTTGACTTGACTGAAGAACATGCTATGGAGACATATTATGCTGTACAGAAGGCCTACAAGGCCTTCTTTGACGAGCTGAACCTTCCATACCTGGTGGCGACTGCGGATTCTGGGAACATGGGTGGCAACCACAGCCACGAGTACCACTTCGCATCTCAGAGAGGCGAAGACACGATCATCGAATGCAGTGCTTGCAGCATGTCCGTGAATGAAGAGCTTTACGTAGGCAAGGACGAGGAGACATCAGAGCCTCCAGAGGTCAACCATGATGTCGCCGTGTGGGCAGGACCGATACCCCGCAGACTGGAAAAGAAGTTACCAAAGCCGCAATCTGAACAAAAAATTGCACAATTTGAGCAAACAAATGGTCAAACTTGGTCGAAGTATGAAAAAGCCTACGACCGGGAGGCGTCTGAACGGACTGCTGGCGATCATGTCGACGCTGTCTTGAAAGTGTATTATCCTCAAGACTGTGAACTGAACCTGCACGCTATCAAGAGACTTCATCCGAATCTTGAGACGAGCAATGCTGATGCTCAGACGTGGCTTGATGCCCGTCAAGAGCATTGCATTAACCTCCGTGACCCGAGGATATCTGAGTCTCAATGCTATCTTCCTGACATCGATCACTCTGGTTCGGAGCCGCTGAAAGTTGCAGAAGCACCATTCCTCCTCACCAAAGCTCGAGAGAACGACCCTTGCCCAGATTGTGGAGCCAGAGCCCTCCGTTTGCATCAAGCCATCGAGATAGGTCATACCTTCCATCTCGGCTCGCGATATAGTGCACCATTGGAAGCGACGATCAAAGACGCCAGCAATGAACCCATCGCTATTGAGATGGGCTGTCACGGCGTCGGCGTTTCGCGGCTGGTCGGAGCTATGGCCACAATGCTTGCTGACGCGAAGGGCTTGAATTGGCCGATTGCGATTGCTCCGTTCCGCATGGTACTGGTCGGCACGGGTAGCAGTTCAGCAGATGAAGTGGCCGAATTATACGACTATGTCATAAATCATGTCCGGAACATGTCCGGAAACATAGATTTTGATGCTGTGATTGACGATCGAGAAAGGCCTTTGGGCTGGAAGCTCAATGATGCGGACTTGATCGGCTATCCGTTCATAGTCATACTTGGGAAAGCATGGAAGGATCGAAAGGCAGTGGAGCTTCAGTCGCGTCGTTTAGGTGTCAAAGAGGAAGTTGGGGTCGAGGATCTTGCCCGGAGGATCGTCTCGTACAGCCAGAAATTATGAGAAGATCGGTCGAATCTCAGCACTTTCATGACCTCCGCAGCTACAGCGGACTCGCATCAATGTACGCGCAAGCTGGGCTCGCCAAGATGAAGGCGTGATACTTTCACCTGAAGATTCTTGGGCACTCCACAATGGAACAGCAGATTCCATGCTCACAATATCCACGCAAAGCATCAAATCCATCGCAGCTTCGAGATCTCCAGATCATAAACGGGTTAATACGCCTGGCGAAGCGTAAACAAGCAACGTTAATCGGGCTATCGACAAATTCGCAATCATACAAAATCGCAATCATACAAAATCGCTCATAAAATCCTGGGCAAAATCTGCGAAGGTACTCGAGGCGTGCGATTGTGGAGCCGGTCCATACAATCCTCCCTCCGTCTCATCATGAGCATTCATCGTTGGTCCATAAACCACATCTTCGCGGGCGAACCACTCCTCGAGTGCTCCTCTCTCAGCTTCTGCTTTCGCCAAAGCCTGCTCAATCCCGACCATTCTTTTGAGTGTCTCGAGAATAGCCCCTCCGTACTCAAAGCTGAGGACAATGCTACACCTGACTGCAATAGCTGCAAGCCATTTGCGACCTTCTTCCTCCTCGGGAGAAAGCTCGCGACGAGGCTTGTTGGATGGCGAGTCTGGATTCGCACAAGCGCCGGCGATAAGAGACATCCAGAAAAGCACTCCTGCCATGTGGCTCCAACAGTCGCTCATATTTGTGCGTATTAGGGCTGACTTGATCAGAAGATGCCAACTCATTCCATCTTTCTGTGTCGATGCCGCATTCTCGCTGATGGGGTATACTGGTAGTGATGAGACCTTTGTATGATTCATCAAGGCCAGCTGCGAGGCGGCTTTAGAGAACGGTATTTCTTCAGCTAGAGCGTGAGCGTAGACCAGTGCTACTGTGCGCAAGGACTCATAAGTATACTTGTCACTCATGCTGTCGAATGGATCTGCAATGTTTTCGCAAGAAGGGAATGCAAAAATCTTGTCCTTGAGCGAAATAATTGTGGCCGGATCCTGATCCCACACTGCTCGCATATCAACCGGGGTTAGCGGCGTCACGAAATGTGAAGCCGTGTTCCGGACGAAGGCGTGTGTCAGTGATCGCAAACTCTCAAGCAAATTGTAAGTTGGACTGCTTTGCGATATGGACCGCTTGATGGTGAGAAAGCCAGAGGGACGACAGTAGACCGGAGACTCAGGGATCTGATTTTGATTGTTCGCAGGCTTCGTCCTCTTTTGTGAGCCGTACTTGATGAAGTCTGCATGGGGTTCAGTTTCTCGAAGAGCAGAGATCATGTACATGGTAATAGTCAGGATTGAAGCCAGTTGGCCATCGACGCCAAGCCGATCAAGTCCTCCTCTCTGACGGACCAGGTTGTGGAGCCCTTCTTGATGAATGCGCATAATCGAATCGTCGCATCCCATGATTTCGCTATTAAGCACATGCAGCACAGCCACGAGTGTTGCGTCTGCTGTCTGCATTTGAGGGTCTGCTAGTGCCTGGTTGATCAATTGTAGCACTTCTGACCTGACCTTCATCCGTTGCTCTGATCCGAAGGGTGCCCGTTCCTGAGGGGTTTGCAGTCCTCGTAGCATGATATCGTCATGTGATGCAGAAATACAGATGGTGCTGAGAAATGCGTGCCTGCTCTTCAGCAACGTTGGCACCCAATCTCTTGCGATCCCCCGACTACCGAATTTGCGACTACAGCTCCATTTCAATTCTTCGACATTCAAAGACGGATCCTGTAAAGCTGGCCAACAGCTATTGAAAGGTTGGATATTTGAGCCTAAGACCGATCGACGATCACCTGAGAGAGGCGGTATGCTCTCTGGTGTTGCTCGTAGGTACCTGCAGTTATTGAAGCCCCCTGAAATACCATGTACGAGTGGCGCCTCATCATCTGCAAATCTGAACTGGCGAGCGGCCACTTTCGGTCGCATTGCTTTGCTATTAAGCTCGCTATGCTGTGACTCCGGAGTCTTGAGTGATTGTACGCCTTCCTGGACTTTCGTCTCGCCGCGAGTGTCTTGCATGGAAATGTGACTTGTACTTGTGGTTGTATCGAGGGACTCTCGCAGGCCAGGCAGAGATCTTTCTACTCGCTTTCGTTTTTTGGCTGTGGCGGTACCAGCAACCCGGATGTCATTGCTCATCGGTTTCCGTCGTTCCTTATCTAAGTAGTCATGCATCACATGCTTGCGATTCTCGCGCATTTGATTTCGGTCTTTGAGTTTCGTCGGATGGTCTACTACAAAAAATCTGAGAGATGTATTGCTGCCGGCTCGCCCATCCTTTTTCTTGTTGCCATTCGGTGGTTGAGCTACCGCAGGAAGAGATGCATCCTGGTGTGACTGAGAACGCCTTGAAGCTTGTTTTGAGTCTCTTGACGTTCCTGTGGTATCCGAAGATGGCTCCGAGTCAGATGTCGCGATTGAACCATTGCTGGAGGGCGAATCTCTGCGAAACATGGAATTGATTCGAGGTCCCGGATTAGCATGCGCAGGCAACATAAGCATTCCGGTCGCATTCTGCGGAGAAGCCATCATATCAATCGTATCCTGAGGCCCAGATAGAGCGATTCAGCCGGACGGCTCAAGCAGTAGCATCAACGTAATTATGTTGGCGTAGCATCAAAGTGTTACAATACTCGCCCAAGCCAAGATATTGGTCGTTCTTTCCTGCGATACGATAGACCTATGTTTTCTCTCTGAGGGTGCGAGCTGACTGCTGAACTTCAACAGGATGCAGCCACGGAAGCATAGAAGGCGGCTAGAACCTGGAAGCTTTTCCTTCGCTTAGCTGATCAAAAGACGTTAGGTAGAGGAGCCACTTCCGCGCGATAAGTATGGCGCTAATGGGAGGCAAGGTTATAGTGGCTATACAACAAGTAGAAAATATTCTCTCGGCCTTGAAGTGATTGAAGGTAGAGTATTTAAAACAATTCTCCTTAACTTGCTCAGCTTTGAAAGTGCTTTGCGATGGCTCAAGGGCTCGTGTAACGACCACGCAGCCTCGGCAACGGTCTACATTGCATGCATGCGCCTCAATAACCACCATCACCGGTTGAAGAGCTGTGTGAGTGATGAATGTTGGCTGAAAGACTTCTTTGAAGAAGCGGTCGGCCTTTGGGGCGGTGCAGTGCCGATTGAGGATGCCCTGCAGGGATGAGTGTGCACTGACCCAAAGACAGGACAGCAAGCCTTGACGAGAGAGGTGGTGCATCTTGCTTGTGCGACTGCCAGAATTTTGGTAGCCGTACTATAGCGTTTATGAAAGAGACCAATTTCACTAGAGAGCAACATGAATGCCGCACAGACCTCAAGCCGTCAGAACTTGCTTGCCGAGCTTAAAGTGTGCCCCGCCAGCAGCGATGACAGCTTGTGAGCATCTAGAATTGTACTCGTCAGCTTCTTTGGTAGTATTGGTATCGCAGCCCTTGACAGTCGCATTATCGTGGGGTGAGAAAAGCTACAAAATGGCGCCTTACCCGACCAGAGAAGAGATTCGCGGGTTTGCAGCTTCGTTGGCGACCGATGACAAGAGTCCGTTCTTTGATCGAGTGTCGCCGAATGTTGATTGGGAGGTGATGGTACGAGTAGATCTCAATACCATGTTTATACCATACTTAGACAAGAACGCAGGGCACTCACCCCGCTGCCGGCCGTTTCAAGACACTAGGTACGTGCGTATGCCAATCGAGCAATCGACCGGTATACTGAAGCTGTCAGATGAATGGAAAGCAGGGGCCCTCGGTGTGGTTCAGAAGACCCTCAAAGACCAGATCCAATTGGAGTTGGTCAACGTTATCGGTGGCGGTGATGAGGCGTGGGCTGTGATCGAGCTCGAGGCTAACGCAATTTGCAAGAATGGTAAGAAAGCAACGATTATCAAACAAGTTGATGTCTAAGACAACCGCTGACCTTCGATTCACTCCTTCTCAGGTAAGTCCTCCCGATCTGTGCTGTTGTGCAACCTGTCGTGTCCCGTCGAGGTTTATGCTGCATGCCTGCCAAGCTGACATCCGGGCAGGAATGCGGTATCCACAAAGATATGCCGTAAGTGCCCGCCGGTGCCCTCGAAGATGCAGAAGGCCATGTCATGTAGATGACTCGGTCGCTCAGCATTGACTGCGCCTATCACGTTCACCGGTTCAAAGCGCTCCGTGTTCTATGAAAACCCTCGCTAACAAGAGGCCTTTCAATCCCAGTGGTGCGTGAGGTTCGATGAGAACGGAACCATTGTACAGGTAAAGACCATCTGCCCAAATCGTCGAACGGCCACTAACATATGCTGGCAGGCCAAAGCATATCTGGATTCCGCGTTGCTTCAAAAAGCGGTAGATGGAAATCCATAAAGCACATCAGCGAGACCAGCAGTCGAGCTCCTTCATCTTTACGGCTGACAGCTTGGCGCATAGCCCGGAGGATCAACGCATCTAGAGATGGCGTGCAGCCCTATCGTAAGGCTGCAAATCTGCAGTTTTGCGTGACGAGAGATGCATAACGCCGTTTATGTCTCTCAAACCAGCAGATCCGTATCTTGCTTGACTTCAGGCTCATTGTTCAGTCGTTGTTCCAAAGAGAAGTAGTCCCCTCGCCATTGCCCATTAAGCTGCGTCTGAGATCTTCGACCTTGCCGGTCCTGTGCACCACTGCGATTCGGTGAGCCGCTCTGCAGCTGTACATCTTCGATTCTGGATGCCTCCTCCGTCTTGCCATTTGGGGCATCTCTGAGCCCTGCCGCAGCTAAAGCAGAAGCCAAAGTTTTGCCAGAAGCATCAATGCCGACCAGGAAGCGCGACACCTCTCTACAGAGCTCCCAGTCATTTTCCTGGGCCGCCCTTTGCAAAAGCAAAGCAAACTCATGGACTTGAAAAGAGCCCTCTTCGAAAGCATGCAATACCAGCAAATAGCCTGCCGCAGTATTGAGCTTGCCATGAAGCAAGGACTGCTCAAAAAGCTCGATGACTGGTGGTAGATACGAGAAAAGTGTCTGCCAGCTTCGCAGCTCGGTCTTGCGCGTACAATTGCAAACAACGTCCAAGTAGAAATTAAAAGAGGAGAGGAACGAAAGCACTGTTGGAAGCAATGCGGTTTCAGGCGGCGAGGGCGGAGTGTCAACTTCGGCATCGAGCACGTCATGCAGAAGGACCTCTAGAGCGTGCGCGAAATAAGGTAGGTGCTGATATGATTTGGACAAATGCAATGCCGCTGGCGAATTGAATTCCGTCAAATGGTAACGGAGTAGCTGAGGCAGGAAGAGCTGAGTCCTGGGCGCATGTCTGAAGAAGCTGAAGTTCACGTCTCTTCTCTGGACAAGATCAGCCTCGATGCCAGAGACGATACCTTTTCCAACCACTGCGGACACAGGGGAGAAGTCGAGTGGCACAGCCACCGCAGAAGGTAGCTCGCGGCCGAGTTCGGCAGGAGCACGAGCCAGAACGTCCTGGATATCCGACCAGACGTGGAAACCGCTCCCGTCGAAATACCAGAGTGAATCACGTAGGCTGTGTCCTGTAGGGTCGTCCAACGACAGGCCATTTGCAGGAGGTGTGTCTGTACCTTCGCTACCGCCTTTCAAGGAGGCGACAGTGATAGGCTGATCCCGTAGCAGCATATAGAACTCGATGTTCTGCACAATCACTCGCATATCGTACTTCAGGTCGCCGTACTCATTCGTGGATGGCTGGAGCAGGACGAGTTTGCCATCGACTAAGAAGAGGACAGATGCCGTAGCAACGTCCTGAGAAGGGTCACCGTGCTCCAGCTGATCTTCTGGTAGTATCCAGCTAATGGTCCGCACACGCGGTGGAGCTCGAATGATGCCATGGAAACCTATTTGGCCGACTTGAACCAGTTTTGGGCTCGGTCCGCCCATGACAATAATGTAATGCAGCAGGATGTTGCCGTATGTATACACCAGTAATGAGTCTGCGCCCGAGACAATTGTTGAGATTGCAGGATGGGACAGCTTTTCAGTATGTTGGATATGGGCAAAATCCAGTGCCTTTTCTCGGGAATAAAGACGCACCTCATATCGACCATTCGCCTCCACTGATGCGATCAGTATATGGTGATGCCAGCACATGCCGCCCCTGACTGCAAACTCTTGCTCAGCCTGAGGATCGTCAAAAGTCCTCCATCTTCCACTCGCGACACTGTAATGCGCAAGCCCTCTTTTCCCAGCTACCGCAATGTAGTGTCCATCCGGCGATACCACCGCAGATTTGATAGGCCATTGATGAACCAGATAGTGATGCGGTACTTGAATGGTCTGCCAAAGCGAAATGTCCGAAGGTAGAGAAGTCACGTCAGGCACATCGTGGCCTTTATAAAGCATCACGCTATTCGAAGAATGCAGCAGTCCTCTTGATGTATTTGAAGGCGAGAAACACCCTGCCAAAGCGTTCCTGGCCATGTCGACGAACCATAATCGGTCGTCGGAGACCGGGAGCAAAGCCAGCTCAGAGCCGCCACCGACCCAGAAAGCAGACTTGATACCACGTAGCCATCGCTCATCGTTGTTCTCGGACTGCGTGGAGTCCGCATTGAAAGTGTTTGCACACGGTTTGCCATACACCGTCCATAGTGCCCAGCCCTTCTCGTAACCTGCAAACAAACAATATCCGTCCGGCGAGTATACCAGCGAGGTCAATCTTCCCGTAGTGCTCGAGCCCACCGGAAGACGTATCTTGTGTGACAGTGGTATATTACCAGTATAGTCTTTAACAGTGTACACGTCAATGAATCCAGCGGCAGTTCCAACAGCGATGAGGGAGAAGCGGGCATTTATGGCTACCCTGACTGCAGCTTCAGTACTACCTTCAGCGTCCCGGAAGCAGAAGCCTTGGAAGAGGCCTTTAGGCCCTTCAAGATCCGCACTGGTCGTGCTGCATCGCTGAGCAGCGTATGCTGCGCCATCACTCGTGATCCAGGTGAACAGATTCATGGGCCGATCATGAACGATATCTATCACCGCCACCTTTTTACCGATCCACTCCATGCGGCTCACGAGCTCCGTGCTAGTCTGCGAAGACCCGCTTTCTGCGACCCATCGAATACATTGCAGTGCGGCCGGCTTTCTTGTTGCAACGACCAGCTCATCATCCAGTGCAACAGCCTTGCCAATGCCGGCATCGATGCGTATAACCATGCGGAAACGCACATTGATCTCACGAATGCCGTCTCCTTCTCCTGGAGTGTTTGCAGCTGCAATAGTGCTCTGCTTTCTGAGATTGCTGTAGCCGTCGGTGCTAGGTCGTCGCACGTGCCGGTTGGACTCTGGAAGCTGTGTTTGGTATACCTTGGTGTTGGGATCTGTGGACATGGAATATGTGATCAGATACCCAAGCGCTGTCTGGACAACTATGAGCAGGGCATCCGACCTCAGCAGCAGTGCCGTGCTTTGGCCATAGGCTTTGAGGGATTGCTGTGATCTTTGAACGATGGCCAAAGCCACGGTCGGTCTGGTCTGCCACACCACCAAAGACGTTGCTGTCAAGGTGATGAAGACATTGCCACTGCGTGAGATCTTTGCATCTATTACTTCATCATTGACTGGTGTATGCCTTCCCTTGCCCTCGGCTCCATCGTCTTGTTTGCGAAGGTCATCGCGTTTGCCTGCATTATCAAGTTCACCCTGGACATCGTCGCTGAGGTTGGTCAAGCTTTCGCTCGATGGTGCTTCCAGACCATCATTGGACGTGCTCTTCGCGGCAGCAGTCGCGTGCTTGGACAGGGAGAAGACGTTCGGTGCTCCGACCGGCCAGTACATGGCACCTCAAGGTGGTCGCAATCGCCGTTGGAGAGGAGTCAGCCTCATGTCGTTTGTCGATCCGTCGAGTGGAATCTGCGACCGATCAATCCGCGTGGGCCAATTCCCAGAAGTGCTCTGTAGAAGATGCGAACAACCACCTGCACATATATTTATTTCCACGAGCTCTGCCCTGCCCTGCCCTGCAGGGAACTCTCCGATCGTTGAAGCTGCTTCGACGCGCCGCCCACGCTTGACCCCACACAAACACTCGTGGCTGGTGTGGCTTCTAGAGTGAATCTGATCTGAACTTGTCACGACTTCACCATTGCCGAAACACATGCACCTCCCTCAGCCGTGCCTCGTTCTGAATGCCCGCCAACAGGAACTATAACATCAAAGTGAGCTGAGAGTCTGAAGAAGAGACCCGACCATGGACGATTTTGCGAGCGACACCGACAGCGATTACACCAGTTACTGGAGAGACTGGGTGAGTGCTGGCTGCTTCCTACCTTCCCATTCTGGTGCATGCGAGAGAACATGTGCTTGCGCGGACGCTTCTCGAAATTAATCGCAAATCATTTCTATTGGGCCAACATGTTTGGGAGTCGATCTTGAATATTGCTATCCTGCACTCTTCCCTAGCGAGCTCTACTTTCAACTTCGCTCTGCTCTCAAACAGCATCTCATGTTCGCCTTCCGCGAACGCCCTCCCGAGATCCCATCTTCGACCTCTCCAAGCGACTCCATGCCGCTGTGCTGGCGGAAACACGTGCTAATAAGGTGTTTCTGGTCTGTAGACCAATAGCTAATCAATAATTCCAGTTTATCTCCTCCCGCGGCAATGAATACTTCTGCGAGATCGATGAAGACTATCTCACGGATCGTTTCAACCTGACTGGATTGAATACGGAAGTACAGTACTACCAATATGCACTGGACCTGGTGACGGATGTATTTGACATGGAAGTGGACGACGATATGCGAGAACAGATCGAGAAGAGTGCTAGACACTTGTACGGTCTTGTCCATGCACGCTACGTCGTCACTACGAGAGGCTTGGCAAAAATGGTATGTCCTGACAATCCTTGTGTCCGTTAACTCAGTCTCATGCAGAGTGTAGATGGAGAAGTTTAAACAAGGCGTCTTCGGGAAGTGCCCGCGAGTCATTTGTGAATCACAACACTTGCTCCCGATGGGACAGCATGATATTCCCAACACGTCAAATGTCAAGCTCTACTGTGCCAAGTGTGAAGACATCTACAATCCCAAATCTTCACGGCACAACTCAATTGACGGCGCATACTTCGGAACCAGCTTCCACAACATTCTCTTCCAGGTCTATCCGGCCTTGCTACCGCAGAAGACACAAAGACGCTACGAGCCCCGGATATATGGCTTCCGTGTACATGCAAGTGCGGCTCTAATGCGATGGCAGGAAGAACGACGTGAGGAGATGAAGGACAGGTTGCGCTCGAGGGCTATCGAGACAGGCTTTGAGGAGGAAGACGAAGGTGATGAGGAGATTGAGAGCGAGGAGGACGAAGTCGACGAGGACCAGGATGGTATTGATGATATGTTTGAAGGTCAGATGCAAGCTGTTCAGTGAACAAGAAGTAGTCAAGCATGGGTTGGAAAGGCTGGCGTTTCGTGAGTAGCATGTTCAAGAAGATACCAAGGGATGGAGCATAGATCGGCCAGATGCATTATGAAGCAATGTGCAGAACTCGAGTTTGGTTCGAATGAGCAAATCCGACATTCTCAGTCAAACAATCGCAGAAAAGCCTTCGCCTTACTCGCATACTCCTGCACGAGCCGATACTGGACGTGAGAAATGTTCGTACTCGTTTCTAGACTGTTTGCTCCACGCCGCACTGTAGTCAAGAATCGTGAAGAGACGCACGTATCTGTGTAAACCTTGACATCGATTCTGGGTCTATACATCCGCGCCGAGCTTGGCGAGAAGTCTATCTTCTATCCCGTCTAAGATATATCGGTGCTCAATCACCTCTAGATTCTCAATCTCTGCCTTGAAAATCTTGTCCGGATCCTCCTGCCCACCCATGGGATTCTGGCCCATCTGGGCCTGCGCCATCTGCTGGGTCACTTGAGCGGCAGCATTGTTGCTACCCAGGATGAAGTTGTAGACAGGCTGAAGGCCAAAAAGCGTGAGGAAATACCAACTCAAGCTAGACACCCATCTCACATCCAAATCCCTGGTTCCGACACCGGCTTGCAGCATTTGCTTGAACTGAGGTGTTAAGGGAAAGGGCAGTTTCACTAAAGAATTGTTAGTTATCAAGACTTGGTCCTGATGGTTTGAATTCGTTGAACTCACTGATCACATAGCCTGAGAAGAATGCATTGATCCATCCCATGATCAAGCTCTGAGGAACCATCATGACCATATTTCCTTTCATCATGCCCATCATTCCGTCCATAGCACCCGGATCTGTGAGAGGGTTTGCTGGGGGCTTGCCTCGATTCTCAGGATCCGCCAGGAATTTGCCTTCTTTTACTCCCTCTATGAAATACTCTTTCCGCTTATCGAATGACGATTTCGAGACTTGAGCATAATTCGCGCGGAGAGTCTGCATTCGCAAGCGTGCACGCATTTCGCGGATCTTGGCGAGGGGTTGCTTCTTTGGCGCGGTCTGAAGCAAGGTTGAGAGGTAGTGTCGGAGTATGCCAGTCAAGATCATGACTATGGTGATGGGCAGGAGGATCCAGTAGCTGGACTATTGCATCAGTAGGCGCTCTTGAGAGAGCACGAGATGGTCGAAAATACGTACAACAGGGCAGGATCCCTATGGATCTGCTGTTCCACCGGTGCAGCCATTGGTGTTGTCTTACGCCGCAGTATTCGATAGCGTAGAGTGTCGTTCACATGTTTGAGAAGCTCTAGCGTCTTCACATGAGCGACGGAGGGAGCTGCCGTGCCCGCCGATCGCGCCAAGGCTCATGATCTCAGCCTCATCCAGGGTCGGCGCGAGCTACAGCTGTCCTGAACTAACATCGAGTCCGAATCTACTCGACAAACCCACGACAATGCAATAAGCAGATTCGCAGAGGAAACGATATCACGAAGCTCTAAAGCGACCTCATACTACATAGCCGCACAGAATGGCTGATTCACGCATATCTCCGTACTCGCTGAACGACCTCAAGAACACGACCGATGATGCTCTGGGCAATTATCTTAGGGGCCTGAATTTCAAGCAAGACAATTCGAAGCTCGATGTGAGGCTAGCGCTTGGATATACTGCAGTCATAATTGCTGCCGCGACATTCGGCGCAGACTACAAGTTTGGATGGGAAGTGACCAAGACCGGTACAGCCTGGGCAGTCGCCGCGTACACACTTCTCAATGGCGCTTTGACGCTCTGGCTATGGTATGTCGAGAAGGGCTTGATTTTTGAAGGAGCCAGGGACGGCAAGAAGGTGAGGGCACGAGCAAGAAGCTGCAGGCGAGGTATCTTTCTGACTTTCATCAGATCTCTATCTCCACCAAAACGAAGAAACACGACCCGACCTATTACCTCGACGTTACGACTACAAAACCCGGCGTTCCTGAGAGCACACTACATCTCAAGACACCTTTCACCACATGGTTCACGGCGGACGGATTCTTTGTAGCCAAACCATTTCAGCAATGGCTTGCAACCAGCATTGAGGCCATTGGAGATGCGGACGTGAAGAATGCGAGCAGGGAGGAGAGAGATGAACTGGCCAGCCCAACACCAAAGGTGTTTCCGGTCGAGAGCAACGGCGATGTGGACACGAGCGGGTCTGGCACTCAGAAGAGAAAGACCAAGAGAAAAGTATAATTTCATGCGGTCGGTCCATGTGTTTTGAAAGAGATATGCCGTCAAGCCAAAGCCATTACCACAATTTGACCATGCGTCTGGCCTCAGAGCTCCACAGCTTGCTGTGGTGGAGAACACTTTCCGCCGCATTCTTAGCAGTATCACGCAGGAGCGTAAGCAAGAGTTGCCAGGCTGGAACTTCTGTTTCCCCCTTTGGCCTGATACAATCGCGCAGCCATATGGCGTGAAACAAAAATGTGCTTCTTATGATCCCACGCCACACTAACTTGGAGCAGTGGTGCCAAAGCAGAACTGTGACCTGCTTCTAAAGACTGCGAGTCTCATTTCGGATCAGAATTTCTCTGCACAAAAGTGCATTAATGGCTACGTGAGCACTCATGTAAAGGAGGTCGAGCGCGAGATGATATTGTGATTAAACACTACACTGTACGATTTTATGGCATGCTCATATACTCGTAACATTCTCCTCCTCGTGCCAGTAACTCCTCGCTCGCTAAGTATCAGAACATCAAAAGCTTACAATGTAGTCTACTTGCGGCTCTTTGAGCTCGATCGACTATTCGCTCTGCTGAAACTCGCGCTTCTCTTGAAGCTCTCCCGAGTATTGACCCGGTCAAGGTCGAAAGGTGAAAGTTCGTAGCTCTTCTCGGGCTGAGCTGTCCTAGACTTGGTCGTCGTGATCGGAGCAAAGCGAGGCTCATCCTCCTCGCCAATTTCGGACTCAATGATCGACTCGCGACGCTCCTCTTCCTCTTCGCGCCTGCTTCGCCGACGGGACTTCTTGCTCTCATCCGGAGATTCAGGATCCTCGGGCTTCTCATCTGTATCTGTGTTCTCGGCTGCTGTCGTCTCACCCTCGGAGAAGGGATCTGCCTTTTCGTCCTCCTGTGGCTTGGACAATGTCTGGTTCATCATCTGTCGCATGAAGGACTCGCTCTGAGCTGCGTACTTGCACTTGCTTCTGATCTGGGCGCCATATTTGTAGAACAGGAATGGGAATGGGACACAGACAAGTGCCAGGAAGGCAGGAATCGATGCGGCCCAGTGAATTCCAAGGTTCGCGAACATCTGGCTCGTGAAAAGTGGGAAAGCTGCACCGAAGAGCGATCTGAGGACAGAGTTTGCCGCCAGAACTGATGCAGCGAAGATCGTGTAGCTGTCGATGAGATAGTTCATGATCCCTAGAAAGATCAAAACCATGCCGAAGCCGAAAGGCGCACCAGCCATGATCGAGACGATCCAATGAATGGATGGATAGTTCGTCCAAGCAAACCAAAAGAGTCCAATAGGAACTGCAATTGAGCCAACCATGCACAACGGTAGTCGAGACTCCGAGGGCGCGAATCCTTGGTACTCGTCGCTGATCTTGGCATAGCGTTTGTTGTCCCATACGCTGTATGCAACAGCCATCAGCATTCCTACAGCGACGCCAAGGAAAGCGAGACCACCGATGCCCGGCGACCAACCTCTGTACTGCTGGTACACAATTGGGAAAGCTCCAAAGCACATGTAGAGTGTACCGTAGATGATGGCCATGTAGATGGAAAGCAGGAACACAATCGGCTCGCGGAAGAGTAAGATCCAGGGTCGAGAGAGCGAAGTCTTGAACACTTCTGTAATGGTCGTATGGCCTTGCTGGATGTCACCACGACTTTTGTATACCTTTCCGGTAAGCTTGCTGAGCTTCTTGGCCCGTTGGCGGAGAATGACAGGTGGATAGGTTTCAGGAATGGCAATTGTGCCAATCATCCATAGGACGCCCGTGAAGATTGCCATCACGCCCTGGATCCAGCGCCAGCCTATCGTTTCTCCGACAAAGCCGCCAACCTGAACTCGGAATTAGCACATTCGCGCAAAGGATACTCGTTCATTCACTCACAATTGGCCCGATGACGGGTCCCATGAACGGCGCTGCAGCAAACAAACTCATTGCCAGACCACGTTCTCGAGCTGGGAACATATCGGCAATCACACCTCCAGCGTTCGTAAGTGGACTGGAACCAATGGCTCCAGCGAAAAATCGCAAGATGATCAGCGTCCAGATATTTTGAGATCCAGCCGCTCCGGCATTGAATGCTGTAAGACCAAGGTATGTTCCAATATAAAGATACTGTCGTCCGAAGAGTTCAGACAGAGGTGCCCACAACAGAGGCCCAATGGCGAAACCCAGCACGAAAAGGGACACTCCTAGAGTGACAACTTCCTGGCTGGCTCCAAAATCTTGTATGATCTCTCGGGTGCCTCCAGAAAAGGCGGAGGACACAAAAGCGACGGCCAGCGTAGCCATCGCAACCAGCATTGTTAGACTCCATTTCTTCAATTCTGAGTAAAGCATAGGGTTTCTGGGATCCTGATCAATCTGGGCCATTGTTAGCTATGCTTCACGAAAAGAGCAATGACTTGGTATGATCGTACCCAGACGACAACGTAAGGGTCATCTTCAGTGCCAGAGCCCTCATAATCCCAGTTCTCGACCTCTGGAGTGACGCCGGCTTGATCGATCACTTGTCGCAAATGCGGTATTTGTTTTGGCTTTCCGCCTTCCACGTCGACCTTGGCGCCCGACATGGTGGCAGATGTTGACCGGGTTTGACCCTCGTCAAGATCTCAGAACCTGATCGCGCAGAGATCTTATCGTTGAAGTTCCCGAACTCGAGCCAAGACAAACATGCGCAACGTTCTTGAAGGAAGTTTCTCAGTATTTCTTTTCAGTCTTCAGCCTTTGACAGTCCTTTGGCTTTCGTCGCTGTGCTCAATGCGCCTTAGTCGCAAGCTGAAACGTTTCTTGAAATGCAGAATTGGGCTTTGAATCAAGCTTCTGCAGGCTTTGGGTCAGTTGCTCCAGGTGTTTGCGAACTCAAAGCAGGGACATTCGAACGTATAAAAGTGTATGCAGAGGAGGCACGACGTGGCACAGAAGAAGTATATTTACTACGAGACACGAGCGGACCATGTGCGTATCTCCGTTCCTATTGCCACAGTCTGCGCAAGTGTAAAAGTGGAAAAGGTCGCCATGACGGGGCAGACGAGATGCTGGGACAAGTCTGCATAACAATAGCAGGCGCTAGGTCGATGCCGTGCACAAATCGTAGTAGAAAGCTTAACCGTGGAATGTGGCCAGTGAGATGGCGACATAGAACTGCAGAAATCGGAGTTGAACACTGAAATGGTGGTGGACTCTCACCTCACAGCTGTTCATTCGGACATGGTTGTCGTATTGGTGCTAGATTTTCTCTTGCTGCTGAGGTTGCTCGGTAAAACACTGCAGAAGCTCTTGCGACTCGCGACCGGATGTCCTTCTTCACCGATTGTCTTGGCAAGGCTTGAGAGTCTGCCGATTTACCCAGAGTACCGACGTACCGATGAGCCGCTGACGTGCTTCTACAAAATTTATCGCCAGACAAACGCCAAAGAGAAGACCATGAGATAGTGTTTCGGAGCCGTGAGACTGGCCAGAAGAAGGAACATCATCAGTATGGTCGTTTATATCATTGTTCGTTGTGATTTATCTCGCGGAAGGCTGTTTTGCTAACGCTACGCTCATCACAAGTCGCCCCCTCGCATCTGCAAAGGCCAACACATAGTGTGATTACCTCCCGAGTCCTTCTTCAACCTCCGCTATCGTTCCTGCCTACTTTGAGCAGCAGCTCGCGGACGTGCCAGCGTTTTTCCATGCCCAGCTTGTAAAGTGGTCACACTTGCTGTGGAAGCTATCACCGCCGCACAATGACTTGGCGCCCTGGCCAATGCAATGTCGGGGGCCAAAAAATTTGCTCCCAGGCATACCGGAGAGGACCGTATGGCTGTCAGGCGAGCAGATGAGCAGCTGTGTAAAGATATAGCATGCTTCAAAGCCTATTGGTGATATGCGGTTGTGTCGAACAATGTGTCGATGGGCGTCAATGCCAGCGCGCGCGGACTTTCCGACCTAGGAAGTATGGCGCAGCACTTCAAATGAGTTACCTCGCTCGAACGACACTGATGATGGCCGTGCTTAGATCTCCAGTCTACACTTGAAGAGGCTCGGCTTCGAGTGCCCACTAATTGTTGTACGGTAGCCCATCAGTCCCAATGACCTTTTCTCCCTTCCGGCACTACGATAGTTTTGTAGCCCATTTGCCGAGGGCTGGCCCAGATTCGAATCGTGAAACTCAAGACACAAGTCCAGCTGGCTTAGGTGGTGGTGGCGGAGGTCTACACGGAGCTTCGTGGATTTCTCTGACCTGAATCACCCATCCGGACTCTTGATCTGTGGATTGTGCTGATTCTTCCATGTCGTAGTCCTCTTCCGTCCAATGGTTCTCCATCGACTGAAGGAGCATGCTGCTTGAGTCCGACTGCTCTCGTTCGAGAACGCTGAAGTCGGGAAAGTCTGATTCTAGTTCCATCTCGTCATCGTGAATGACATCCATAATGTCGTCCAGGACATTAACGTGTCCGACCAGGCGCCTCAAGTTCCCAATTGGCCGGTCCACTTCTCGACGAAGTTTGGCGCGTACTTTGCCGGCCAGGCAGTAGGCTTGGACAATCGATCGATCTTCGTCCAAGCTAATCGAACTTGCTGAACTCCTGCGTCTGGGTCTGGCGACTTGACTGCCTGACATTTCGGTCGCTGGTATCTGCAACTTGAGTCTGGAAGGCGTTTCCGGCGTATATCTAGGTATTTGTAGCATCGTCATGTGCTGCTGATTGCAATGACTTTTCGGAGAGCTGCACTTCTTTCTATGCTGAGTACGTCAGGTGGAAAGGATTGTTATCTGGCGGAGGAATTCTAGAACGCAGTTGGCAAGCTGGACAACCAGTCAGCGGATATAGCACGCTCAAGTACATTTATGCTTCTCCTCAAATGAAGCAGACTAAGATGACGTGGGCTTGGAGTCGGCATTGGCAATGCAATCCTTGGCGAGGCTGCGCAAGTACCCAGGCAATTCCGCGTAAGCCTGCAGAGCATGCCAAGGACGAGCATCTCGGGAATCAGGCTGATCCTGGTCCCAAGGCGTCTGGCCAATGTGCTTGGAGGATTCATTGTGTCTTGGCGCGTGACTCTGGCCATCTTCCTGATTCTTATGGCCAAGTTGCCCAATAATGCCAGCCAAGACTATATACTGTTGGCTCCAACTGAGGAGCCGGATTGTGCTGCGATACCTGCTTGAGAATGCAAGTGTTGTTTGACCTCTGCGTAGACGTCAGTGTGGTAACATGCGGTGTACGGCAACCAGTTCAGTCGTATTCGTGCGCATGTCGCGAAATGGTTCAATTCCAGCTCCCTCTCCTCATAGCCAGGGGTCCCTCTTAGATCCATACCGCCCTCGTCTCCGAACCATGTTGCTATCGTCGGCGGATGCCACGTCCCGCGTACCGTGGCGACGAGCTCTTTCGATCTGCGCCAGTTTCAGTGACGCCTCGCAGAAACGCGTGTTCAGAGATCTTGATTTTGCAGACACGGTCTCGCACAGGCCGATGTCTGAAAAATATCGCCACGGTCCGCAGTCATCGGTTGCTGAGCAAAGAAACACCAGGAGTCGCGAGGTTGGCGAAGTTCGAACAATCGTCGCGCAAGGAAGCCGCGCATCGCTTTGCTGGCTTGGCACTTTCTGAGGGGGTCAACACCGTTCCTGCTGCGGTCGAGCTATCATACATGTCCGCCAAGTGAACGCTCTCGGCCAGGACACTCCAAGTCCTCACATCTGTGTTTGAGAGTAGAGCGGCAGCTAGAGCGTCGAGCGGTAATGTCTGCAGAAGAGAACTAAGTCGATTTGGTGAACAATGCCCTCACCAATTCCTTCGCGCTCTCGGTTAAGCAAGAGCTGATCAATACATTCCCAGCTCAGCTACATGTAACGTCCGGCAGCTTTGATGAACTGACTGAGATCTCAATTTTATGATCCTACCACGCTTTTGCATCGAGATCATTCGAGCTTTCTTTCAGACGGACGTCATCATGCCTTTCCTAACGCCGCAATCAATACCTCGAAGTAAAATCTGTCACTCGAATCCAATCCTCTGGGACAATGGCCGCGCAGCTCAAGGCTTCAATCCACCCGGGCAAAAGTATTTCGGCTATGAAGTAGTGCCCAATCGTAACGAGTGGTCAGATGGAACCCACTCGTTCATGTCTCCAATGTCCCATTATCATCTCCTGCAAACAGAATCCTTTCACGTAGCAGCTGGATCTGGAATTTGGCATATGCGAGGGAAGCAGATATACTTGAAAGCAGGAGACGACATCACGATTCCAAAATTTGTGGCGCACCGATTCGAAAATGCCAGCCAGACGGAGCCTTTGATTATACAATACCGGTATGATGCGCAGATGTACGCCATGGAGAGAAGATTTTTTGCCAATACCTTGAATTACATGTGGGACTGTAAGATGGCTGGAGAGCAGCCGAGTCTACCACAACTCTGTATTTTCCTGGCCGACTGCTGGATGCCGCCTGATATCTTGTGGATCCCGGGAGGCGAACATGCTAGGTGTCTTTTGAACACATTGTTCATGTGGCTCTTGGCTTTTATCGGTCTCGTCTTTCTAGGATACAAGCATAGCTATCCAGACTACCTCGATCCCTTTCAGGCGGAAAATGGAGATGACGGATGGTTGCAGCGTAATTACAAGGCGTTGTGCTGATGATCGAGGCGGGCTTTAGAGCCGTGGCTCTGATGGTCGATTTACTCACAGCTTGAACGAAGGAGTTGCGTAGCAAGCGACGAGGCATGAAACAGCGTCTGTGAGCAGTGCTGCGTTTCAAAAGTAGTTGAAAAATGCAATGCTGGGAAAAAGAGTTGTCGTGTAAGAGAGATCGGGGCCGTCTGCTCATGCAACCATTGGTATCTTTTCCGCTATATAACTCCAAAGCACATCAGTAAAACAAGCATGAAAGCCTTGCACTCACACAAGTGATAGAAAGCGTGAATCTAGGTTGTACTCATTCCCCCGTGCCGTAGTATCCTTGCCTCTATAGTATGCTCATGTCATTCGTCCCATCAACTGCACCATGATTATGCACTGTCGAATCTGCTGTCAGCATGGCCGCTGACAGTTCATTCTGCTACACTCAGCTCTTCTGTGCCACCTAGGCAGCCAAAGCAGCTCTCGGTAAGAAGTCGAACCCTCGGATCTCCACAGCGGACGGAGTGGCAGCCTCTGACCTTAGGAATTTCCCGAACCCATTCTACGCATTCTGGTCCAGGCCAAGGTCCTCCTCTGCTGGAACAACACGAATGGTGTTGGTGTGACCCATTCCGCCTCTCCATCCTTGCACACAAATGACTGGATCTCCCTTCTTCAGCACGCCAAGCTTGATGGCATTGTTGATGCCCCACTTCAGACGGCGATCAACGTCCTCTTGCCATGGAGTAGTCTTGAAGTCTGGCTTCTCGACAGCGTAGTGGAAGGGGTAGACGCCACGGTAAAGGTGGGAGTATCGAGACGCACGAGCATTGCGAGTAACCATAATGATGGGGCAGACTGGGCGGTATTTGGAGATGAGACGAGCGGTGTTACCACTGCGAGAGGTAACCTTAGCATCTGGTCAGTGAATGCAATCGTTGGGATGGGACTTACGAGGTGGTCAGCACCAGAATAGCGCCCGCGTTCTGCTCAAGAGAGGCAGCCACAGCAGCCATGCAGCAGTTCTCGGTGGTTGGAACCGGTCGTGGAGCAAGCTGCTTGAGCTCGTCGAAAGCGTTGATGTATGGAATGGCGATCTCTGCCAACAGGCAGGTCTCGTGCATCATGGTGACGGCCTCCTTGGGGTAGTTACCCTTGGCCGTCTCGCCTGAAAGCATGACGCAGTCTGCTCCGTCGAGGACAGCGTTGCCAACATCGGAAACCTCGGCACGAGTGGGTCGTGGGTTGTAGGTCATGCTCTCGAGCATCTGTGTAGCGCAAATGACTGGCTTGCCAGCGATGTTGCACTTCGTGATCATCATCTTCTGGGCAATGAAGACTTGAGCTGGGGGGATCTCGATACCCAGATCACCACGAGCTACCATGACACCGTCTGTGACCTTGAGGATCTCGTCGAAGTTGTTCACGCCCTGTTGATTCTCGATCTTGGCAATGATCTGAATGTCCTTGCCCTCCTCACCGAGCACCTCACGGATGGCAGTGATGTCCTCAGCACGGCGAATGAAGGATGCAAACACCATATCGACGTTGTTCTTGACACCAAACTTGAGATCGGCCTTGTCCTTCTCTGAGAGAGCTGGGAGGTCGACGTCGGTCTTGGGCAGGTTCACACCCTTCTTGCTGCTGATCTTGCCGTTGTTGACAGCTCTGCACTTCAGAGTCTTGTCGTCCACGACTTCGAGCACCTCGAAAGCGAGAACACCGTCATCCACGTAGATGGTGCGGCCCTTCTCGATCACCTTGGTGATGTTCTTGTAGTCCAAGTACATGTTCTTGTTGTCAGATGCAGTGGCATATTGATCGTCGGTGGTGATGTTGATCTCGGTGCCGGCAGAGATTGGGATGTCCTCGTCGCCGGGTGTGTTACCTGTGCGGATCTCGGGGCCCTTGGTGTCGAGAGCAATGGCCACTGGACGTCCAGCTTGGCCTTGCTCAGCCTTGCGAGCATTGTCGATGACGGACTGGTGGTAGTCGTAGCTGCCGTGGGAAAAGTTCATGCGGACCACGTTCAGACCAGCAGTGCGGAGCATGTTGATCTTCTCCGGGGAATTGGTCTTGGGCCCTGCGATCAGCTACTGTCAGTGGTACTGCCCTCCAACCGTCTGCTCGATTACGCTCTTACCGATCGTGCAGATGATACTCGTCCGGCGAAACTGCGTCGGCGGGTGGTATTCGGTGTTGAGAGAGGCGAGCCATTGCACACGAGTGCGGCCGTACTCCTGGTGCACGAGAGAGTCGCCCATGGTATCGACTGTTGTTCTTTGCAAAGTGTTGTGAGGTGTTGTTCAGGGAGTTGAGGCCGACTTGGGGAGATTGCTGGAGTGTTGGCGTTCGCTGTATTTTTCGAGCTGCCTCCTTAGCGCGTGTCAACGCAGTGCAAGCCCCGCCGCGCGAACGAGATACGGCCTTCTAGTAGTAATGCAATTGCACGTTCTTCGTCGACTGTATACAATGACAGGAGGCTTCAGGATGAGAAGGAGGAGTGTTCTGGTCAGGACACGAAGGATTCCAGCTGCGGTGTGATACGGCGCAAATATTCACGGCATCCTGCTGCTGCTGCTGCTGCTGCTGCGGCTGTTCCCAGCGACCTGTGAACTGCACTGCACGGCGCATGGTGGGGGAGCTCAACCGCCCGCCCGCTGAGCCTTGCTGCTTATCCGCGAAGCAAAAAATATCCAACGCCAACGCCAGCCATGTACGGAGACCGGAGACGGCGTGTCTCAACCATTGGTCGTTCTCGCTTGGTACGGCAAGGTATCAGCGCACAACACACGCCCTTCACCAAGCCCACGAGCTCGCGCGCCCACGACTGACAAGCCCTGCCAATTCTTGCACGCCTGCAACGTGGAGCGCGCGACACCTGGCAACACCTCAAAAGAAATTGACTTCCCAGGCTGATAACCTAGCGCCAGGGTGCATCGAGCTACGTAATTGGCGATGTGATCTAGCGACTTCGGCAGAATAATCAGGGCCGACTTGCGTTTGTTTGTTGGTCACCTCCTGCTAGTCCAGCCGTTGGATGCCGTGCCGTGCAGAAGCCACATCAGATTCGGAGAGCGAACATCGACTCGCTGAGCTCGGGAAGAACAAATACAATCTGCGTGGCGTGTCTTTGCTCCCATCTTCCAAGCTCCAAACTCCAGGTCTGCCATCCGAGCATATTGCTCTGTGAAGCGGACTGTTCGGAATGCAAGTGCCAATTGTTATAATGAGTTATGCGTAAGCACGTTCTCTACTAGAATTCAAGAGACATCGACAAGAAACCTGAGTACCGCCAACCTCACGTCCTACAATTTCCTTCGCTTTGCTTCATTTCCTTTCACCTGTTCAGCTCCGACCTTCACTCCTGAGTCCCTTTCCCTTTTGCGAGTTACGCGCGGCGAGCGAGGGACGGGAGAGCCTCTCTGCAAAGGTTCCATCCGCACTACACCAGGATCACCTTCTCGTGGACTAAGGACGGCTGTTCTCTCTCCTGAAGGATTCCCTTTGCCACTGCTTCTCGAACTTTTCGCAGAGTTCCATGGCGAGTTCTTAAGCAGTATGGGACCTCCAGCCTTAGGACTCGGGGTCAGGGATCTGCGTCTTCCAAGATAGTGCCTTGGAACCCTCCTGGATCGATCACGCAGTGCGAGCGGCTCATCATCGTATTCGTCCAATTCAGACTCGCTAAAAGTCTTGAGCTCCTCTTCCATCAGAGCCTTGACACGCTTGCTATGATCTTTCATGAGCTTCCTTCTCCGTGCTCGCAATACTTCAGTCCTCTCGAAGCAATTTGTGCCATCGCAATCAAGATCTCCACAGCTGAAGCTTGAACCAGAGGCAGAGGTCGAATCCTCCGCATCAGTGCCGTCCGCACTGATCCGACGACGTCGAGGTATGCGTGGAAGCCTATGTCGTTCTTTTCTCATGCTAGCGTAGTCCTTGCGGTCGTATCGATACAGCTTGCGTCTCTGCCTCAATGATGAGATGCGCCGTCCTAAGTCCAAAAGAATGGCGAGTAGCTCCGCCTCAATTCTTTGATCATTGATCTGCCGCAGAAGTCGACGTACTTGCGTCTCGTGGTCCCGTCCAATGCCTGGTATTCTCGCCCCGTGTGAGAACTTCTCCAACTCCTGGCGATGCAAATCGACTGAGAATGGCGAAAGATTCCCATCGTCTGATGTGAAGTATCCTGCATCACGGACTACTTGGAACTGAGTCCTATCATTGCCCTCCCGAGAGAGTTTTCTGCACCTTGTAAGATCTCGTCTCGCGGTCTTGAGGTCAGTTCGTGTTCGTTCAAGCTCGTCTCGAATCCACAGTTCGGACTGTGTTAGATCGTCAATGGTCTCGCGCTCGATTCTCAGCCTGTCTTCAACAGCATTCCGATCTCTCAAAGCTCGGATAAGTTCCGCATCAAGACTATCAACATGACAGCTCAAACATCCGATGTGGTCACTCAGGCGTGCCGCAATCATGACATCCCATTCTCGCAGACGCGCAAAGATGCTGTTCAGCTCAGGTTCAGAGAGACTATCCGAGGGCGCAGAGGCGCCGCCACGAAGACCGGAGGGGCCATTACCATCTCTCTTCCGCCTGAACCGCTTATCATTGTTTTCTAATGGCTTAGCATTGCCATTATCATCGAGAATCTCCAGGTTGGTATTGTCCTTGGCTTTGCGTTTGGATGTTCGTGAAGGTTCCTGAGATGCAGCTTGTGCTTTCTTGGCTGTAGGGGTCTTCGTAGTCTTGTTGGCCTGGCTCTTGGGACTGGTCGTACCAGGTGCTCGCTGGGGAGCGGAAGCACGATTTCCACGGCCTCGCCCGCCTCCTCTGCCACCTCTCTGAGCAGGCGAGCTACTGCTACCTCTTGAATCGTTGATGCGATTTGCAGCCTGAAGCTCGCCCTGCGTCTCGGCCAACGTTTCTTCCAGCTGTGCACCATGCGCTTGACATTGCTGTAGCTCTTCAAGGAGTTCCGAAAGCTCCGATTCACGTTGATCCATGTCCGCAATCAGCCTCTCATTTTCTTGAACCAGTTCCTCGTACGGCGTTCCCAGGAAATTCTGGCCGGGCTCTACATCTGGGCGACCTTGTTCGGGTTTGTCACGAGAGGACTTCTCCTCAGCGCTCGCGCTGTGCGGCAATTCTCTTGTGACGAGCTTCTTCAGTTTCTTGATCTCATTGTCTCGTGCCTTGATAATGCCGAGAAACTGATCCAGCAGCTTTGTATCTGCGGCAGCGTTCCGTGCGAGCAATTTATTTGCCTTCTCGTCATAGATGACTCGTTCTTGAAGATCTTCTAGTCTCTTTTGAAGCCGAGACTGTTCGATATCGCTGATCGTGCGAAAGTTCGGAAGTTGCTGGTTAAGAGCCTCGATCGTAGCATCGCTGGAATTTCCTATGAGTGTGTGATTCAACTGATCTAGATCCGCATTCCGCTGTAGTAGGTCACGGTTCTGGTCTCTAAGCTGTGCTAGCTCGCCATTCAAGTGCTGCATCTTCTGTTCTGCAGCGCAATGAACACCAATCTCATCTTCATCCGGGAGTGAACTAGAAGGAAGGTCAGCAATGTTTCTACATGGCTGGCGATTGAGACGAAGCTTCGATGTGACTTGTGCCAGATTCTGAAGCAGTTCAGCTTGCCGCAAGGCGGACCAAATACTCACCTGTCATCGGGATGTGTCTCGTTGTGCACGAGAACATGTTCCAAGTCATTGTTATTCATCTCAACCTCTCGTTTCTGCTCCAATGCTCTTTGCAAGTTGGACTCCGACGTCTTGAGTTGCAACTCAAGCACTCGTTGGGCTGCCAGAGCTTCTTCAAGAGATGCAGTAAGTGCCTCTATCCGTTTCTGCTCCTCCCGACGCTCCATCTTCATCCTGTTGCGATGCTGTTGACATTCTTCAAGTGACTCACGCAGCAATTGTTCAGTAACCATATCAGCGAAGCTCTCTGGATCAGGCTCATCATCCTCATCGGCTGGAACCTTCTGATTTTCCGGAGAGTCCTGCTGAGACGAATCGTGGCTTCTTCCGCGTTGTCGTAAATGAGATGCATAGTCATCATTCTCTTGCTGAAGCGCTGTGTTTAGTCTGAGAAGCTGATTATTCTCATCTTGTAAATCTTCTATCTGAGCATTCAACCTGATCTCCTGCTCTTCAAGTTCGAGAATCTGCTCATCACGGCCGGACACTGCGTCAGCATTAATCTCACGATATTGCTCATTCTCATAGTTTTCGAGACGAAGAGCATCAAGTTCTGCCTCGGTTGCGGCCAACTCTGCCGTTCGTTGGTCCAGCTGCGTCTGGAGATCATTCAAAATGGTGTAGGAGGCATCAAGCTGTTGTTCAAGCTCGATGTCTTTGTCGTGTTGGCCGAGAGTCGGATCAAATTCATAATTATGGGTTTGGCTACAATCCTGTGATTCTGCAAGCTGACTCCGAAGCGCTTCTGCCTCGGCTAAGGCGTCGTTCAGACTGTTTTCGGCTTCATCGCGGCTCTGGAGCGCTTCTTCGCACTTAGCCGCCAGGGTATAGTTCTCGTCCGACAGCCTTTGGATGTCATTGCGCAGTTCCTGCATGACATCGTCGTTCTCGTGCCTCAGTTCATCGCATTCATCCATAACTGCATCGCGCTCCGATCTGGCCTTCTCGAGTTGAGCTGTCAGATCTCGTCCGTGTTTCTCACAATCCGAGAGTCGGTCTTGCAGCTCACGTAGGTCTCGGCGGACATCTGCGCATGGATCCTCGTCCGGCCCTTCGATTTTGAGACCGGAAGGCGATGAGGTGTCAGAGCCTTCTGCTTCTCCCCGATCATCCCACCTAGCACGTCGGGGTCCATTGCGGTTTCCGAACGACCCAAAGCTGCTGTTGGCGGTCGCGAATTCTGATCTCCTGGCTGCTGGACCAAAGTCTGACGAAGTTGCTGCATTGGCTCTGGTCGCTGTTGGTGCGAGAAGTTGTGACCTCTGCTCCCTTAACTGTTCGCCACGCCTAGTTGAGGTAACCCAGCCTCTAGTGGGGTGGAGGAAGGATGGAGTATCAGGTGGTTCAGAAAATTCTTCAAGCGCTGTATCTTCGTCGCTTGAAGTCTCATCAGATGAATCAGAACCATGCTCCTCTGGCCTATAGCCATCCGAAAATGAGTCCGTCTCGAGGCTGCTGCTGCCACTATCGTCGGAAGAGATATTGATTGGCGCTCCAGAATTCCCAGAAGGCGCGTAATCATCTTCAATGCCTGTTTCCAGGTCTTGTACAACTTCGTATACATCATCGTCACTTTCCAGATTCCGTCGAGCGATGTTGGCTGTGGGAATACGGCGCTCCGCTGCTAAAGGAGGCGTCAGAGTGCTACGTCGAGAGGAAGCTGATGCGGACCTGCTCCGATCCGCCTCGTATCCAGAACTGCTCGCCTTGCTTTGCGTCCGAGATGAGGGCGTACTGGAAGCGCTTGGAGCATTCATCTGGCTTGCAAGATGTTCGACCTCATGAGAATCGCGAGAGACTGTGCGAATGTATTCCTGTGCCCATCTTTCCAGACTGCTTCTCCTTCTTAGGCCTCGTGTCTTGTTCCAATCCCAATCTGCTCTCACGGCTTTGACAGGACTCCGCTTGTCGAAACTTTGGGTGTGATTTGGCCCAAAGCTAACATTTCTTGGACTCCTTGACGGTGTACTGGGACTCTTGAGACTGCTTTTACTAGGCGTGCTCGGACTCCTTGTGGGTGACCTTGGAGAGCTCCGGGCAGATGGCTGAGGTTTCTGTCGAGCAATTCTGCCTGGAGAAAGTGGAACATTGAGACTCAGGCTGGAATTTCGACGATGGGTGGACGTAGCGGGACGGTAGCGGACGCTGAAGCTCTTTGAGGCCCGTTTCGTCGCCTTCGTGCTGGCCACCATGCGGCGCGTCTGAACAGGCATTCTGACTTCGCGGTAGTAGTACTGAGCTCCGAAGCGTGGTATAGCAGCGCACACCTGAAGTTCGAGCTTGCGAGAATGGCTTTAAGTTACAACAAAGAAAATGTGTCAGAATCGCCGGACGCGGAAGTAGCCCATGCGATTCCACTGCTTGGAGCATCAAGTTCTTTGTTGACTGTCGCTTTGTGGTATCTGATCGTCAGTAGTCATATGGTCCGGCGCAGCACCCTGCAGCTTCAGCAACCAGAGGAATCGGCTCACCGTCTAACGATGAGTTTGCGGCATCTTATGCTATCCTACCAACAAGGCCTGAGGCACACTCGATATAATACTTATTGTCATTCGCTTTCTAGCAATCTACGAAAGGATCAGTGATCTTGAGGGGTCGATTCAAATAGCAGGCCGACTCACAGCTCATCCCTCGTAGGTGATTCCCTCCTTTCAACCTCAATGTATCTCGTCTCTGCCTGAATTGCAGGAGTCGCCTTGACATCGAAGAATCCTTCCAGATCCATCCACTCTGCGGCAAATGCTGTCGTCAACATTGCCCAATCCTCAACTGTCGCGATATCCAGATGATCTCCGTCATCATTAATTGTATGCCAGACAGAGGGAAAAGGCGACGTGATGATATGCAAAATGTCTACACCTTTCTGCATGAAAGGCACATGGTCGTCCTCGACATATCCACCTGCCCAGCGATCATTCTCGCTCTTGTGCCATTCATGAAGGAACATGGGCTCTGTGACTCTTGGCGCTCCTGCCTGGCGCTTTGAAACGTGGTTTGGGCTGCTCTTGAACCTGCCGACCTTTCTCAAGCGATCCTCAGCGCCAGCCATTTTCTGGTATGCCCAATGGGTTGTCTTGAAGTAACTCGGCACTTTCGGTGATGCAGATCCCAACAAGTCCAACAGAACAAAGAGGTCGATGGTAGCGAGTGGAGAGTTATATGAACTCCATCCGGCATACTGTGTGGTTTCCCATTCTTCTGCCAGGCTCCTCGCTCCATACAGACTATCTGTGTGTGTCCACATTTGAAAAGCCTCTTCTCCGTCCAGCAGCAGTATTTGCACTCCTTTATAGCCTTCAAGGTCGTCATCTACTGACCCAGCTGCGTTCTCAGACTCCCACTTCCTTGTTAGAGCATCATCTATGCTTCTGGCCACGTGCATGAGCATTGCGCATGGGGCCGCGCTATCCGTTGCGCCTATGAAGCCTTCTGGCGTGAGCTTCGAGTCGTAATGTGCGACGAGCGCTAAACGCCCAACATCACCATCTCCTGTTGCACCCGGCGGATCTCTTGTTACTATGAGATTGACGAAGGGGACCTGCTGCCCGTTACTTGTCGGAGTGGTAGACGAGCTGTTCTGAAAAGACAGCTTCCATTTGGGCAATTGATTGCTGAAGAAGTCGACAAAGTGTTGCAGGACAGCGCGTGATCCCTCGGTACCTGGTACTCTTGTTCGCAAGATAGGCGCTAGCAGTGCGCCATTATGAATGTCAAAGTCATTTCCTGGAGACGGCAGCGATTTCAGAGTCGCGTCAGACAGCGTACTGTACGCCAGACACTGCCGCAGCAGCGCTGGAAGTAGCAAAAGTCGGGCGGATAGCTGCATAGTGGTGGTCTGCTGCAGCGATGGACGCACAGTCCGGCCTCGTGTGAGGGACACGGACACTGCGGTATGGTTGCCTAATCTCCTCAGCGCGAGCAGCACAGTCGTTGGCGCAATTGTTTCTACGACATCGATATCCGTATAGATGGGTCCTGGTAATGGTGGTGTAGCTACGTGTCCAGGCTAGGGCTATCGCTCGCTCGTATCAACGTCGCAGAAGGTCTGCAGAAGCATTGCATATGTACTGGATTGCGGTATGAACAGATTTAATCCCGGCGAAGTTCGTTGCTACAGAAAGGGCTGTCGAAGTAGAACACTGAGGAGCGGCCTACTTATGAGAGGCAGGTGTTGCATTGCCAAGGGCACGTCCAAAAGTTCAACGGCTGGCCCATGTCAATGTCAATGCCGCGGAGCCTCACAAGCTTCCTCCCCGCCGCACATGTAGAGCTTCTTCTTCGCCGCAATCAGCATGTGATGCACTTCTTGAATGCCCCCCTATGGCGGGTAGCGTCCTCCACACCAAAAGCATCTGCTCTGAGATCGGCGACCACCACAGCAATCCATCCTCGCAACCTCCGATCAATCTTGCGACCAAGATGCGATCTCATTTCAAGAAATGCAGCACCAATCCGCCGTGCCTCGACCGAAGCTAAACACGCCCGCCAGCAAGGTGTACTCTACCCTGAGCGCATCAATGTCTACCGGGCTGGTACGTCAGCCACGCTCTCAGTCGGTCTGGGGCGTGTCGTGACCATCGTCTTCTTCTTAGCAGGAGCCACAATCTGGGCTCCGGCCTACTACTTCTCGCCAGATCACAGCAGTCTCTGGGTTCCTGTATACATTGCTGCAGCTGCTATCCCTTTCTTCGCCACCGCTCTCGCAACGGGACCTATGATACATGCAATCCGCGTCTATCTTCCCGGCAGGGCTCGCAGGTCTAAGGACGACCTCAAACGCTTTGCTAGTCAGACCCCGGCCGAAACACTTCTTGAGCTGCAATACATGCGGTGGCTTCCGTGGCCTCAGACCCGACGAGTGCCATTCGATCGACTGAGACGTCTGCAGCCGAGTTTGAGAGGCGGCATCGCAAATCTCGAACAACAGAATCCCCACGTGTCCGACGAGGTGAAGAATACCTTAGTGGGGTGGCTTGCGCATAGGAACTGGGGTAGGTTCTATGTCAATAGGGCACAGAGACGTGATCGAAGTGCTGTGCCAGGAGTATGGGAAGGCATGTGGAAGCAGATACCGCTAAAAGGGTCGAAAGAGGATATCCTGATGAAATCAAAGAAAGTGAAAGCTCCGGTGCAGATGAGAGGAAGATCTCCTGCAGTAAAAGATGGTAAAGGCGCAAAATGAAATGTCAGACTCATCGAATCTGTCCTATCAAGCCTTCCGCTTCTTCAACAGCCCAGTCCGCCGCTTGCCCTTTACATCTCTGCCTTCCTCAATGGCCAGCATGGCTTCTCTCTTCTTATCGCCTACAACATTCAGCGCCTCGCGCACAACCCGGCCTTCTACGCTGACACCTTCCTCCTTGTACTCAGCCATTTCTCTCCCGACACGCGCCTCAATGGCTTGGACTAGCTCTACATCTCGTTGGCCAACGAGTGATATTGCCATGCCTTTCCTCCCGGCACGTGCAGTACGACCTACACGATGGATGTAGTCGTCGGGGTTGCGCGGCAAATCATAATTGATGACCAGACTCACGTCAGGAATATCGAGACCACGTGAAGCCACATCCGTTGCGACTAGTATTCGAGCAGCGCGAGCTCGAAAGCGAGCAAGATTGTTCACTCTGTCCTGATGGTTGAGCCCAGAGTGCAAGGCCGTGACTCGGTGCTCCAAAGACCGTAGCAAGTATTCCAAAAGATTTGCGGTTTCTGTTCGGTTGCAGAATAGGATCGTTGTCTTCTCCACATTGGCAGGCGTACCGAGCAGGACATGGAGGTATTTCTCTTTGTGAAGAACGTTGACCAACTGGTAAGTCTGTGTAAGGGTCGGCGGTATGGCGAGGCTATCGATGTCGACCTCACATACATAGACCGGAGGCTTTCCACTTTCTCGCGGCCGTTCTTTGAGTGCACGGACCTCTGGTGTGACTGTAGCGGTGAATAGACATGTCTGTCGTTTTGCCGCAGGAGGTAGAGCATCCAGGCAAGTCTCAACGGCAGGCAGCATGCTTCCCTTGCCACTTGCTAGCAGTCGATCCGCTTCATCAAGTACGACGAACCGGCACTTCTTCAGCCCATGTATAGTGTCTTCTCCGGAAGTCTCGACATGATCAGCCAACCTTCCAGGCGTTGCTATCACGACATGCGGTCGCTTGCTCAATTCGATCGCTTGTGTGCGCATATCAGCTCCACCTGTCACGAGGACGCATCTAAGGCCTTGCGAGCCTCCAATCGCCTGGAATTGCTCAAAAATCTGCAGAGCGAGCTCTCTCGTCGGGGTTAGAACGAGCCCAAATATGCCACTCGGTTCTTTGGCCCATCTGTGCAATATAGGCAGAGCAAATGCGATCGTTTTTCCCGAACCTGTGCGAGATCCCCCTATACAGTCTCGCCCAGCTACAATCTGTGGTATGGTGGCTTTCTGAATCCGCGTCGGGTGAGTGACAGAAAGATGTCGCAAAGAATTTACGAGCCATGGATCCACACCAAGATCCTTGAAAGTGGCATTTTCGTTCGCATCGCTAGAATCCAATATTGCCTGTGGTCTGAATTCCTCGTTTTGAACCACTTCTGGTACTGTAGTGATGCTTTTCTTCGCCTTAATTCTGGACATGGCTGGGGGCGAATTTGCAGTAGTAACATGGACCTCATCGCTCGACACGGACCCTGCTGATAGTCGACGTCGCTTCGAAGGCCGCTCTACAGTTTCCGCTGCCATCTTGTTGATCTTTTTTGGTTCCTGGATGTCGTTGTTGCAAAAGATTCAAAGCATGAACCGAAAACAGACCCCGGACGCCACCTAAAGTTTGGTTAGCGCAGCAAGATCCCTGCAACTTTTTTTCCAACTGAGCTTCCGAGGCGAGCGCTCTCAGTGAACTTTCCAATTTGCAGATTCCTCTTCAGCTACCATGGCAGGAACAGAAATTCGGCCTGCCAAGAAGGCCAAACTTGACTTCTCAGACAGCGAGTCGGACGCCGGGGTGCAACTGCCTCCAACCGAAGGCTTCAAAATCAACGAGGAATATGCCAAACGATTCGAGCACAACAAGAAGCGCGAGGAAAGGCATCGGCTGGAAGAGAAGTATGGAAATGGCGACTTGAAGAAGAGGAAGCGCGATGGAGAGGATGACGATGAGAGCGACGAGAGCAGCACAGACGAGAGCGAGGACGACGACGCCGAATTGGCCACAGCCGATGTCGACGACGAGATTATGGCTACTCTGCAGATGATCCGGAGCAAGGATCCCAAGAGGTTGGATCAGACTGTCAAGTTTTACAAAGAGTTCAATCCAGACAGTACAGCGGTCAAGAAAGAAGATAAGCCCATGACGCTACAAGACTATCAACGCGAGAAGCTCCTAGCTGGACATGCCGGCCAGGACGAGGACGGAGACGAGCCAATGCAAACGTATGCAGAAGAGCAGGAGCAGCTGAAGCGCGAGCTTGTAGGGTCGATGCACGCAGCTGCGGAAGGCGACGGCGAGGAAAGCGACAGCGAAGATGATTTCATGGCGAAAAAGAAGAAGTCGAGGCATGAGGAAATGCCTGGAGTGCCTGCGCAAAGCCGAGCAAAGAAACACCTGACCGATCAGGACATTGCCTCTGCCGATAAGGACCCGGAGACATATTTGTCCAATTTCATGGCGGCACGCGCCTGGCTTCCTGGAGAGGGCAGTAGATTCCAGCCTTTGGAGTCAGACGACAGTGACGATGACAAAAGAGCAGAGGAGTTCGAAGAGGCATACAACATGCGCTTTGAGGATCCTGCAAAGTCAAACGAGAAGCTGCAGTCTTTCGCTCGTGACAGTGGCAAGTATGGAGTGCGTCGAGAAGAGAAGAGTGGTCGTGCCAGGCAACGTGAGCGGGAACGCGAGCAGAGAGAAGCCGAGAAGCGTGAGCGAGAAGAAGAAAAAGCCAGGTTGCGAAAGCTCAAAGTCGAAGAGGCCGAGGAGAAGGTGAAGCGTATCAAAGAGGCTGCCGGCTTAAGAGGGCAGGAATTGAAGCTTGATGAGTGGCGGGACATCATCGAAGGCGACTTTGACGATGATCAATGGGAGACAGAGATGAAACGTAGATTTGGCGAGGACTACTACGCGGAGGGTGAGGACTCTGGCTCGGAGGATGATGGGGATGGGGGTGAAAGTAAGAAGCGCAAGCCTCGAAAGCCCAAGTTTGAGGATGATATTGATATCACCGATCTTGTGCCAGACTTTGATCCTGGTGAAAAGCCCAACATCACCCTGACCGATGATGAGGATGAGGATGGAGGTGCCCCGCTGCCTCCGTCAGATGAAGAGGAGAGGCAGTTGGCATCGGGCAAGAAGAAGACTAAGAAGGATCGACTCAAGGAAAAGTCGGACGCAAAGCGAGTCGCTCGCAAAGAACGCATGGCTATCGAAGAATTGGTTGATGCTTCGCTTCCTCTCCAGCATCCGAGCCTGGCCCTTGGCCCCAGCTCCAAAGCTCCGGTCACTGGTTTTCGATATCGTGAAACTTCACCAACGTCTTTCGGACTTTCTGCTCGCGACATTCTCTTCGCCGACGACACTGCTTTGAACAGCTTTGCGGGTTTGAAGAAGATGGCCGCATTCAGAGACGAGCAGAAAAAGAGCCGAGACAAGAAGAAGTTCAGCAAGAAAGCTCGCCTCAGACAGTGGAGGAAGCAGACTTTCGGAAATGCTGATGAGCCCACCGGTGGCTTTGAGAAAGTGCTTGGTACAGTGGAAGTGGAAGACGAATCCCGGAAGAAGCATAAGAAAAAGATCGAGGATGATAACGTTGTTGAGGGGAAGAGGAAAAGGAAAAGGAGCAAGAAGAAGGCTCAATAATTGAATCAAGTCGGCCCTTTCATTTCATGCTGGAATCCTTCTTGCAGATTAAGTCGCCAGACAAGGCCGTTCTTGGCTATACAACTTCGCCAAATTCAGACCTTGGCGTATGTTTCGTTCTATGCCTATCCGCCGAAAAGTCTCCACTGCCCAATAACGAATCTCTGGGCGCAGACCTGGAATGCAGCAAACTTTGTGCAGAACCCATAGTAAGGCCGGAAGATCGGCTGATGGTCCAGAAACGAAGTTGCTGGTGGTAACGTCACCCAGAGCGTATGGAAAGCTGCCACATATATCGTGTACCGTTTCTGGGAGCTTTTGTTGAAGGACGTCGAAGCTTGGAAGAGCCGAGCTCGTTTTCCCTGTTGTCATGGACCTGAGGTCCATCATGGCCCGAATGAGATGTAGCTGGACGCCGCGCATCATGTTCCACAGGTTCATGATTGCTCTGCTGGGATATAGGTCAACACGAGGCTTGTATGGACGCGCATGAATGTCTTCGTCTGACGATACCAGATTTTGGGAGTGAAGAGAGAAATTCGCAAGTCGACTTTCCAGGTTGGAGAGACTGTCCGGTGTTGCCTTGCAAAACGCTGACTCTTCATTATGTGAGCCTATTTGAGGCTTCCATGTCTCTGGAGCGGCGTCAACGCATGTGTCTATTGCAGAGTATACCGCCAAGGCCTCATCAGTACATCGGATCAATCTCGTGGTCAGAATCTGACCGTTCCCGTGCAAGAAGGCTGTTTGCAATTCCCTGACATGGCCGCAAACAGTAGCGACTTGCGATGTTATTCGAGCGACCGCTTCGTCCAACCAACTCCGGTAAGTGTCCTCAGGCCATAGGCTCGATCCAAAATTGGGCACTGTCCGATGTCCTATGTCGCGCCACAGGAGCTGTCGATTTGTCTGACTCAGAATGGACTTGTCACTCCATGTGGACACATTCTCCGCCTTAAGATCACGCATACGCAAATGTATCGCCGCGGCTTGGCCTCTCTGGTGTGCATGGAATAGCTCAGTCGCTGGCTTCGTGCCTGAGATCGTTTCGTACAGCGAAAGCAGCATCATGCATGCCAAACTTGCATCCGAAGCTGCCTTCTTCGGTTCTTGGACGATTGGAGTGAACAGAGCGATCGTCTTGCCATAGGCCTGAGAGGCTAAGTCGTCGAGATCGGTCTTTCCTGTGGAGACTGCCAGGTACGAGATGGCACAGGTCTCGACTGCGCTAGTGAGATATGGCAAGTCCTCGCGCCCATATGCCGCATGTAAGCTGTAAAAGCTGCCCCAAGTTGACTCGAATTGGTCTGGCTCTCGCACAAATTCCCTAAAGAAGACCTGCACAGCATCGTGGATCCAGGGAGTGAGAGTCGGAGAGGCTGCTATTATGGAGGATGATGCTCTTCCATCATTCGCTGATCGCAAGGAAAGTTTGGTAGCAACGCGAGACTTCACATTCGTTTCGGTCCATGCGTTCATGCTCCGGAAAGTGGACTCCAGATAGATGCAAGGATTGCCACGTTTGACGCAACGGCGGCAGGAAGGCTGTTCTTCGCTGCATTTAGTCTTGGCAGACCTACATGCTTGACAGCCACGACTTGGATGACCTGGATTGACCATCGCCCACACTCGAGTACCGCAAATCGAATGCTTGTGAAAATTGCTATGGCTGCCCAGGGCGGCTTTGCTGGACCAGACTTATAAGGCTCGAGCAACATACGAAGCCAGGGCTGAAATGAGTAGACTAGTATGCTGAGAGGACATGTCGACTGTTCGACGGGCTGCCCGAATCGTGCATTGTCGCAGCTGAAGCAGCTGAAAGTAGTCAAATGTGGTTAGCCTTGCGGGCTGAAGTGTCGAAGGATCTGAAGCCTAACCCTATCCGAAATCTACTTGAGCATAGCACTTGTGTTTCCTGAAAACTCCAACGACTACAGATATGTGCTTCGAAATTTGTCTGATGATTCAACATGATGACCTGTGCATAGTTGTAGATTGGCGGCCTGATTTCGCCACTCGTCAACAGTAGCGAAGACCGGGAGCATAACTCAAAAGACAGTATATGACAGGAGCACATAATATGATCCAGGCTGTGAGAAAGTCATGAAGGTGGTACTACCTGAGGCAGATTCCAAGTCGCTATGGCCGCTACATCTGGCGACTTCCGCACTACAGCTTGTAATAAATGCAACTTTGCCTATCCTCTCGGGGCTTCTTTGACAGCCGCTCTTCACTCTGTTGAAGAACGCACCTCGTCCCCTGCGTCGGACTCACGAAAAGCTCGAGAGATCGTCGGGATTGTGGGTTTCCATAATGCACTGTCGGTCGCGTTGACGCGCTGGTGCCGGAAAAGCTGTCGACTGCTATGCTTGAAGTCGGACTATAGCTCTGAGCACCGCAAAGCATGCATCACGTTGGTGAGGCAACTTCGTTCACAGCGGCTTCAAGCGTCTTGGAAAGCTCCGAAGCCACTTCCTTAACCTATTATGTCCTCATTGGTATCTTCTTCCTCACCGATCGTCGATCTTTAATTGGTCCATCCCATCCTTTAACCCTTGCACCTCTTTTGTCATGCTTTTCAACTCATCCAAAACCTCTTCAGCCCTAGCTGTCGGCACGAAAAGATGGTCATGGTAGAATCCACTTACGGGATTGACTCCCAGCTTCAGGTTCCTTGCAAGTCGAGTAGTGATAGCTGCGAGGAATCCAATCGCCTCTAGAGATGAGTGGACATTCAAAGTGATCTGCCGGCAAGGGAACTCATACGTTAGTCCTTGCTCAACTGCGGCGGACCTAGGCAATATCATCGTCCATGCTTCAGCTTCTTGCAAGATCATCTTGATCTCGGATTTTCGCAGGTTGAGCATGTAATAAGGAAGCGAGGGCGAGTCTTTCGGGATCTTTGCGAAGACGAAGTCTCCGTCCTCCAGCGAAGGTCTCATCGCCTGGATGAGACTGTCCAGATCTCGCTCGCCGGACGCCATCTTTTCAGAACAGACGAGTAAGAGATTGTATGGCAGCTCCGTATGCTCTGACTTCAAGCGCTTCTAATGTGCCAATATGAAGGAAAGTGCAAAGAGGATGTCCTTCACGCTCTGTTCCGCTTAAACTTCGGCCACAGATGGAGACAGCCGACGGGCCTTGGCAGGGGCCGGATCGCACGTGGCTCGGAACCCAATCTGCTCTTCACATGTATTTGTCGAACTTCGCTTTTGCCATCCCTTTGAAAACTCGTAGCCAGACGCAACTAGGAGGTTAGCGGCGGAAGCAGGGAAGTCTAATCGCGCCACCTACCTATATTAGGTATAGTGTTCGATCCCCCGCCCGTATCTTAGCTATTAGAACCTAGATTATCTAATCTTAGTTTCTATATTACTATTACTTATAATATCTATATTTATTAGTATAGGCTATTATTTAAGCTATTAAGATATTATTATCTACTATAGATATTACGGATCTACTTAATAATAAGCCGTATAATTATAGCGACCTAATACCTAATACTAATAGCCTATTTAATATATACGAAATAGATTCTAACTATATATTTCCTAATAGTAAAGATAATACTATAATAGAGGCCGAGTTCTTATCTTCTTATAAGGTACGTAAAGCTATAGTAAAGTCGTCCTTCGAGGCTCTAATTAAGGTAGAAATACCTACTATAAACGAGATCTATAAGCTACTAGTTATAGTAATTAAATTTAGTAAATAGAAGCGTATCTATTATATAGTAGTAGATAAGCTAGATATTATCTAACCTAAAGCTTAGAAACTAGGCTCTTACTATCTATTAGAAGGTATTAAATATACGAGGTAGATCTAGCGACTAATTAAGAAGATATTTAAAGGGATAGATAATAAGGACCTCTATAGTAATCGTAATTCTTAAATACTATTAACTCGCGACTCTAGAGGCTAGCGATTACTACTAAAGTAGTTTAGTCTTATATAGCTAGTAATTATCTTCTAAATAATAGTATTATATACTAACTAGTATATAGAGTAGAAAGGTAACTTTAAGAAGGCTATAAATAGTTATAAGAAGGTTTAAATTTTAGGGTATAAATAGAGGCTAGTTACTACTAGAGAGATAAGGATTTTTATAAGTCTAATAATATATATATTAGCTATATAAATAGACGATAAAGACTATTACTAGTATACGGATAGATACTAGCCTTCTTATAATATTACTACCTTTATAAGTAAGGCGCGATTTTAATAGATTAAGACTATACTTTAGTTTAGTAAACCTATTAAGAAGAATAGTAGATTTCTACTTTAGAAGTAGGTTATTAACCTTACTAGTATACTAAGAAAGGCCTTTAAGTAGTATATCGTATTTATAACTAGTATTAGTATAGATAAAGTAATAGTATAGTTTTATAGATATTCTTACTATATAATAATAATAAAGGGTAAACTAATCTTAATTAGCTTCTATATTCTCGCTCTCTATAAGTATAGATATTTATATAACTTCTTATTCTTATTACTAAAGAAATAATAGGGGTTTAAGGTTATTAAGAGTATTAAATAGTAGAAAGATCTAGTTAAGATACTAATTTAGCTAACTAAGTTAGAGTAGAAGAAGATATTCCTATTAAAGGCTAAAATAGCTCGCTAGGCTTATAGTAAAGATAGAAATAGTAGTATAGATACTAGTAAAAATAGTAACGATAGTCTAGTAATTAAATAACGTTAAATAAAGAAGATAGCTCGAATTAATATTATTAATAGTAATAATAAAATAGATAAAAGTAAGTAACTACTAAATTTAGCGCGCCTTTATATACTTAACTAATCTTAGGGTCTAGTAGCTATTAATCTTATTAGCTTACTAAGCCCGCTTAGCTAAGCGGTTCTTTAGCTCTTACTATAGCCCCTATACTCGACTTACTTCTTCTATTACTATATAGACAACTTATTTAATAATATTCTACTATTTCGAGTCCTATAATACTATAGTATTATAACGATAGATATAGTATATATAACCTCTAAATCCTAGCTATAGTAGGACGCTATATTCTATAAGATCTAGTTCTATAAGGATAGTAAAGTAGTATTAAAGCGGGATTAGTACCTATCTCTAAAAACTCTCTATAAAGCGATATTACTTAATCGTAAGTTAATACGCTTCGTATTTAATACTCTAATAGTTAGATATCTTTATAATATCGCTACTATACTATAGTAAGATTAAAACCTTATCTAAGTACTTATAACTAGCTATTAACTATACTAATAAGTCTAGAGGTATAGACGCTAGCTAAAGGCTACGAAAGACTTTATTACTAAGTATATATATCCTTACTAGATTATTACTAACTAACTATACTATATATCTACCTAGATAGTATTATATAATAATAAGATAGGTAGAGTTAATATTTATAACTAATTAAGAAGCTATTATACTATATAATATCGCTCTCTTAAGCTATAGTATCTACTATTCTACTTCCTACTAGATATAGCTATAATTAATATCTATATTCTATACTATAACTTTACTTCTAGTAAAGATATATATCTTAACTACTAATAGGTATTTAGACTACGTCTTAGCTAGAGTTTAGTATTAGAAGGTACTAAGTAATTAGAGATAGAATAAGCTAAGAATACTACTAGTCTAAGTCTAAGAGATAGAGGTAGGTTTATATTAAGCTTCTTATATAACTAGTACTATATACGCCCTTCTTAATACTTTTAATAGAAGCGAGGCGAATTAATCTAAGCGTAAATAGATACTTTCTAGCTTAGTAAGGACTATAAGTACTTTATAGATAGTCGACTAGTAAGAAGATAATATTATAATCTATATAACTATACTAATATAGCGCTTAATATTAAGTTATAGTCCTTCTACTACGTACGGAAGTTTTATAAGGACTATAGACTAAGTTAGGCTCTATATAAAGAGTATAAATATAGCTAGTACTATTACTTTGATTTAATAGCCTATTTAAAGTAAAGAAGGACGTCTATAGACCTACTACTCTACTAATATCTACTTCTTATAAAGATTACTTATCTTTAGTATATCTCTATATCTATTATATTTAAAATACTTTAAGAATATATATAAAGTATCTATATAAGTCTCTAAATATATTACTCGTAACTATAACTATATAAACTCTTAAAAGTTAACTTTCTATAGCTATTTAACTTCTATAAGACTTAGAGGGCTCGAGACTAGATCTAGCGTAGATATAGACCTCTTAAGCCTCTTCTTTAGTAGCGTTATAGCGCTTTAAAGAGACCTTACTATCTTAACTCTTATAGTAGTAGCGACTTAGTCTTTAGCTTTAGTATAGATAGTAGTATTTATAAGAGTAGGTTATAATACGTAGGCTAAACTATCCTAAGTATAAGATACTCGAATCGAT
>JAASFE010006080.1:22616-79143 GCA_013365205.1 Pseudocercospora cruenta
TTAGACTAAGCCTTATATATTAAGGTAAGTAGTAGTACTATACTATTAGTATAGATATAGCTAATAACTATTATCTATTTATAGTTACTATCCTACGTATATCCCTTTAACTAGCTACTTATTATTACCTCCTTTATAAAGATTCTTTTAGCTTTACTAAGTACCCCTATTATAAAGCCCTTCTTATCTATATTATATATATTCTTAGGCTCGATATTATACTTCTTTATCTTAGCTCGTAACTTATTAAAGTACTTAGTATATAAGCTCAATAAATTAGCCTTCTTCTATGCTTTATTTAGGTTGCTAAGGTACTTAGAAGATAGAATATCTAAGTACCTCTTAGTAAACTTAGTAGGCTAGTTCTTATTAAGCTCCTTATTATATACCTACTTAGTAAAATTACGTACTATTTAGGCTATTAGTAGTAGGCCTAAGTTAGTCAACTTATTAATATATGTAACTAACTCTGCCTCTTCTAGATTATTTAGTAGTCGCTTATCTTTATATTAGGCTTATTTACTACCCTAGATACCCCTCTAGCGCTTAAAAAGTATTAAACGCCTAACTCTATAGGTCTTAGTCGTCGTATTAATATTAGGCCTCTCCTAGCTATTTAGATTATTAATCGCCTTCTCAATCGGGTCTATAGTTGTAGAGTTATTCACTTATAAAGAGAGTCCGCGGAAGTACTAAATACCGTGCGCTAAGGCTGACCGTGCGCCATGGCTGGAAACCTTCTAGAGCTTGCGGGCTCAGTCAATATTTGATGCGCAGCGTTGATTGAGGCCCGTCACATCACAAAATTCGAGGAATGCGACTTCTCGCACATGAAACTTTTAAGACGACAACAGCACCATGACTTCGGCTGTAGACGCGCCGGAAGGTGTGCAGCACTATCACTTCCTTGCCGAAGTACCCTCAAATATCGCCAAGTACTGGCAGCAACGAAATCAGATCTTCTCCAAGTACGATGAAGGCGTTTGGCTAACAGACGACGCATGGTTCGGTGTAACACCAGAGCCCATCGCAAAGTGAGTTCAGCCACGGATACAAAAGGGGGTTATGCTAATGACATATAGCAAAATCGCAGAACATGTTGCTAAAGCACCAGCCTCGAAGACAATCCTGATTGACGCGTTTGCTGGAGCCGGCGGCAACACCATAGCATTCGCACTTTCCGGCCGATGGAAGCAAATATTCGCAGTCGAGAAGGACCCCAATACTTTGGCTTGCGCCAAGCACAATGCAGAAGTCTATGGCGTTGCAAAGAAGATCTTCTGGATTCAAGGAGATATCTTCGACGCGCTTAAGGTCAGACTCAAGGCCGCTGCCAAGAACGCCGTTATCTTTGGAAGTCCGCCTTGGGGAGGTCCATCCTACAACGAGCATGAAATTTTTGATCTCACTCAGATGGAGCCTTACAACTTCGACTACCTATATGATTCGTTCAACAAATTGACGAATGAAGTTGTGTTGTACTTGCCACGAACGTCCGACGTAAGGCAATTAGCCAAGCATGCGAAAAAGGATCAGAAGCTTCCCATCAAGCATTATTGCATGCGTGGCGCAAGTAAGGCACTTTGCGTCTTCTATGGATCTTTCGACCTCGATCAGGAAGCAGAGATTTGATCTTCCACGCAGCGCGCGACAGACCTTGGACGCTTGGAGCCAGCGAACTGAAAGTCGTCTGAAACATTCTGATCATGAATATGTACATCTCGGCTATCTCACCCCCTCTTCCGGTCGACTTGGGAATCCCATACGCTATGAACGCAACAATCGGAAACATGAAATGACAAGTTCGGCATTCAGTTGGGCAATGGCACTCGATGCCATGCGTTGCCAAGCAGACCGCGGAAGTTCCAGGTGGAATCGAAAGTTGGGGGCTGCGTATTGTAGCCCTCATCCACAGCTCGAACCACGAACTCCGGCTTCTGGTCCTTTGGAAGCTGCTCGGTCGACCACTCGAACTGCCAAAGCGTCCAGGCCCATCTCTTCGAGCCCTTTGCATCGTCCTCGCAGAACTTTGCCTGCTTCCAGGTCTTACCGCCGTCTGCAGAAACATCGATACGAACTATGCGCCTACCACCTCCGCTGTACGCAAAGCCGCCCACGGAGATTGGTGACTCGGCTTCATTGCTCTGACGTGTGATCTTAGTGATTGCACTCTGGACTGGCATTTCTTGGATGCTCTGCGCTGCATCCCAATCCTCAGGTTTGAGCTGCGAGGGAGCCTTGACATCGGGGCCGAAGCATTTGTAGTCCCGGTTGTGCCAATTCGAGCTGGACTCTTCGCAGCCGATCGAGATCTTTCCTACCCATTTCACACTTCGAGTAGCAACAGATCCAGGCACAATTGCTCTCAAAGGCCCACCATGGTCTCGTGGCATCTCTTCGCCATTCATCTTCCATGCCAACAGAACATCCGAAGTTGCATCTAGTGCTGTTTTCAGAGGTATGGACTGCTCGTATGTGTCAGACGGAGCTGTGAAGTGGATGTAACGGTCGGCTTCTGGGTCTTGGCAACAAGCTTCTCGGGCCTGGTCGACATCATAACCAGCGTCAAGCAGAACATCTCGAAGTCGGACACCAGTGAACTCTGCGGTGCTGATTGCACCTACGTCCCATGCAAGGCCGGAAGTTTTGCCATTCCCAGACTCGTTCATGTGCTTCCTTCGGTTGCCAGCACATTGCAGGGTCACTGTAACGGTATGCTCCTGGAACTTGTGTCTCAGGTCATCGATGGAATACGCTTTCTCCTCGCCATCTGACAGCTCGATGTTCAGCTTGTGATCTTTAGCATCAATTTTGGGAACCCAGAGATGGTGTCGAACAAAGAAGAGTCGAAGAGGGGTGATGAAGTCGCCCAAGAACTTCCGGGGAGTCTCGGCATTGCAAGGTTTCGCCGTCTGCACAATGAGCTCAGAATCGCGCTCTGGGTCGTCCTTGAAGATGTCGTCGACTGCTGAAGTGTCGATGCTGTTACCCAGAACACTCCAGTTGACCTTGCCATCAGCATCAAGGTCACGCTCGTCGATCTCGCCAATGTGATATGTATCAAGGATCTGTTTTACTTCTGGCTTCTGATGAATGCTGAAGAGTTTCCAATACGAGTCAATGGACCCGCCACAAGCACGCAGAATCACTTGACCTCCAGGATGGCAGTCAATGAATTCAGTGATATCGTACACTGACGATCCAGCAATGACCCACTTGGTCGGTGAATCTTTGTTGTGCTTGACCACTTCTGACAATCTTAGCTTGCCCTCACCAACTGTTGCCGATGATTAGCATTGAGACAAATACACGACTGAGCTGACGACTGCACTGACGACGACCTGGGTACGTCGAGAGTTCGGAGCGAGTTTTCAGAAACTCACCTTCAAGAGGACTGGCGTTGCCGACATCCTCGCTTTGTACATCGATATCTGCATCTCCATTCACCCACGAGACTACAGGTGTTGCCAAAGCAGCTATTGCTGAAGCTCCAAACACCGCAACCAATACCCTCGACGAATCGGCCTTTTTGGGCTCACGACGACGACCATATTGCCATGTCGTCTTGCCTCTCACACCATTCCACTGCAGGAACTGTTGTTGTTGATTATATCTCTTCACCAGTTGAGGCCCACTCTTTCTAGCAACATCGGGCGCAATTTGACCAACATGATTCGTTCCCGATGACTTTAGACCTCGAAATTGACGAATCGGGCTCGATAGCGTCGACTGTGACCCGGAAATGGCTTTGGGGAGGCCTCGTAGCTGTTTGGGAGGCATTTCTTGCTGACTTTGCGTCTATTTCATGCTGTTCTGAGTGGATGGAAATGGCGTGATTCTAGCTAACGACCAAAAAGGGCGAAATGCGGAGATGGGGCCAGGAAGATACCTGAATTTCACGTGATTGCGGGCAACCCGGCAAGGCTAAAAGAGCTTGATGATCTTTGAAGCTTGCCGAATCGCCGTATCTGTCAGCTCGCCGACTTCAACATCACAGCTTGCTGGAGAAGAGATACAGTCACTGCCGGGCGCTCATGGCTCTTCAAAAAGGCACTGCAGCTGCGGAAGGACACGTCAATGAGGGAAAGGCAGCAACCTGATGGCAATGAGTACTTCTGCTTGCCTGAGAGCAATCGGCCAGTAGCATCCTTGAAGAGATGTCATGACTACCACATCCCGGGCCAATATTCAGCATAGGAGCGCTATCGTCTGCTATCTCACCAAATGCTCAGAGTATCATCCGCAGCAAAGCAAACGGCGCGACACAAACATCCTCGGCCGGCATGCGTCTTGACCGAAACGGTGTCCACACGTTGCTGCGAAGCAATGTCGATTTGGATGGAAGACTTGTCAAGATGAGCTCGAGCATCACTTTTGAAGCCTCTCACTGGAGCACACTTGAAGCGGCGACTCATCTTCGAACTGGCACTAGCGAAGTATCAGAGTTGCAGAGCTGTGCCTCCGTTTCTTGATGTTGACAGGAGCCAGACTTTACGATAAGTATGCTGAGCACTAAACAACAACATTGGCACCAAGTTCTTAAGCAATCGCAGCGTGACTGAGAAGGACGGCTCTGGTCGTCTCCCTCCGCAAGTCTTGGCATTTCCGTTATGGAAGGCTTTTGAAGACATGCTCCACCATATTCTCGAATCCGCCACAAAAGCATCATGCATAGAGCTGCTGATTCCGTGTTACAGCCCTTGGAATATTCAAGATCACTAAAGTCGCGCTGATCGGCGATTTTCTCACGCAAGCGTAACGCAAGTAATTTTCCGGCCACGGTTCAAGTTCAACGTCTAACGTTCGCCGCCACGAGGTCCATGGCTCGACATCACTCAAGAGCAGCAACATCGTCGTGTCTGCATAGCAACAAAGAACCGCTGCAACGCGTAAAACATTTCCAACTTCTCTGCAGGCAAGCTATAGGTTCGCCGTCCACTCTGCTCTCACGATTCTCGGGCCAAGATCGAAGAGCCAGAGACCTAACGTGACCGACGACCAAAAACGACACACGAAACCACACTTGATCAATTTCACATGCTGCCAACTGCTACAGGCACAGCGTCGGCCTTCTCCACATACATCCAAGCGAGCACAGCAACATGTTGTCCTGACGAGGGCTTCTCGGCGGCAACGCCTACGCGTAGGTTTTCAGCACCGTTATTTCTATAAGAGATTCACGACGTCCCGTGTCTGTTTATGCCCTCGCACCTCGAGATTCCGTCTCTCAACCTTACTCTACCTAGACCACAGTACAATCTGAGTCACAGTTACGCTCACTACACAACAACGCATTCTTCAGTCTCTGCATCCACAGCACAATCGTACACTGATTTGCCTCCTTCGATCCTTGTACCCTCCCCTCATGCGATGCTTCCTTCATCGCGTAGCTTCAGCAGTTCTGCGACCTTCGTTGCATCTGCTGGGCTCCTCCTGGCTGGCACTTCGAGAGGTGCTGGGTTCGATGCGGCCGACAATGTAGCGGTCTACTGGGGTGAGCTTGAAATCCGGCCTTCTTCAACGTAGCAATACTGACGCAGCGTAGGTCAAAACTCGTATGGACAATCCTCAGGACCGCTCGCACAACAACGATTATCCGCATACTGCGCCAACACAAACATCGACATCATTCCGCTGGCATTTCTGCTTCAAATCACAACAGGTACAGGTGAGCAACCCGTCATAAACTTTGCTAATGCTGGGGATAACTGCACTGGTCTGTTCACAGGTACAAATCTCCTCGACTGCCCGGAAATCGGAGAAGACATTATCACATGTCAACAAGAATACAACAAAACGATCCTCCTTTCGATCGGCGGAGCCACATATACCGAAGCGGGATTCTCGAGTGAGGATGTGGCGATTAGTGCTGCTGAGCTGGTTTGGGACACTTTTGGTCCGACTTCGGCAGCTGGAAGTGAAACTACCACGCTCGGCAGGACGGAATCGACCACTTCCACAATTGCGAGTACTTCAACAACGACATCTGGATTGATTACGAGCACTTTGACGGCGACGACGACTGCCAGGACTGCTTCGACCGAAACGACGACAACGCAAGCGACGACTGACGGAAGCGATCTTTTGACTGTGAGTTCGACACCGGAGCCGACGTCAAGCCCCACGATCACGACGGGAAGCGAACTTCTGAGTGAAAATACGACACCAGAACCGACTTCAAGCCCTACGATCACGACTCTAGACCCGACCATAGTTCCTGGACCTTCAGACACGACTGAAACTACGACGGAAGCTACGACCGAGAATCGCGACCCAACACCTTCAGCATTTCCGTCGATTCCGGACATCTCACAGGACAGATCAACTGAGAATCGTCCAACAACGTCAGCATTCCCATCGATACCGGACATCTCGCAAGACACTCCATGTCCAACCACATTTGCCACACAAAACGGTCGACCACGCCCTCACGGTGGCCCACCTCCCGGAGGTGCAGGACCAGGTAGCAGACCCGTCAACCCAGGTCCTCCTCCCTTCCAGATCGTCAACGCTGATGGAAGCTCAGGCAGAGGCGGACGAGGAGGTCCTCAAAGACGCCAAGCTTCCACAATCCTCCGTCCCTTCCACGATGCAGCAATCGACGGTTTCGACCTCGATCTCGAATCCTCTGTCCAGAATTTCGTCCCCTTCGCTAAACGTCTGCGCGAACTCATGGACTCCGCTGAAGATAAGAAATCTCGTTATCTCACTGCCGCACCGCAATGCGTCTATCCAGACGCAGCTGTAGGACCGTTATTGGCTGATCCTGATATCGTTTTCGATGCAGTATTCGTACAGTTCTATAACAATAACTGTGGACTGCAATCTTTTGTTGATAAAGCGGAGAATCAGACGACTTTCAATTTTGGTATTTGGGATACTTGGGCGAAGAGCAGCAATACCTCGACTAATGCCACGAGTACTGGAAATCAGACTGGGAGTGTCAGCACTACTAAGAGGAAGAGAGCAAGTGGTCCTAACACCAAGGTCTTCCTCGGTATCCCCGCCGGTCAAACTGCTGCTGGATCTGGATATACGAATGTTGCTGGTCTGACTCCGATTATTGAGTACTGCAAGACATTTAGCTCGTTTGGAGGCGTGATGATGTGGGATGCTAGTCAGGCTGTTGCTAATGAAGGGTTTTTGGCGGGTGTTAAGAGTGCGTTAGAGGGAAGTGGGACTGTCACGAATTCTACGACGACGAGTCTCAGCTCTACAGCGAGCAACTTGAATGTTGTGACGACTACGAGTTCGACTTCAACATCGACTACGAGCGCATCATCGACTTCAAGCACGACAAGCACAACCTCCAGCCTCTTGAACGTCATAACAACTACCTCCTCTACCTTCACAAGCACAACAGCAACAACCCCTCCCCCATCCTTCGGCACCAAGACTGAAACAACACTTCCCCCGGAAACTGGAACCATTGCTGAACCTAGTATTCCTGACACCATCACTTCCTTCTCTACCGCTACCAGGTATTCTTCGACTACGACATTACCTGAGACTGGAACGATTGCGGAACCTGGGCTTCCGCCTACGAGGATGAGGAGGAATGCGAGGGATTTCGGAGCTGATGTTAAGAGAGAGAGGAGGTTTGGGTTTAGGGTGGTGGAGCAGGAGCATTGGGTTAACTGATGGGGTTTGGATGTGTGTATATAATTTTTGAGTTGAGATTCTTTTGATTAATGGTCCAGATGATGGATGATGATTGATGGACAGTGGACATGGCTTATGAGTTCTGATGCATGGATTGATTATGATTCGGATGAAAGGCATGGTATTGACGGTTGATGATTAATGGATGCTTGATGATGGATACGAGTTTTGATGCATGGATGGATTACGATTCACATGAAGGAAAATTGCATGGCATGGCATTGGTTGTTGATGAAGATGGTGGAGTACTGCATGGATGGGTGATGAAGATATGCTTAATGGGTATGAATATGACTTTGGGATTGAGATTGGGAATAGAACTGTCTTTCGGTTGCTCGGTCGCTCTTTCACATGCAGCTGACGATGTAAGTCTGTGCGTCGCTGATGCCTGCTAGTCTTCCCGTCTGCCGAGATGCGATTTACTTCGCAACCTTTCAAGATGGGATTTCAAGCTCACAACACCACCGACACATACAACCACACGCTCACTTCGGACGTCAACTCGCCTGGCGTTCTCGACATCATCTGCCGGAGGAGCATCGCTCTGATAGACAGTGCCGTGGCCGGCTACTGCACCTTCCTTTTCCGCAGCCTAGACAACCCTCGCAACTTCCCCGACTACGACTTCTCAACGCTTTAGACACATTGAGTTTCTACCTTGCACGCTCTGTCTCGCACAAACTTCACTTAGCAGATAGTCCAGTTTCTGAAGGTCCCGGCTCTCGCCAACACCTCTTGTGAGTAATTGATCAGTCTAGTATTGATACGTGCCACTGACCACTGGAAGCAACACGCCGATCATTTCAAGAGTCACAACCATGACTTCGTACGACTCTCCATTGAGCTTCCTCGACTTGCCCGCTGAGCTCCGGAATCGCGTCTACAAGCTTGCTCTAGCAATTGAGCCGGGAGACATTACTCTGAAAATCAGCTTCCATGAAAAACGCTTCGTGCTGTGCGAGCACACGACCAAGCGGAACGCTGTTTTCAAACCAATTTTGCCGCCTACACCGAACATCCTCTCCACCTGCAAGCAGGTACTCCACGAAGCACTTCCTGTCCTTTATGGCAATGTGGTCATTCGCGCAAACTCGACTTTCGTATTCTCGCTCTCCAGGGTGCTAGAGCGTATGGGCTTGACGCTCTTCTGCATTCGGCATCTCCATCTATGGGAGAGCTTATCCCTCCGCGAAATTCAGAGCGAACCTGCCTTGTTTGGCCATCGCCATTGGATCGATTTGCCTGACGTGCAGAGTCTGCGTTACGAGCCTACCGTCGACAGTGCAGAGACCCTCACCAAGTGTGATGAGCACATTGCGAGTCGGATCTTGGCGCTCGTCACGCGGATGAAAGAGAATCGGAGCAAGACTGGCAAGCTTTCGAATCTGTGTGACATGCTGAAGGTGACCGTGTACTGTGGTAGACTATACTTTCGTGAGGCAAAGGAAGTCGAAATCAGAGTTCTGGCACTGCTTGAGGAGAAGTTGAAGGATTGATACTGCGAAACAAGGTCGCTTGAAGCTCAAAGCTCAAGGATGATGAACCAGGAGACACGAAGGCCTTCTACAGCTTGCGAAGCTGAGTCATTTTTGCGAGAGGCGTTCTCAAACTAGAGCTGCAAGGGTTATCAGGGTTAGAAAGTGGCGGCAATTTTTAGACCTTGGGTTCTTCGCCGAGAGAACTGGCAGTTGAGTCAATGCTGTTCTAGAAGATACTTTGCTAGACTTCGACATGGAAGATCCGGTTTGAAAGCTGCTCAACAATCCGTGGAACTCGCTTCGACATTAGACCTGAAGCCTCCACCTCATCTTGAACGCCTCCAACAACTTCCTCGCCTCCCTAACTCCCTCACCCTCCTCAACCCTCCCCTCAGCATGTCTGACCGGTACCTCAAGATTATACCTACTACTCAAACAAATCCCCTCAATATCCTTACAATGCCTACTATGTTCCTGAACAGCCTCCAGAATCATCCTAGCCATAGTATTAAGCGCTTCCTGAGATCTCTGCTGACATTGACCACGCGCCAAATCCACAAGATCCTCATGGAGAAGGTAAAGTGTTCGCGTAGCGGTGGCGATGGCGTCAGAGTGGTGAGAATGTCCTTTAGATTCGATCTCGGCGTTGAGAAATGTGAGGAGTTCTCCGTCCAAAGCTACAAGGAGGTCGATCTTTTCCCGAAATGAAGCTGAAGCAAGGCGCAAGATGGTGAAGAGTTTGTCGAGGTAGCCTGTTGCGTGAAATAGACGAGCGAAGTCACCGCTTGCTGTAGCCGGGATGGAGATCGGTTCCGGTGGGAAGGAGGTAGAGAAGTAGTGTTCAGCTGGGTTAGGGAGTTCGAGGACGATGAGTCGTTCTAGGACTATGATGCTTAGGGTTGTGTTTCGCTGGGCTTCTTGTCGGCGATCGCTGGAGAGGATGTCTTGTGCGGGAATTTCGGTGTGTTGGCCCAAGGAATCGAGGCGTGCGGCGTTGCTGATGGATATCAGTGCTGCTTTGGGATTTCCACATGCATATTCGAATGCTGCGAGCAAGACGCTTGTCTGTATTAGATTCGGCGAAGTGCCTCCTGGAAGAAGAGCTTGAACATGTCCTTGTAGAAGTCGAGTGAGCAAGTACAGGTCCCGGATGTCCACGTTATCTGTTGGAGGACTGAAGAGATAAATTGCCATGATCATCACTGAGAAGTCTGCGGGAGGTACGCCACTGTTCCATTTTACAAGACTTATTTCGAAAAGGTCCGCATCAATGACTGGCAGCCAATGGTGGAAGTGTCGGACGTAGCGCTCTGTGGCTTTGACGACTCAGATCCCGGAGAGGTATGTAATACGGCAGACCTGTAGATTGCAGAAGCCGTCCAGAGCAGATTCGGAGGCGCATGCTAAGAGGTCGTTCAATGATCCTATGGCCAATTGACCTGGTTTTGTAGAAGGTGAATCATCGTAGTTGCATTCAACCTTGCGATGAACACATGCGCTGCACGCTGGTAAGAGTTTGTCGCAGGCTTTTTTTCGAGACTTGCAAGCTTTGCATGCGTGATTAGCTCTCTCGATGTCTTTGGATGCCATCAGCCAGGATGCCGGCTTTTCAACTGCGGGTCTGGAGGTCGACCGGGAAGGGTGGTATTTGGGTGGGTTTGTCGGCCGATGGCGGAGCTGAGCTCAGCTGGGAACCGGATTTCTTCATTTGTATGGAAGGGGTATCTCAAAATCTGTCTACTTGGTCATATAGTCGTGCCCGACATCAAGGTCAAGCGTATGTGGTATCGCTAGACAATCAACCAGCTGGAAACCAGGTCAGCATACATGCACTTCGAACGGAGGACTGATGACTCACTATCCACCTGCGATGGTACCTAAGCAGACCAGCACGGTCAAAATACCAGCTCCAGCTCTGTCTGCTGTCGTGATCATACTCGTAGGTGCGCTTGCGTCGGTATCGCCTCCTGAGTCTAGAAGTTAGCGCACAACCACATCGCAGCGAGCACAACATCATGGTCTTCACAGAATTTAACGTACCGGTTCCCGCATTTGGATCGCCCGTGCTGGTGCCTCCATTGTCCGCTGTGACGGGAGCTGACGATTCTTGGATCAAGAGACTTTGAACAATTTCCAAAGCGCACATCTGCTGACCGACACCGTATGTCCCGTCCCAAGTGCTGTTTTGAGTCCACTTAAGACCACATGTTACGCCATCGGTGCCGCCATCGCACTGTTGAGCAGCTGCTTGTGCAGAAGCCTCCATATATGGTCTTACCATGTCGTACAGCCAAGGCGCGACCTTCGTGCTGGAAGCCATGAATCGGGATAGGTATGCTTTGAATGACTGCTGGTCAATATTGCAGTTGTCTGTTGGCTCACAAACTTCTTGCATAATCATATTGTCGGTGCCGGCGAAGTAGTTGGTCGAGCTGGCGTTCCAGATGCCTTCAGTACGCTCACGCCACTGCGTGGAATTGGTGTGGTTCCACATCACTGCCGCACCGTTGAGCATCATGCCGGCTGTATAGGTCCAAAGAGTATGATCTAAGCTGGTGCAGTTGTCGCCGATGTTTGTCCCGTCAAAAATGCTATACTTCTCGCCGATGAGACCAACGTCATCCATCCAATCCCAAAGCTTGTTAGCCCAGTCGAAGTATGTCTGATTTCCCGTGTATGCGCCTAATCGTGCTGCAAGGTTGAAGAGGCCACCATTCGAGGCGCTATTTTTGTAGTTGTATCCATTGTTCCTGCATACGATTAGTGATCTTTACACATTGCGATCCAAAAGCGGGACCATACCACGTGAAGATCTGCCATCGAAGACCTCCAGCGCAGTCTGCAGCATCCCAGCGTGCGGCTTGGGAGTTGAAGACACCTTGAGTGAGCGCGAGCCAACCTGGTTCGTCGTCTGATGGGTTGTCAAAGTTGTATTCGGTCGCAGTCATTACCGCAGCACCCCAGAAATATTGGTCATCATTTCCTTCAGCCTTGGTCTGATTAGGAGGCATGTAGTTGTCATCCGGGCCAATCTGGAAAAGCAACCCTTCTTTCACGATCTTGTTGTATGTGGTGTCGCCAGTGTAGTACCAGTAGTTGATCAGGCTGTTGAACATAGCTCCGCATTCCCACCAGTCTGCACACCAAGAACGACCTGCTTAGTACATGCGTTTTGCGCGAGGTCAAATTGTGCTTACAGTATGGGTCGCCAAGCTCTCCCGGAATCATGCCCGTCTCGTTTCCGTTGTAGTATTTTACCATGCCATATGCGATCGTTGAAGCAGCATCTTTGATCGAGTCGGTATCGTTAATGTTCAAGTCAATTGCTGTCGCCAACTGCGATGAGATTGCCAATGCGCCTGCCGCCGCCTGGCATATAAATCGCATCCTGGATGTCCTACGCCCTACTAGTAATTGACTTGGCTAGGAATGCTCTTGCTGCACCGAAGCGACCTCCAAACAAATAGACAAGAAAGATTCGGAGTGAATTGTGCTTGAGGAGAACACAATGGAGAGGACATCGCAATCCACATCTCAGGGAGAGACAGCGTCGGCTGAGGTGGGTTCGCAACCAGTTGACGTACCTTTCAGATTCGCGTCTGTGGACCCATTCGTAATCAACAACGTATCAAGCATGTTCATTCTCGTGGCAGCTGGCAGATGCAGACGGAAAGCCTTGGGCGGGCCGGTCCTAAGCATTTTCTTGGTCCACTATAATGTTTCTTATCGACGTTGCACCGAAGTGAAAGCGAAGTCTTGTCAGGCTTATGTTTGGGTGATGTGGTTTGTGCGTGAGGGAGTCGCTCCACTTGGTCGGATGCAGAAACCCGATGAGGCGGGTTCCTGCAGTAACGACGACTTTCATAATCTCTTTTCGTCCTTCAGAAATCAGTCAGATGCGAAGCACTTTTCGACGACTGCTGCGTAGAGGTTCCATGGGCGTGTGAGAATAGGGCGCATCAGTGCAGATACGAGACCGCGATCTTTTGCCGATTGGGCACCGAACGAAGACTGGGTGCTGGACTCTCGACACTTATCGATGCTATGCATTGCCACATCTCATGCTCAGGGCATTCGAAGTCAAGAGACGAAGATGGAAGTGAGAAAGGAGGGCAAGCGAGCAGTACCTTGTAGGTGGCTACTACCTTTAGGGCCGAGGCCTCTTACACGGCCCGTGCTCAGATCTGAGGGAAAGTGAATCTTGAACCTTCTTTCCGGTCGCGTCAACACGATTTCAGCCCAACACTGGTATCAGAGGCATTTGCTACATGAATCATTACTCATATACGGCGTCGCCGACCCGGGCATCAGAAATCACAGTGCTGGCCTCACGCCTCGTCCATACGCGTCGCCAATGCTTCCATCCTCATATCCATAGCATCCATCCGAGCAAGCAAAGACCGCATCAGAGCTTCATTTCGGTCCGCCACCGCGAGCAGCTTTGTCAAAACCGTATGGGAGCTGGAGCTGTGAGTGCTGCAGATCGTCAGTAATCTGTCACGAAGGACCCCGCTGGTCCACCTACCTTCGGTCCTCGGCTCTGGTGGTGCTCTGCTTGATGGGCATAGCAGGCACGGGTGGGCTGACACTCTGCTCCAGGTGAGAAGGGTATGGCGAGGGCTGGTAGGTCTGCCGCCGCTGCACAGCAATATCAGAGTGGTGTCCGGCAAGATATTGGCGCGATACACTACATACCTCGTCAAGAAGTTCCTCTCGCTTCCTGCGCGGCAGCATCTGATCCTTGGTGAGTCCAAAAGTGCTCGATCTCTGCGGGCCTTCTGGACGGTACGGATCCGCTGGCCGTGATGTGCTCCGATATCCTGGATCAATTACCGGCATAACTTGAGAACGATCCTCCTTGGGTGCAGTGGACTTTGTAAGGCCGTATCCATATGCGACGGTCCTCCGACGCTGTTCCTTGGTAAGTCGCGAGCGGTGCGACGACGATATATCGTTGGTATCCATCCTCATGGGTCTGGGAGTCCCTCGTTCTCAGGACAGTCGCTTACGCCTTACTGATGGTCCTGTGTACCCATCTAGGCTGAGCGACCTCCAGGCACGAATCACTAGCGTGTCAAGCAGCCACCATCTGGAGTCTGTTAGATTGCAATCTATTCAGGACTTTGTAAAGTGAGCGATTGATATGAGAATGGAGGTTGAAAGCAAGTGGCATTTGGAATGCTGAAGTATATTGCCGAAATCATGCGTGCAGCCGATCTTGCATTCTGGATGCAACGACCAGAGCGCAGCTAACCATTTAGATGAACGCGAAATCCTGTTTAGTCAAGTCGTTGGATGATCAGGGTTGACATTGAAGGCGGAGTGTCCGAAAAGCGGCCCGTACTCTGCAGTGGAAGCCGAGCCTCCGATTCGTGCTGTGCGAACTTCTTTGCCTTGTAAGGGACGGTATCACCAACCACCATGCATGAAGTCGATCTAGTGACGCCGCACGTGGCTTCCATAGCGTGGTTGTTCTCGACCGCCTGACAACCACATCCAGGCACCGAGGACAAAGTCAAGCCGCAGCGCCTTTCGTTCGCAGATCAACTGGTCGTTCACGACTCATACTCTTCCAGACTTTCGTCTACCTGCATACCAATTGCCGGAGCAGGGTCCAAGTGCGAGCGACGATCATGGCTGGAATTTAAGCTGAACTCGCTGACCATCTCGCAGCAAAATGCGATTTCTCCTTTTGTGCACCACTTGCCGATCACGGCGATTGCACCTCCATGCACAAACTGTTAACACGCAACCTGAACTGGATCGACAGAGCATCGTCAAGCCTTTTGAACGTGCCAGGTAAACTACATGTCCAGTTACGACCTCTGTTCAAGACATTGTTGATTAGCCCGCGCTGCGGCCGCATCATGGTCTACTTCACTGCGACTCTTGTGCTAGTGCTCGAGGTGGTTGACTGCTGACTTCCGGACCGTGCCACTATTCAGCAGAACTACTGCACATCATCAGCATGTCATGAATCAAGGGCATCACGCTAGAATCCGGCTTTGACCCACAAGGGTTTCAACGTGACTGCGTACCCTGCACATCTTTGAATCCGGGCTCTTCAATCACTGGTCAGATTGCACCGACTTGCACTGCCGTGCGCGATTCCTTTTGGATTAAAGAGTTGGACTCACGCCGTTGAGCCAATAGCATATCTTGCAGATGTCTTTACAGATGTTCACGAGTAATGGCGCTGATCGTCAAATGCTTCAGGACAAACAACAATGCCAAGGTTTTCCGCTATACACATGCAGAACTATCTGATCTCTCGCAGATTGAATTGAGAAGCCCTGTTTGTATCGCACTTCTCACGACCAGAGCCTATGCAAAAGGTAGGTGCCGAGAGGACGCTACTCAGTAAAGCCTGGCAGAATCACCTACTGCAACTGCCTCCCCTTCCCCTTGAACTCCTCATCCAACTCATAAACAATAGGAACCCCCGTCGGAATTTCCACCTCAGTAATATCCTCATCAGCAATATCCTCCATATACTTCATCAAAGCCCTCAAACTATTCCCATGCGCAGCAATCAACACAACTTTGCCCCTCTTCAAATCCGGCACAATATCACTCTCCCAGTACGGCAATGCCCTCTCCAAAACATCCTTCAAACATTCCGTCTTCGGAACCTCAATGCCCGTGTTTCGATACCTACCATCGAATGCTTCGGTTTTGCGATACTCTTCACTAGTCTCTGGAGGTCGTATATCGTAACTTCTGCGCCAGATTTTTACTTGCTTTTCGCCATGCTTTTCTGCGGATTCGGCTTTATTGAGGCCTTGGAGGCCGCCGTAGTGGCGTTCGTTTAGACGCCAGCTTCTTTTCACTGGGATCCAGAGGCGATCTGCTTCGTCTAGAGCTAGATTTGCGGTTACGATTGCGCGGCGGAGGAGGGAAGTGTAGAGGAGGTCTGGAAGCCAGCCGGATTCTTTGAGGAGTTTTCCGGCTTGGATGGCTTCGGTCTGGCCTTGTGAGTTCAATGGGACGTCGACCCAGCCTGTGAAGAGGTTCTTTTCGTTCCATTCTGAACGGCCGTGTCGGAGGATGACGAGTTTGTAGGGTGAGGGCATGATGAGTGGCTTGATTCTGCCTTGTGAGTGTGTTGTCGATCAATAGGAGGATATTGAGAGACGCGCGGTTGTGGGAAGGAACACAATGCTTTTGAGAGATTTGGGACGTCATGCTGCGCCGGGACCGGGAAAGAGCTCTTGTCACCTTGGTGGTCACTACTGGACTATGATGGGTTTAGAATGTTCCGAAGCAATGAGTTCCTAGCCTGGTAGAGTCAATACAGGTCAGCAATGGCAGAGACAGTGCTCTGAAGGCATGTTAAACCACGCAGCATTCATCTGGGTGGGCCCAGTTGGCATGGGTGGGTCTTATGGTGTGCCGAACTCGGCGACAAGGTTCCTTTTGCCTGACTACAGTGTGCAGTGCTCACGACGTGAGGTCTTGTCTATGACGGTGGTTTGACACCGTTTCGCCCCAACAAGAACGTGACAAGCTCAGTGGTTGGGCCCAATGCATTAAGCACACGTGGGTGAATGCAGAGTTGGCGTGAGATCGCAGAGATCACAATCCTGTTGTCCCAAGCAGCCCTCGACGTCGACAAGCACAGATGATACAGAGCACATCGACATGCTATGCGTGACTCTCCTTTCGAGTCCAGCAGGTATTTCATCATGTGTATGGTCTCTTATAGCCAGACCAGATCCTGCATTCTGCTTGCTTTCTCATCCAAGCTCTTCTTTGACGTGTGCTTCATGGCTAGCCATTCGTGATCAAATTCATCATTCCGGTGGCCGACGGCCATGTCTCATTGTGATTGTTGGAGGTCGGCATGAAGGAAGCGTATGCGGTGGAAACATGCTGGAATCTATGCGTTGTGGCTTTGCGCCAGGATCCGCGATGTCCTTCATCACGAGTTCTCATCCAACTTGTTAGTCCTCATCGTTTGCACTTGCAATCTGCCGTCGACGATGTCTTGAGAAAGCAGCCCTGTCTCGTCTTTTGTTGAAGGTCAGTATTGCGCGGTCACGACGGACAGAGTGAAAGGAGAAGAGGACGAAGCGCAGCCCCTTGGCAAGGCACCAACAACTTACCAGGCATCAACTTTTTCTGCTCTTGCTTTCCCGACCATTACAATCCTCCACGTCCTACTGACATCAGGCTCCGCCTTCGACACAATGACGGGCAGAATCCTCACAATATGTACGACGTCGTGCAACATTGCAGTTAACATAGCCTCTCTGCAGGCCTTGCCCAAGTCCGTCATCGAAGGAAGTTCGACTCCAACACAGCGACCACCAGGGGGACCTCGTTTTCAGATGCTCCGGTCAGATGAATCCACTCTGGACGCATCTGGAATGCCAATACCTCCTCGATCTCGGCATACTGTCCACGTTCCTGTTATCCACCAATCCTAATAATTGTGGCTGTCTGGCTTGCAGCTTTGTGCGACTGCGGCCCCTCGGTCCTCCAGGCTCCGCCACCACGAGCACAGCTATGGCTCATAATCATGTTCCGCCAGTGCCTCTGCCTGATTTCAGAGCAGCTTGCAACGCCGTGGTTGCTCTTCATCTCGACAGCTTTCCTTGTCTGGCTGTTTGACAGGCATCATGAGTTTTGACTGAATGCCTGCAAACCTTCTCCAATCAATCATTCTTCAGCCTAATTGACCCTAGCATACCGTGAACTCAGATAACAGCAAGTCGAATACTCTACCCTTTGAGCTATTCTAACGATACCAATTATCCATTCCTGAGGAAGTGCAATTGCAACGACCTCGGCGGCTCCGGGGAAAGCGCCTCTGGGCAAGCAGGCCGGCAATTACACTTGATGGATCCTGTTAGCATTCTCCAAAAAGCCGGATTCGCTGGTTCTGCTAGCAAAGGAGCTATAGAAGTCGCCAAAGATCTATACGTCTTCTGCAATGAAGTCAGGCATGTTGATCAAACGGTCCATGGATTGGTGACTGAAGTACAAGCGCTCGGGAGCGCTTGTGCCTTGGTTGATGAACGACTTCGCCAGATTGTGGCAGACCACGAAATCACGTCGTCCACCGGAGATAGCAAAGGACGTTTGTGGAACTGCATAGAGCTCCAGGTCACAGACAGTCGAAGGACTATCGAACAGCTCAAATTGGCATTTCAAGGTGTGCGCGAACAAGGAGGCAACGTCTTGAGCCAGGTATGGCGGCAGATCAAGCTCAATACAAAGACGAAAGACATCGCGGAGGCCAGGAACCGTATTCGCTCGCACACTGCAAGCCTGCAAATGGTCCTTCAGACCGTTGCCATGTGAGTACACATTATGCAAATTTTGAGCTTCATTGACACTTCTCACAGAGAAATCTGCTATGTGGCGCCACAGAAAGCAGACCAACAACTTCAAACACTGCTCGTCAAAGCTGAGCAATGCGTCGAGCATCTTAAACAACTACGAGCCCAGTCAACTGAAGAAGATGCTGCGCAACAAGCTCGCGAAGATGAGATGATTGCTGTCAGCGAAGAGACCTTATCGAACGGCGAAAGTCTATATGCGGCGAGTGTCGCAAATGGTTCTATGCTTGGCGATCCCTCCTTCGCTGGACGAGCATCGCATGTTCACGACTGGATCCAGGACGTCTCTGCGATAGAACGGACTACCACGGCTTTATCTGCAATTGCTGAGACAGACTTACATTCCACTACTTCAGCTGACGAGCACTCCATCGTCTTCTCCGAAGATCCATCGAGGCGTGAGAGTACCGCCCCAACTAGTGTAGCTCACGATCACCACAAAGACCATCACGGGACCGAATATACCGCAAGTGATTGCGACTACGACTCCGAAGATGATTTCCTTGTCGACGCCGCGAAAGAAGCTTTGGACACCGGCCGGACCTCGTTCCAGTCCCAAGAATATGCGGACGCCAGCGAATACCTTCAAGAGGCGCTAAAGATTGTGCGCGAGCTGCCAGCACGGCGACAGGCACTCGTGTGCAACACATGGGAGATCAGATACCTGCTTAGTGTTTGCGCGTACCACACTCAAAGCTTGGTGCACGCCAAAACCAATCTCTGGAGTGTCTTTGAATATGCTTCACGCTCTTCCCTGCAAGACAATGATCAACGCAAGCAGTGTTGTGAGGCTGGGCATCTGCTGAGTATCGTGTGCGTGAAGCTAGGTAGCCTCGAGGAAGCACGTCAGTATTGCGAGTCCGCCCTGAAAGCACGACACAAACTTCTCGGAAGGTCTCATCCAGAGAGCTTTCGGTCTTTGGCGCTGTTGGCCAGAATACTCAGCATCCAAGGTCATCTTCAACGTGCGAAAATTTACAGTCGCATGATACCGGAGGGTGACCGAAGCTCATACACGAAAGAGTTTGAAGACCCGACAGGCCCTACCGTACAGCCAGCGTCCGAAGCCGTCCAAGTACAAGGACCAGGAGGCAAACCCGTACCAAACGAGATGCACAGTGTCGATTTAGAGCGTCAACCAACTAGACGACCCACATTAGATACGCAGACCGATAGCACTGATAGTGGCATCTCAATGTCCTATGATGAGAAGCGCTCTCTAGCGGATTCGACAGCTTGGATGGCCTCTCCATTGTCGTCGTCTCCTTCGCATTCATGGGACCACGAGCTGGGAATCGCTCGCACTCACTCTGTCAACTCCACCACAGCGCCGCGTGCCGTAGTGGAAGAGGGTTCGCTGGCATCGGAGAGCACTCGTCCCATCGCTTTCCTACCGTACAGCGTCAACAAACATCGGGACGAAGCCGACATTGCGGCTCCGAATACGAAGTTCAGCTCGCCATCGAAGAAGGTCGCTGTTCCATACAGCCGGTATCCAGGTGCTACGACCAAGGTCAAGGATGCCCTTGACGAGTCCAAAGCTAAGTATATCAAGCATGCAGCTGTCAGCGAGCCAGTAGCCCAAATTCTGTCTCGCTCCTCGCTACTTCAACTCCACCACTTCCTGTCCAGAAGCCTTGTGCCTTCCTGGATCCAGATAAGTCTACAAGCAAGGAAGACCGCACGCCTTCTCCCGATGATCGAACCTCGATAGCGTCGTTCAAGACGGCCATAGCTTCACCGAGGCCGACCCGAGAGTCTTCTTTCGATGATCGCGCCTCTATAGCGTCTTCAAGAAACACAGCTATAGCCAGTGGACAAGACGAGCGATTGCTGAACAGCATCTTGAATCGTGCAGAGAGGCGCGAGATCGCCGATCTGCTACCAAAGATGCGTGATCTTGACCAGTCTCTTGCGAATGTTTGCAAGCGCATCAAGCATTTGGAGAAAGATCTTCAACAACCAGTACCCGAGAAGCTCATAGTTGAGGTTCATGCAGCAGAATGGGCGCTAGGAAAGGCCCGACGTTATGCTTATGGCTCCTGTCGGCCCTCGGCGAGACTTGAGTATGAGACAGCGAGGAAGAGTACCAATGTAGCGACGGTCTTGTTGAAAGAGTACGAAAGTCTGCCCGAGAAGCAGCGCTCGGTGTCGGAAGACTCGATGCTTGCCTCCACAACATCAGCGAAGAAAGGTAAATTAGGACGATTCATGTCCATCCGCAACAAGCCAGAAGACAAAACGCAGGAGCTTGTCATGGAAACGAGCAAAGGCGACATTAAGCTGCGTCTGCTCGATGATGCAACGGTATGTCACGGCGCCCTGTGTCCCTTACCAGGCTTGTACTGACTGGTGATTGCAGGCTTTCAAGCAGTTCTCCTCGAAAGTCCAGAACAATTCGTTCACCAATATGGAGCTTCATGTTACATCAAAAGGCATTGAAGCTCGGAACAGTGCACGCGAGTGCAGTTTCATTATCACACCGCCTCCGACAAGGCTTACCGACGCCAGCGATGCATTGTTGGGGTATGTGATCTCCGGTCTGAATATTGTTCAGGAGACATTTGAACCAATCAACGAAAAGGGTGCACAATTCCCCACAAGGATACATGACTGTCGGTTCAACAGGACTTGAGGACGCCGCCTTGATGTTTACGAAGATGTGGCGTTGCTTGGAAGAGAATGGACAGGAGTTCAAGCAAGCTGCCGCGATGAATTCACGAAGCACTTTCGAGCGATATACCCCTGCTGCATAATCTGTACATTGATATCGGGCATTGCAGATAATCATGTTTCACGGGGGAAATCTAAGGTCAATTCCTCGATGCTACCAACTTCACTGTTCTGCACTTTACCGACTTGAGTCTTCTAAACCTTCTACAAGAGCCGACACGCAAGAATTTCAGCACAAGCCCGAAACTGTCGACACTCATCGATATACATGGACAAAAGGTAACTGCGATCTTGGGAAATAATGCAATCATGATATCCTTGGCATTACTGCATGACCCTATCAGCTAATACCGCATATCAAAGAGCGTCCGAATCCTCCAACCACGCACACGAAACATCTTTCTCCTTCTACCACTACTTCAAAGAATAAGTCCAAGACTGCTTACACTCATACTTATCTCCATGCGACCACTGGACCTTATTCGCCGTGGCCCAGGAGCTATCCAACGAGTTCGAGAAAATCGAGCAGTATGTTCCGTATGGCACACCGTTCTTGTGCAAGTAGTATGCATTGAACATCTTGCACTGCTGCTTGCCAGCTCTCTGGTTGGCTTGGTTCTGGAGAATCGCATAGTCGGAGCAGACTTGTGGGTTATATGGTCCAGGGATGAATCGGGATCCCATGTATTGTCTTGGGGCATTGATGGCTCGGCCGCCGCAGTTCTTGGGCTTGCCCCATGGGTAGGTTGGTGGTTTGGCTGGGCTTGTGGGTCCTGCGGCCTTTGTGGATGTTGATGTTGTGGTCTTTGAAGTGGTTGTGGTGGTCTTGGAAGTTGTGGTTGTGCTTGTGGAGGTCGATGATGGTCCGGATGGAGCACTGCAGTCAGGTGGGGTCGCGACGTTCGTCTTGTCGTATCCGTCGCTACCGGTGATCACGATTTCGAACTCCTCGCGCTTCTGGCCGCTGTTGGTAGCCATGCTGGCATCGATATTCGAGCCCCACAGCGTGCACTTTATGCTGGTCATGGAAGGAGGGTTCGGGCAATTCTGACCCCATACGGTTGGATAGCCCGGGTCGTAAGTCGAGTCATTGTTGGTGGGATTGAGCGAAGGGTCACGCTCGAAGAAGATGTTGAAAGCAGTGCAAAGGTTCCAGGAGTCGCACTTTGCAGCACAAGTGGAGACATCGTAGGTCTTCAAGGTAAACAGAGCGAGGTATGAATTCCCGGCAACGGCTGCATTGAGATCCTTGAAGACTACCGTTCTTTAGCTCACGAGCTGATGCAGCATTACATGGCACATGGCTTACCTTGGGTATACTGGGTATTGCTTGTCGATGGCACTTTCGTTGGTGCCGCTTTTGCCGAAGAGTGGAAGGGAGGATAGGCGAGAAATGCGGACGCAGTGTCTGGAGTCGGAACAGGACCAAAGCCGTCTGGCTGAGGTGCACAAGGATCGAGAGGGTTGATGAAGCCGCAGTAGGTGCCTGATTGCGAGAGACAAGACAAGTCAGCTGCTACTCCATGCCTCGTCGAAACTTTAAGCGGCCGACATACCTGCTTCAGGCTGGGTCGCACAAGCTCCTGGAGCTGTAGCCGTCTTGGTCAGAGCCGGATCTGTTGTATAGCCGGTTGCCAAAGCAGGGTAGTATGGCGTATATGCGTCGTCCCGCTTAGCAACTCCCGTGGTTGCTGCAGTGGCTACTCCGGTGATAGTAACAATGGACAGGAGAGAAGCAGTTTCGACGCCATCAACGTCCGGAATGATCGAAGGTCCGCTGGCAACTGTTGGAGCAGCATCAAGAGCAGCAAAGTCAAGATTCTGTGGTGCAGGACTGGCTAGAACAGCAGCAATGATTGCTGCAAGGGCAGCAGAGTGTTTAACGAAAGGCATGCTGAAAACGAAAGACTTCTGGTGAGTAATATGTGTACGATGAAAATGAATAATGCCGCTGATGATCGTTCAATGCTTCTGGGCGAGGAGTGTGGCCTTATAGTCTGCCCTCGTGCTTGGCTTCTCGATCGATGGCAATCTGGACTTCATAGCATCAAGCCACGATCGAGGCACGAAGGTCGTGCCGTTGTGTGCTCAGATCATGGCTGACGGAGCCGAATCGTTTCGTGGAACAAAGGATTGCTTCCAGTCGCGCACCCTGAATCACGAGGCCTGCTCATCCCGACATATCGAGCTGAGTCCTATAGCTGTATAGGGATAGAATTGTCCCAATGCAGAAAGGTCTTACACATCTCCAGATCGAAAATGGCAAAGCATGCTCGCTTCGTGACAGTTCGCGGCCTCTCTTCAATTGTCCTAGTCCGTGCTTCTTGTATACGGGTAATTACATGCAGGAACGGCTCATATACTATCAAGCCGAGTTGAAGGCGCCAGGCTCCAGGAGATTTTCCGCATTTCCAGCTTGGTGGTTTACTCTCTGGACATTGCATTGAAAATAATCACCACAACGGAGGTGGTGGGTCCGACATGACTCGATTGCCACTTCCATCGCAGGACCACGAGCTTCTTGAAGCATTTTGATGTTTGAGAACTTCCTAATTCTGGTTCTTTCTTGAGTGCACGAACTCAGGAACGAAAGTTTAAGATCGACGAACAAAACCTTGAGGGCGGATTTAAGCAATATATGGTATGTGCTCAAGCCACATGGACGCTACTCCTCGGATGAAACCGAAGATTTGCTATGCATTCCGTCCGCGTGTTGAAGGATCCTGCTTGATATTACGACCTCCTGGTTACTGGAGCAAGAAATGTTCAACGCTGAAGAATATTGTTGTGCTCACAACTCTTCTCGAACACTACAGAAGTCGATTGTTGATGAGACTGCGCTTGACAGAACTCACGCTAGTCGGTTTCACCGAGCGCGACTCGACTTGTGGATCCGATGAAGGCTAAACACAAGCCGGACTGCACTTTGTCTGCATGAAGTTGAGATTGAACTGTTGCTAAGAACGGTCTCTCACTTCCGCGAAAGCAACACAATCTCCAATAGTTTATACGAGATGCTGAGGAAGATGCCGAAGAGGCTTTGAAAGAGGCCTCGCGTTCGAAGCGATCTGGAATTTATCCAAGATATTGTTTGCACGGCAATCGAACCTCCCTGAGTTCTGGTCTTCCACCATCTTGTACCGATATCTCAGCATCTCGTGACAAGAGCGAGGATGGTCTTGTCTCGGCGCTTTCGAAGACTGCGAGCTTGGCTCACGAGTCTGTAAGCCCTCTTAGAGTTGAATGCTGGCATTGTCTCGGCCGAACCAAGAAGATCCCACTCGTTGCCGCGATTCAACTTTGAGGCTTGCTTGCAAATGCCATGCGGTGTCGCGTGCTGCTACAACGTGGAGCAGAAAATCGATCCTTTGCTTCTTGTTTTATCACCATGGATGCAACGAGACTGCGAAAGCTCCGCACAGGACTCATGTCAGGCGGTCAGGTGGAGTCAGCTATTCTTGAGCTCGCATATGCGAATCATGTTTCATGGCTCCGCTAATCATTCTGACAGATCCAAGACGCGAAGAAGACCAAGCGGTATCATCTGCGTCTAGTGTCCTCGCTAGCACTCAAACATCTTGAGCGTGCTAACATTCAGCCTACTCCATTTCTTGCCACTGCTTAAGCAATGCAGAAACTGCAAGGGCCAGTACAGATGGTACAACGCAAACCAGGGCAAAGGATCCCAGACCTCATATGTACCATCTCTCCAAGACAAGACATGCCCTACGAAAGAGCGCATGCCATCCAGAACTTCCGAGAAAGATGATTGTCCTCGAATCAGACCTATGATTGGTGCCAGTACGAACTCGACGAGATCATGACCGATCCAATAGTATCGATCAGTCCGAAGAGGCGTGACGATTGGCTTCATCTGATTGTCCGACGACTCATCAAGTAAATCCAAATACCCATCTACCAGCTCCGGTGTTCCGCTGAATAGGCAGACAGCTGTGTGTGCTCTGGGATTGCACTCGATGGGATACAGTACAATCTTTTCGGGAATCGTTGGCGTGGTGTCCTCCACCAGGAAGTCGAAAGACAGGTGTCCGGTAAAGTCCTTTCCATTACTAGCAGCGTACGTGTCTGTGAATTTCAGCATCACCTTGCTGAGGGCTGACTCCGCTGGCAGAGCTGCGTAGTGCATCAAGAGTTCGGAAGAATGACATGCTAAGAACGCTTTTACTTTTCCGCGAACGATCAATGAGTGGGTACAAAACTCTTCGCCATGTACGAATTGCTGCATGATCCAGGGATTGTCCTTTGAGATGGACTTCTCGATCTTGGAGAGGCTCGCTGAAGTTTCGGCGTCGCTGTTCTTGGGAAGAAGCACACCTCCGCGATTCGCATCGTCCATCCCTATCGTCTTCAAGAGGTACGTTCTGCCAGGCGGAGCCTTTCTGAGTGTTTCTTCAACATCCGCCCGATTCGTGATCGTATGAGTCTCGGGAACATTCAACCCAATCTCCCTCGTCCTCTCAATGAACGTATTCTTCTCATGCAGAGTCTGCGTATCCGCAACATCAAATTGAATAGCCCGACACTTCGTCCTCTTCTCGACAATCTCCTTAGCCTCGCCATCCTCAACAGCAGAAGCAACACCAGAACAGCTAACCCAAATATCAACTTTCTCTTTCAATATCACATCCAGAAGTCCTTGGATATATGGTGCCGAGCCCCCGACATTTGACGATGGCTTTTGGAGACTGTAGAATTCTTGCAGTGCGTAAGAGAATCTTCCAGGAGACGGAATGCCGAAAGATTCGAAATCTGCTCCGATTACTCTGTGGCCCGCGATGTAGAATTGTCTGGCGAGGAGTAGTCCTTTGGTCATTCCGACTCCAGTGACCAGGACGGTTTTTGGGGTTCTGGCTGTTTGGACTCCTGCCAAAGCTTTTCTTCCAGTGATACTTCGAGCATAGCTTAATCCTAGGATGATTAAATCCAGAGGCAAGAATAGAAAGCTCAGCAAGATGAGAGCGATATTCTGTATAGCATGATCTCGCCAAGGCGAGTTTCCATCGAGGATCATTGTGCCAGCTGCATCTGGGATACGGGATATGGCGTTCTTGCGAACAATATCACCAAGGACAGTGAGCGTCTAGAGTCTGATTGTACCTGTGAGTGACAAGAGCGAATCCGAATGGATAGCTATTGCAGATCTTCTTGTGGCCCTGAGTCAGGAAGCTCGGAACCTGCTTTGTTTGGGAGCCCTGCATGAAAGCAGAAATTGTAAGCGTCACACTTGCATATGAACCTCACAATGACGACGTGACCCGAAAATTTGTGCTCACTGCCCCGCCAATTCGATGTTGACAAGTTTCCGATTATGGCGGCAGGTTTGTTGACAGCAAGGCCAAGTTTGACATTGGGAGAAATGAGGGAGACATGGGAAATGTTGTTCTTGTATGATAGATTGAATTCATGCATTCGTCGTCCAAAAGACTTTTCTTTTCTATCAGTTTACAGAAAGTGCACAGCATTAACCTGCTGGTGGGTATCTCGCTCAGTGAACGCCATTAACGCCATTGGTACCATTCACGGTGCCATTTGGCTGCTTCTGCAGGCCATCAACGCCCTCTGGACCTGATGCTGCCTTAGTCGCCGACTTTACGCCATTGACCGCAACGCCGTTTGTGTGTCCGTTAGCACCATTGGCATGACCATTGGCACCGTTCATCTCAGTCGTATCATCGTTCAAAACATTAATCTTCTTGAGACCGTTGCTGATGCCGTTGGTCTCGACTGGCGCATCGTTGAGAGTGTAGCCAGTGTCGCTGCTGTCGACGAAAGCCTCAAGACCCTCACCGTTACGCGGGTAGGTCTTGCAGACTTCCTTGTGTTTACGAAGAGCAGCGTTCATCTCCTCAGCGCTCACATCGTTGAGGAACACGCACGAGCCTAGCGGAGATGGGATGGCAGCACGGAGCTTGCCATCTCTTGTCTTCAAGATGGCCTTGGTAGCCTTGTCGAGGATGTCCTCGTTGAATTGGTGGTGATCCATTGAAAGACCAACACGCGAGAAGAGGTCAAGCAGACGCTTGTAGTCCTTCTCTGGGAGGTTTCCACGCATGTGAGCAAGGGTGGCGGAGTATGCCATATCAATTGAGATGGCATGTCCGTGTCGAAGTGGCACGTCGGGGACAAGTTCGTGCAGTGGTGACCATCTACTCAAATGTCAGTCAAGGAACGATACTAAAATCTGGATTTTTGCTCACGTGTGGCCGTAAGCAATGACTCTGTCGAGCCCAATCTCGTGCAGGTTGGGCGTCTCAAGCTTCAGCATCTCGTGAATGCCAGCTCTGTTGATCTCGTCACATGCTTTGCGGACTTCCTGAGAAGCACCATCTGTGCGGCCGAAACCGGTCTCGATAATCTCGGTCGAATACTTGTCCAGCAAGTCAAAGGTAGGAAGGTGAGCACAAGAAGAAATCTTGATCAGCTCTGCGAAACCATTTCTGATTTGCGCAGTCGGAAGCGTTCGCAAGAAGGTGAAATCGAGGAAGGTGTGAATGGGCGCGTGATAAGCTCCAAGCCGATTCTTGTAGTTGCCGTAGTTGACAGCAACCTTGATCGAAACTGAAGCATCAATGAGACCAATAACGGTGGTTGGAATGCGGATGTAGTTGGTGTTGCGGCGGTAGGCGGCACAGGCGAAACTGTCATCACTGGTCAGCCAAGGCCAATTCAAATTTTGTTGAGCGTCCGGAATGTCCGGAATGGGAAATCCTCGACTTACCCAGCGACATCTGTAACCAAACCACCTCCAATAACCAAAACTGGCTCCTTCCTGTAGATGCCGAACTTGGTCATTGAGTCAACAATGCTCAAGAAAGTGTCGATGCTCTTGGCCTTTTCGCCAATCATTGTCTTGTGCACATCGAGCTGAATGTTGTAGTGGTCGAAATAGCGCTGCATCTGCTCGCCGTAGACACTGAAAATGTTCGTGTCCATGACAGCCAAGCAACGACCCCATCGCTCGTAGCACTTAGCAAGATCCGGCTTGCTGGTGTCAAAGACATTGTCGATGAAGGTGAAGTCATATTCGATCTTCTCGTAGCCTTCGACGTGGAAGCCCTTGGCCGTCTCAGCCACGGTAGCCTTCAAGTCAGACATGATGGCAGGGTGGTTGGGGTGTATCTTTTTGAAGAAACGAAAGTCTTCAAAAATTCTTTGCAATTGTTTGAACAGAAGAGCCCAAGGAAAGGAGCTCTTTGAGGGGTTGCGGGAGTTGGAGGGACAAAGGTGGGATTTCGAAGGGTCAAAGCGGCAGACGGCAGTCTTATACCAGTTTCTAGCTCATCTTGGGGTAGCATTGCTCGCTTGCAAGTTGCCTGTCAAAGACTAATCGCATGCCGTACTTCGCCGAAAATTGTTGACCTAAGAACACCACATAAGGCAGCTTAGATGCAGGTCCACAGAGAGATCGGAAGGTAGCCAAGGAGCGGGTACGACAGTTCGTCTAGCCGCAGGCAACGACCAGGAAGCACTCTTGCAAGCAGAAGCATGAACCAGAAACTTGAAGCGTACTGAGCCACATGCGGCCTTAGAGAGCTCCTAGCGGTGTGTTTGGGCTATGATCATGATGTCGTCCAAAAGTGGTAGAGCATGATTCCGACATGACGCGAAGACGTGTCGCGGAAGAAGTAGATTGTCCCTATGCGGCTACAGCATTAGCACGTGGAGACAGCACGCCATTGCTCGTCTCAGGAAGCTCCAATCGCCCGGAGCCATTTCCGTATTGATCTAAGATCTGAGATCTTAGCTCATTCTTGTACCGAGATGTGACTGGATCAGTGTCGGGGCAGCCTGGATCTGCAAGCGCAATAATGCAGTGAGATGTGATAACATGCGCGTCTTGATGTCAAAGGCTGCTCCTCTACTGTAGTTACAAACTGCTTTTGAGCTGGCGAATGTCGCTCTGGCATGTTGTCAAGCGTTCAATGGCACGTTGCACAGTTGTTGGAGTTGGCTCCTGGTGACGACATTGACTTTTCTTGGCCCAATCGGCGCAGTAGTGATGATATTGATGTGGAGCAGCACAACTCGGCATAATCCCTCACATCATTTTCTCCTCTCGCTCCATCAAGCTGCATGAGTAGTCAACTTGAGCGATGGAGAAATCGCCAATGGTTGGTGTGAGGCCAGAGTGTGGCTTGCTCTACTGCGCGCGCACTCGAGCTACGTCTCGTGGAAAGTGGGATGTTGATTCTTAGCTTGTCGATTCAGGGACAGGTACTGAGGTCGCTACGACAGCCAAAAGAAGTGGAATGTCATTCGCGAGAGAGAGAATGCCAGAGCGCAGTCTGCGACTATGTAAGGTCGTGCGGCAAACTCGAGATCCGGCCAGTTGCGGTGAGTTTGCAGTCCTTGCACAACTTCGAGGCTCAGGTCCAGCTTGAATACAATATGACTCTCGAGCATTCAAGCTTGTCGCGACTCAAAGGCCAGTTGATCCTCGGAACTTGAATCGTCTGAAGCTGTCGTCCTCACTGACAATTCCGGCACCAGAAAGGCGCCAATACAAAGAGAGGTAATGTATACCATCCCAAGCTAAGTAAAGCAGGCTCAGGGTCTTCGTTAATGAGCTGTATATGCTCGCTGTATCGTAGATCTCACGGAGGAGAACAGGATGGTCATGGATGCCGCATTCTTGGTTGAAGTCGGCTCACCGTTCATGCTTAGGGACGGTGACACTCATCTCGAATGGCCTCGAAAACGAAAGAGAAATTACAGCAGAGCGTCGCACGCTCTGCCAAAGGAAAAACTCGGTTGGGAAACGTCCATTTGAGATAGATCCAGTGGATGAGGTGGTAAGGAAAGGAGGAGGATTGAAGGTCGCAGCTGCGGCTGTATCGCAGCCCCTTTAAAAGTCTTGGCGTGGCCGTCATGTTGCTGGGATCCTCCCAGCAATCCGACACTGCAACAACAAACAAGCCGATGAACAAACCAACAGCTCGAATGCAACTTCAAAATCTGGCTTAATCAGCCTAAGGCAAGTACGCGGACCAGCAATGACGGTATTTATGAGCTTGCAGAATCGAATTACACGAGCACTCAATTTTCCGATCATAATACCGCTCGTACAAAATCGCGTGCCTACATGTTTTCGGAAGAATAATCGCCAGAAGACAACACAGGGCAAGCTTTAAGAGCATTCAGACAAGACTAGCGAACCATGCGTCCGGGCAAAGATTTTAAGAGGCGGATTATAAGAGACCAGAAGGAGGGTCCCGGGCACAACATGAGCAGAAGGGATGGGCATTCTGGAAGCAATAAGTCTGAATATTCCCACATCATTGAGGATGAATTCTTCTACGTCCCAGATCATCACTTTTGTTCGTACCTCACTTCCATACAGCTTCGGCCTTGCTGGGTGTTCGTGGTCGGTGTGGATCCGATCAGATGCCCGCGATGGAGCTGTTGAACCAGAAGAGAAAGTCATCAATGTGTTATACCATGAGGCGCTCACATGACTGACCCCACAATTGGGTCGGAACCAACTAGTCCGAGACGCCCGCATTGACAGCTCTGCTTTACCGCTTATGAGAGCGTCTGAGTAGGTGATCACACTCCCGGCGAGATCGCCTCGCTTTCAATGAGGGCTTCAAGAGAGCATGGCGTTGCAGTCAACACCACAGTAATATGGACTCAAACGAAACTTCGGATCCATTAATCAACACAGGTGAACTAGGTGCTTTTCCTCCAAGGGTTCACACTGGCGACTTTACAACGAGGCCAGAATAGTCTTGTTCACTGACTTTCGCCCTGACATCTTACTCTTAGACGCTCTCTTGGAGTGCCTCAGCATGCAAGCATGCTCATGACAAGGTCGTCTCGCCATTGACAGAAGAATCAGAACAGCGCGACTTTGACGCAAGTACCGGAGTGGCACAAGCCCGAGTGAAGCTCATTCAATACAGGTGAGCAAGAGGCTCGTCCTATCCTTTGAGGTATTAGTCCACATCGACATCAGGAAAATTTGACTTTGCAACGAGCACCGCAGTAAGTATGGATTCAAGCGAAGCTCCAGGATCATGTTTGGACGTAGGTAAGCGAGCGTCTATCGTCACCTTTCCCCGTTACTGAATTGACATTAGCATGAGGATAATATAGCTTCGCAATGAGCACCCAGGTAACATGGGCTCAAGCGGAGCTTCGAAACCATCATTGGCGATGAGTGAGCAAGAACGCGCATCCACGCTATCCAAGGACACACTCACATCGGCTTCTCCGTGAGACATGGGGGCATATCGACAACTGGATTGAAGCTGCACAGCATAAAAGAGACTATCGTAACGGAAGATGGAGCATAGAAATCGAGGGAAATAGATGCAGTACCTTCTCCCAATTACCGAATAACCAATACATGTCCTCTCCTCTGCACTAGCCATAATCGACCAACTGCGACCTGCGTCTCCGACGTCCTCCCGGCTGCTAGCTCTGATATACGCCGTTAAGTCAACGCTCGATTCTGCCTCGACCTCGAACCCCAGCCACGATTATCCCAGCCCTGAAGATCCGCCTAAGCATCGCACTCTGGAACATTCGCGAGCTGCTCAGCCTGATTGATGATCCTTACGACCTCGACATCATCTACCGCCATCCAGACCTTACCCTCGTACTCCTTGCCATTGATATTCATCTTCACCGCGATGCTGAACTTGCCATTCCTAGTCCTTCCTAGCAGTCGACTCCCGAACTCGACATCGCCTCGGATCACTGGGTTGAGCTGGACGTAGTTGTTGTCAAGTTTGGGATCGTAGGACTGCTCGTACTGGGTCTGAATCGCTTTGGAGACGTCCTTCTCTGGGATGTAGACCTTGCCACTCCAGGCTGCATATACTCCTCCGAACATCAGGTCGAAGGTGTAATCGCCATCTTCGTTGCGTTCGAAGACGGCTACTAGCGAGGCGTTGCGATAGTCGGGAATGTCGAGGTCCAGGGCACTGAGGGCGCCGAGTGGAACAGCCATGGTCTTTTGTTCGATTTTAGGTCTTTTGCGCTCAAGAAAGGTCGATTTTGATATACAAAGAGGCGGGCTCGCAGGAAGATGGATTCTGCAGGCGCTGATAACGGCTTCTGTATGATCGCTCTGTGGAAGAAGTTGTTCCGAGATCCTTAGCTTTGTGGAATGACTTGATGGATGAACGATGCTGTCGGTGGTGTGATGGTATATGAAGAGGAAAGGAATGCCGAAGATGCAGACGAAGCGTTTTGTGCCACGGCGGAATGGCATAGCACATGCATTTTTGAGCTCACAGGCCACTCGGAATTCATTCATCGCATGTGATCGATGCGTGATGTCAGCTCAAGTCCTTGAGCCGCATTTGCACGGGTCTCATTCACACAGGCGGGCGAGCAGCATGTGAGAGGAATCTCACACCAGCCCAGATGACTGCACCAATCTTCTCGAGCTCATAGTAACACAGCTCACGAGTGTCTGTTGCAGCCATGTGATCAACCAAATTGCACACATGGAGTAGCAAGATGGAATCGAAATTTGAATATACTGTTGTTGGTAAGCTGTTTGAAGAAGCCACCGGACTCTCGTGGTGTCCGAAATGCCATCTGGAGGTCTCCATTCATGGCCGAATGAGGAGATTACACGCTACTGGAGGTCTGGTGTACCGAGGACTGCCTTACCACTTGAGCAGGTGTGAAAGAGGAAACTGAAGATGTGCAAGTCCAGTAATTGCGAAAGTCAGGTACACATATGCTTCTTGTTTGCTGGGGCGCAATCAAGAGATAAGCGTACAAAGGCAAGAACACTAACAGTCCGCATGAACGAACAAGCGAGTCGCTGAAGAGCCAAAGCGAAGTGCGACAAAGTTCACCTGCACATTCGGAACTTTCGACAGAACACCAGACAGACCTGTGCGGCTACGTCTGTCACAGCCTCACTGCAGTAGTACAGTACTTCTCCAAGTTCCCTTCGAGCCAGCGCTGCGATGAACGAAGCACACGAATATCATCGATGTCTCCCGAGCCATGACCTCGCTGAGGAGCATGTTGTTCAGGTCTCTGCCTTCTTCATCGCTATTTCCAATAGGGAAAGAACGTCTTCGCCATTCTCTCGAGATCAAATGAGCATCGTAGCGCCCCACACCGGTCCACAATAACTGATCAGCTGCAATTGTGCACAGACCACTAATCCAACCTCACTTGCGTCTTGTGACAGCCAAGCTGCCGCAACCTCACCTCTTCCACTTCCGCCATCATGAATCAACACTTCGACATCGCAGCCAAAGAAACCCTCCTGACGCCTGGCGCTTACATTATCGCATCCTGCTTCGCCTGAAACATCGCGACCATGCCACCAAAACCTCGAGCTAAACGCCGCAAGACCACAGCTGCTCTACCACCACCTCAAGACCTCTCCGTCTTCAACCTCGCCCTCGAACACGAAAGCCGTGATTGCTACTTGTCCTCAATCCGCGGCCACCAAAACGGACACTACCTCTACGAAGTAACCTTCTCCGGCTCCCGATCAGGCTGGCGCGGCACAATCCACGTCCCAGAATACAAACTCGATCGAGCAGCGAAACAAGCATGGACGAACCACTACTACAGAGCTCCAATCGGTCCCGGACCTGAAGGCATGCTGATCAAGAGGTCCGCCGACACGAAAGGTGTCGCCACATTCTTGGATCTTGTGTCTGAGAAGACGAGTCGAGAATCTGGTAAAGAGATTTATGTTCGAGGGTTGGAGGTTGCGTTCAAAGGTACGAAGTATAAGGGTGAAGCGCTTTTGTTGAAGGAGGATCCGATTATAAAGGAGATGATCGAGTGGGCTAGAGATTGTGCGAATGCGAGGGAGAGTATCGAGGGGAATGATGAGGGTGAGTTGAGGGATAGCCCTATTCATACTGTGGAGTTCTTTGGGCTGCCGCCGAAGAAGGGCAGGAAGAGTGATGTTGAGATATGGGAGTTGGATGGGAATGATGTCTTGTTTGCTGGGAAGGTCAGCGTGAGGAGCTTGGAGGAAGATGAGAATGCAAGGAGGGAGTTGGTGATTGAGGTCAGGATAGAGGGCGAGAGCCACTTCTTACGAGGAGAACTGAGGGAAAGGATGAAAGTCGGCAGATTCTTGGTCATCAAGGAGAATGAGGCGTAGATGGAAGCTGCACTTCCTGAAGTGTAGACTGGATTTTGCACTTCGCTGCAGATGTATCGCTATCGATCCATTGGAGCGGATGAAGTGGAATGACGATGTCGTACGTATATCATGATTGGGCCTCTCGCACGGGAAGTTTACACATGTAGCACAGCAAGTATTGCTTTGTGTTCTTCCAGGTACCGCAGTACTTGCACGACTTCTTTCCCATCATCAACAACTCGTCGAATGTTCGTTAGAGCGAGGCAGCCCAGAGAGCGATACAAGGTGGACATCGGTCTGTCTTGCAGCGACAGTAGTCCATAGGGCCGTAGTCGTAAACCCCGACATCGTTGTTGCAGATTACGCAGACACCTATGTGCAGCCCGAATACCAGCAGCTTCTCTGCGGTTTCGATCGCATCCATGGCGATGGTAAATTCTTGCGGAATATATGTTGCATTCCGTCCGTCGTGGCAGGGGGCTTGACAATGGAATCCTGGCGGGCAAGCGAAATGTACATCGCGCATGAGTCGGCCATTTGTATCGACAGCTGGTTGACCATATCCTTGGATTTTGATATGAGGTCCTATAAAGCTTCCGACACCAACATCGTCGCTCCAAGCAAGCCTAGCCTTGAAGTGGTCGGCATTGCCGCCGTTGATCTGGTCGGGCGTTCCAGTCTGCCCGCCTTCCAAATGGTTTGTGGCGGCCAGGATGTGTTCCTCGTCATTTTGAGTCATGCCCTGGACGACGTCCATGTTGACTCCCTCTAAAGGTTGGAAATGCTCGTGCGCATCACCAATTGCCGTGGTATGGTCCTGTATTGGGACATAAGAGCTGTCAACTCGTAAAGTTTCAATGTGACTAGAACTCCCAGCCTGTGGGCGGCCGGTATCGCCGGTCGTGGTTCTGTTGAGCAGATCAATGTGCGCGTCTTCGAATTGGTTCAAAAGCCCTATGAGGTTCTTGTTCTCCTCCTCAATCTTCTCGATGCAACTTTCCTGCCTCGTCGTGTCACCAGGCATGTCATCATTCGCCTCTCGTAGCAAGGTAATGTGCTTTTCTTGCTCAGCTAGCCAGGCGAGAACGCTTCGTTGTAGCTTTTTGAAGTGAGTGTTGACTTCTGCGAGGGGGTCATGTTTCAGACCATTTCCTTGTTGCGACTGGCAGCGTGGGTCGGCGATATAGCCTTCAGGCGAGTCGGTTGGTGTTGGATAAGACATGCCGGGAATTATCTCTGCATGAATCGCTGCGAACTGTTGGATCTTTGTGTTATGAATCGAGTCAAGTATGTATGATTAGATGGTATGACTGGCAAGAGTTTCGCTTTCCGAGTGGAAGGTACTTCAGAGATTGAAGCGTGGCAGGAGTAGTGCCCCAATGGAAGCAATTTCCTTTTGGTCTGATAGTAATATCGTAGGAAAGCACGTAGCTAGTGCAGTGCCACTCACAATCGATCCTTGAGCACATTTCCACTCTTGATGAAGAATGTCCAAATGATACCAATGCCAGTCAAGAACGACACACTTCTCGCAGCGGCTGCGGGATGATTGTTATCAAGCACTCACCCTCGACAGGAGGACTTCGCAAGACTCACCAGTAGCATCACTCGTCCCATTGATATACAACAAGTTGTACGCAACTCTGCTCGCCAAGTACGCTCCAGAAAGTGCATTCAAAGTCCAGTTGTCAAGCTTCGCAACATTACCAATGACGACTGCAGAGGCAAAGAGACCCATATTCTCGAACCCATTTTGCTGTGCACCTTCGGCTCGGATGATGGTCTGCTTCGTAGCTGAAGGTATTTCATTAGCGAAGTCAAACTGCTTGGAAAGAGAGCGACTCACCCTTGTCGATGCTTTGATCGCCATCGATGTCTTGAGTGTACGTCCTTGGATTCTTGTTGTCAAGCTTTCCCAGGCTTGCTGCGTAGAAGTGAGGAGCAATGCTCAGTATCCATGCCGCTGGGATGGCGTAGAGGGACTGTCAATGTCCATCAGCGTTCGATCTGGGAGACGAACGAGCTCTTAGTTTCACGTACGTAGTTGCGCGTGGCATCGATGAGAGATGCAGCCATTGTGGCGATACTTGTGATGTGGATAGAGATAAATCTGAGGACTCGCGTCGAAAATATGTCGCGCTACACTTTGTATCAGACTCTATACCATGACGTAAGTCTCCTCGGTTCCAATTACAAAGAGCAAAACCGTTGGTAGAATGACGTACCAAGCAAGACTCTTCGATTTCACGACTTGATTGCGAGGAGTGAGAGCAAACGAGAAACTCTTCCTCGTAGTCTCACTTTTAAGCTGAAAATTGTGGTGTCACACAGCATCTCATCGTCTCCTCACCCGCATAAACACCTCGGACTGCCTCTGGAACCAGCCAGGATGGACCTTCCACGTCCTATCCGGCTTGTCAAACTCGAAATCAAAAAGCATCAGAAGAGTCGGCACAAGTTTAAACATCTCAATCCGCGTGATATGCTTGCCGATGCAGATTCTGCTGCCATACCCGAATGAAAGATCGTGTCTCGCCATTCTGGCCGCTTTCTGCTTGTCGGCTAGCCATCGCTCCGGCTTGAATGCCTCAACATCTTCCCCGAATATATTCTTGTCCATATGCACGACAAGCTGGTCCATGACGACCGTAGTGCCTCCCGCGATGTATTCGCCACAAATTCGGGCTCCAGCAGCTGGCACAATTCGAGGCAGGCCAGGACCTAGACTGGGACACACGCGCATGGCTTCTTGGACCACTGCGTTCAGGTACGGCAGCTTGACAGCCTCGTTGTATCGAATCGGCATGCTCAGAGTCCCAGCATTGATGGCATCCTCCATCTCCTTGCGCAATGTGCTCAGCGCTTCCGGATTCTTGTGCAGATTGTACATGATTGAGACAAGCGATATCGCAGTCGTATCGCTACCAGCCCAGATGATAGCCCATAGCTCTGTAGCAACATCGAGCGTGGTCCAGTTGAGTCTCTCACCTTATGTGTCTACAATGTCGAGTAGCTTGTTCAGCATATCTGGCCTTGTGGATGCGTCGGTCTTCGCAAGTCGCTCTCCAATCCTTTCTGTTGTAGCTTCCTTGGCATCTTTCTTGACCTTCTCCATATTGGACAAGCCCGCTCTTGCATCTGCGCCGCCGAATAAAACTTCCGACAGAAGCCAGAACGGCCGAAGGTATGCAGGCATGTAGGTCATGGCAGCACCAATGTCTGACATGGTCTCCAGGCATTTACACCAGCCGTTGTAATCGATGTTGTCTCGAATCATTCCGAAACCACCTTACTTGCCGTAGAAGATCTCGCCAATAGCATCAAAGGCATACTTGTGCATCCAGAACTGATGTCAAAGACTTCGCGAGTCTTGACGTACTCATCCATCTGCGCGACGAAGAGATCCACAACACGATCAACACATGGTTCGTAGTTAGATATAGCGCCTTGGGTGTACAGTGGTGCTTGGATGCGTCGTCTCTCGGCATGCTTCACTGGATCCTGCTCACAGAAAGAATCACATCGTGCTCCAATTTGTGATGCAAAGCCCTTGTAGAAGTCCGACTTCTTGAAAAACCCCTGTTCATTGCGTGGACCGTAGATGGTCTCGACAGCAGACGCATCTGAAATCAAGATAATATCCGGCGCCGCACGCACCATTGAGCCATACTTCTTATGGATCGCAAGCTGATAGTTGTCGCCTATGGAATACCTGATTGAGTACCAGTACCATAACGGAGTAATTGAAGCCCAGAGAGGCCCAGGAAAGTGACGAAGCGGGTGGAAGAAACGGTTGTAGATTGCCAGTGCCAGAAAATATATGGCCATACCGGCAAAGATGGTCTGCACTGCCGTGCTCCAGGATATCGTTGCCAATGCCATGCTGTATTCCTTTGACCTGGTTGCCGTTCAGGGCGAAAGGAAAGATACTACTGAAGAGCTGTGGGGACCTGAGCTGTATATGGATTGACGCCCCGTTCGTGCATACAGCTGAGGTGGGCTCATGCAGCTAGCGCGTGCCTGCATGTGCATATCGTAGCTTAAATCCTATAGTGGTCGCACATAGAAATCCAGTGCTTCTGGTCATCGGGCTTGCGATTAGTAATGCCTCGCTAGTATCTGGCGGACTCTGTACTGTACGCTAAGAAGTCGGCTAGTAATACGTGGTATAGCCACGCAGCTCACACGGTCTTCGTTGAGTTTGAGCCAAAGCCGAGGAGGGTATCGGTGTTGGAGTGCCATTCGTCTTTTGTCTACTTCTTGACGTTTTTGCCTTTGATGAAACAAGCCATGCACACCATCGCTGCACAGACACAGGTGTAAAAGACCCACATGATGCGCAGAGCTTCCACGTATTGATTCTTGGAGGAATCTCCGCCCTCCACGGTACGGAGTCCACTAAGCGACTGGCCTCCAATCTTGGCTTGGAGTAGCACACTACCCACAACGAGCGAAACGCTAGTCGCTAGACTCCTTGTGAATGTCATCGCCGACATGGCCGCTGTCAAGTCTTCCGCCTTCGTGTGTGCCTGCAGCGCGATAAGTGGCGTTTGGAACACCGGACCGGCTCCAATGCCAGCGATCATTTGGAACAAGATCAGTTTATGCCATTGCAGTTTTGTCTTGAAATCGATGAACAGACCAGTTCCAAGGGTCATGACGACAGTTCCAACACGGATTGGCCAAGTATAGTTTCCGGTCCGTTTTCACAAAAAGACCCGTCAAGCCAGTGCAGATGGTCAGCGGTATCACCAGAGCGAACATCGAGACTCCAGAAATGATCGGCGACAGGGCGAGGATGGCTTGCATGTAAAGCGGCAAGAAGTAGTCGTAGCTGATGAAGACGAAGCTGTGAAAGCAGGTCACACCAAAAGAAGCGGCGTTGGTGGCTGAGGCGAAGACACGGACCGGAATAATAGGATCGCGAGCCAACCTTGCTTCGAAAACAACGAAGAATGTCAGCAGTACAAGTCCGAAGACGAGCAAGCAAACGACTTGGGCAGAACTCCAGGAGGCACTGTTGCCAGCACCAGTTTCGAGACCGAGCAGAAAGCATATTGTGCCACCAACGATAATGGCAGAGCCCATCCAATCCACTGATCTGAGGGCGCTCATGATGGGACTTGTCGGTTGCGGTAGTTTCATGAAGAAGAGCAGGAGCAGAAGTGATCCCCCGTCGAAGGGAAGGTTGATGTAGACTAGGACATGTCAGCAGCCCGAAGGGCAAAGAGGTATTTAAGCGCCTTACAACACCATCTCCAGCTTACTTGCTCGGTAAAGACGCCACCAAGCACTGGACCAAGTGCACTTGCTACCGCCCAAACTCCTGCAGTGATACCATAATACTTCGCGCGATCTTCCAGCTTGAACAAAGATCCGATGACAATCGTAACGAGTACTTGGATACCACCACTGCCTACACCTTGCAGAGTTCTGCCTCCGATCAACATGCCAGGCGAGTTGGCCAGTGCCGCCACTAGACTCCCTGCCATGAACACAGCATTGGCAAGCATGAGCATTGATTTCTTGCCAAAGACGTCTGACATCTTGGCCCAAATGGGGGTCAGGGCTGTGCTGGCCAGAGTGTAAGAGCTGCCAACCCAGGCATATTCTGATGCAGAGGCGCCAAGAGTTCTGGTGATAGTAGGCAATGCTGTTGCAATGATCGTGATGTCCAGGGCCGATAGGAACTGAACTAGACAGAGTGAGAACATGACCGTTCTGCGTTGTATAGTCGTCATTGGAATGCCAGAACCAGTCTCGCTGCCGTCTCCATTTTGATGGACTCCCTCGTTGATCTCGATTGCATCTTGTGTAGTGTGATCCTTGGAAAGGTCCTCGCCAGGACAAATATGCTTCTCTTCTGACATTCTTGTTAGCATAGCGATGGAGAAGTCAAAAGCTGTACACGGTTTGCTGTATTTGCAGTGTCGTACAGCATCTGCGGTGTGCCCACTCGGTCCGCGCGGGCTGCATCAGAAATGGGTGTGTTCTGCAGTTCGACTCCTTGTGTTCGGGCCATCTCTGGCGGACTAAACTTGACCGCGAATCTTGGTGAAAAAGGTCAAGACATGATATATTGCTCGGTATAAAAGGCCGGCACCAAGCCAAGCCCGGACGTGTCCTGTGTTTCGCCCAAAGGCATCGTGGCGATCGATGGATCCGAGAGTAAAGCAATTAGCTGAACAAGTGCTATGAAACTTTTCCACTTTGTAGTGGATAAGCTGAGTCTGAGGACAAAGTGTGAGAAGTCCTCACCGTCGCCGATCGAGCACGTCGCGCTCATTGCGAGCGTCTTTGCCTTATAAGAGCCTCTGCATCGCCTCAGCTTGACCAAGTCGTGGCTCACATGCGAATCGAAAAGTGGTGAACGTGCAAAGGAGACGGCGAAGAAGTCGCGACACCGCACGTGCCAAGCCAATTTCGGACCTCAGTCCGTTCGAGAATCCTTGGCTCAGCAACAAACGCAACCTCATCGCCATCAAAGTTCCTTGGTAAATCTCCACCTCGAACCATGGGGCAGAGTCAATCATCCTCTGATGGCAGTACTGGCGCTGCCGTCGAGGTCAAGACCAGCTACTACGTTTTGCTCGGAGTTGAGCGTAGTGCCACAGAAGAAGAAATCAAAAAAGCGTACAGAAAGAAAGCACTAGAACTCCACCCTGATCGCAATTATGGCAATGAAGAAGAGGCCACCAAGACGTTTGCCGAGGTTCAGTCCGCATATGAAGTGCTCTCAGACCCTCAAGAACGAGCATGGTACGATAGCCATGAATCAGCGATTTTGAGAGGTGGCGAGCCAGGCGATGGCAATGCTCCAGTCTACCAAGATGTGAAAGTGACGAGCGCCGATGATCTGGCGCGAATAATAGGCAGGTTCAACAAAAATGTCGAATTTACAGATTCTCCGTCTGGATTTTTCGGATTTCTGCGAGAAACGTTTGAGCATCTTGCCAAGGAAGAAGAGGTCGCAGCACAGTGGGAAGATGCTGAGTTTCTCGAGTATCCTACTTTCGGTCACAAAGATGATGAGTATCAGGATGTGGTCAAAAGCTTCTATGCTGCATGGTCAGGCTTCACTACTGTAAAGTCGTTCTCATGGTGCGATCGGTACCGAGTCTCAGAAGCACCAGACCGGTTCATACGGCGGCGCATGGAGCAAGAAAATGCCAAACTCCGGAAAGACGCCAAAGCAGAATTTAACGAGGCTGTGCGATCTCTAGTCCAATTCGTGAAGAAGCGCGACCCCAGGTTTGTGCCAAACACGCAGACCGAAGAAGAACGCCAGAAGGCTTTGCGAGATGCAGCAGCCGCACAGCGCAAAAGAGCGCAAGAAGCAAATGCCGCAAAAATGAATGAAGCTGTGCCGGAGTGGACCAGGTCTCGAGACCCCGCGGAAGACGAGCTTGAGGGCACTTTTTCGGAGTCAGAAGTGGAGGAGGAAGTGTTTGAGTGTGTGGCTTGTAACAAGATCTTCAAAAGTGAAAAGCAGATGGATGCTCATGAGAGGAGTAAGAAGCATCAAAAGGCAGTCAAGGAGCTACAGAAAAGGATGCGAAAGCAAAATGCACACCTCAATCTTGACGAAGAGCCTATCTCGAGTGGTGCTGTGACACCTGACGTCGACGAAGAAGACGAGGATGAGCTGCTCGACGACATTGCGGCAGAAATCGAAGACCAAGAGGCTCGTGAGAATGGAGCAGCAGAGCAAGGTGAAGAAGACGTCAATGACGAAGAGCTCTCTGACGCCGCTGAATCAGGCGGAGATGAGCAGGCCGTCTCCGAAGAACAAAAGCTTTCAAAACCAGACAGCACACCCTCAGGCTCCGAAGACGAAGAGGAAGACGATGAATATGCTTCTAGAGAAGAGATCGAAGCACGCCTCGCATCAACATCTCTCAATGCGCACAACACCACAGATCAAACTTCAGCCTTGCAAACACCCACAACGCCCAACTCAGAAGACGATCTCTCCTCCTCACAACCCGCACAAAAGAAACTCGGCAAAGCCGCACAGAAACGTGCGAAGAAAGCCGCAGCCGCAGCAGAAGCAGAAGCGACTAACGACCCAGAAACAGCTGCTCATAGATGTCAAGGATGTGACGCCAGTTTCGGATCAAAAACAAAGCTGTTCGACCATCTAAAATCAAATCCGAAACATGCCACCCTGAAATCTGTCAGTACAGGCAAGGCAAAGAAGAAAGGAAAGAAATGAGCATTCGCGGCAAAAAGCTTACAGCCAATGTCTCGCCCCGCTAAGGAAGTATGCTGAATGCGAGGTGTAGAGATTAGCGATGGAGTTACATGAGATCCCAAATGAACGAAGCGAAATATCGTGAGACAAAAACGAAAGGGTTCCATTTCACGCGTCTACGCTCCGCGAAAACATAGCGGTTACCGACCGCTGTCTGCAAAATGACGAGCTTAGCTGTGGATGAGCACGTGGAGGGAGACCACACAGAAGGGGCCTCAAGGCAGGAGTATGATCTCTCGGCCAAGCTCCTATGCAGATAAGACACTGTCTCGAAACGATGAGCTTGGTCATAGGCCAGTGGACGGATCTGCTAGTGGCGAGAATAACTGAGTGAACAGCGCTTCAGTCCTCCTAACATCCACTCCGCGAAACCCGTCTACTCATCGGCAGCTGTATGCGAGTTGATGAGCTCGATTACGGATGAGTAGACGAAGCTGGCAGGACAAGGTGAAATTCATGAGAGCACTTCATGTTCGCCAGCTCCAGAACACACGTGCTTATCCGCCGCTATCTGCGAGACGATGGGCTCGGTTATCGAGTAGCAGATCGAGTTGCACAATCATGAGCGAACAGGATCATAGCCTTCACGGCTGCGTTGCTGCGAAATGATCGTTGACCCCGATTATTGCTTCGAAGGGGACTGACTGTGATTCTTCTCTGAAAGCGAATACTAGTATGGCCGCTGGGTGTTGTTCAAAAAGTCTTAGTAGTAGCGCTTTTCGAACCCGCAGCGCTACTTTCATAAACTTCTTTAATACTCCAATTAGAAGCTCTGCAAGCAAGAGCAGGTTCTGCTTGGGGTACTTGACAAAATGCAGGCGTGCAACGTGTGTTCTCCAACTGATATCTGCGACGTAGTGCGCTCAGTCATAGACTAGTAGATCGAGCTGCCCAAGGTAAAGTCGTAAGACATGAGAAATGGACATGCTCACTTCATGTCTGCTTTCTCTGCCAGCTCTGTAAAAGCACTATGGTTTCCTGTCGCTGCCTCTGAGACGGTGAGGCCGCAGCAGATAGAGATGCAAGACTATGAGAAAGTCAAAGTGAGCACAATCATACCCTTCACTTCAGCTGCCGCTCCGTGGAAATGTGTCCTTTCCGATCGCTACCTGCCAGATAGAGCGCTCAGCCATAGACTGGGGGATGGAGCTGCAAAGGGCCAAGGTGATAAGGTAAGACATGAAAATTGGGCAGGCTCACTTCGCATGCCGCTACTTTATAGCCTTCTCCTCAACGGGAGGTAGCGAGCGAGGCTATAGATTATCAGAGGGAGTTGCATAGTGTGGCGAAGGGGACGAAGTGAGTCTATGGAAGGATCACTGCCTGCAGAGGAACTCCAGGCTATGTGCCGCTTCTCAAAAGTCGGCAGCTCAACGGCCGCTATCTACGAGGCTATGAGTCTGGGTACAGACTGCTAAAGGAGCTTTACAGCTTTGGAGAAGGAATATAGTGAGTCTTTGGCAGGGTCAATGCCAGCGGAAGAACTCCTATCCACGCGCCGCTCCGCGAGAGCGGCATGCTCATCAGCCGCTGTCTGTCAGGCAACGAGCTTGGCTACAAATAAGGAGAGGGAGTCGCACAACGCCGAAAGGAAAGAAGTGAGTATTTGGCAGGCCTACAGCCGACAGAAGGTCTGCAGTTCATGTGCCGCTCCGTAAAAGCCGTGTGCCTGTCTGCGATGCGATGAGCTCGGCCATGCGTTGGTGGACAGAGCGACCTGATTGCGCAGATCAAGCGGTGGAAAGGCAATAGATATTTGGCGGCAGGCTCACCTCATGCACGCTACGCTAAAGCCACGTGCGCAGTAACCACTGTTCGCGAGGCAGTGAGCTCAGCCATAGATTAGTGGACAGAGTTGTCAGAAATTCCTGAGGGTGATCATCAGCAAGACTCTTTTCATTGCTCTCTTCATGCAGTCCTCGTTATCTCATATCTCATAACTCATGCTCGCGTGTCGTCGTCAACTCCAAAAACGAAAGCCCTTTTTGCGCCTCCAGCCAAAACACTAGTCTCTCAGAACCCATACCAAAGACGGAGTCAACTCAATCAACTACCTTCAGCATGCGATAAGCTTTATGACCAATCGCCTGATACATGTTGGCAAGAGGATCATCGCGCTTGCCCTTCTTCTCGACGATGACCTCTCCAGTCTTCGCATCCTTGGTCTCGATGACCTCTTCCTCAGGATCCTCAAAGCTACCATTCTCGAGGAACAGCTTGAGCTGGCCCTGGCTGTAGCCGCTCACCAGAGCAGTGTTCTCTTCATCGGCAGTGACTGGCTTCGCAGGTGGATTGTCTGCAGAGGAGCCCAAATTCGATGATGATGATCAGGAGCATGTACTGTTTGCAGAGGAGTCCGAATCCGACGATGAGTCGTCCCAAACAGTCATCGGAATCCCGTTCTGGTTACCGGCCAAGTTCCAGAAGATGAGCTTTGGTGGCGTGTATCCGTGCTTAGCGTACGCCTTCTTAATTCGCTCGTAGGATGTAGACCAGCGCTGATTACGACCACGAGCCATGTCGAACTGCATGTCGGAGAACACGAAGAGCTGCTTGACCATGTCTTCTTGCTTGAGCTTGTTCTCGACGGCCATAGGCAGAATGCACTCGGTGAAGACAGCCTCGAAATCCGTATTGAAGCCAGCTTCCATGTCCTCGATGTGTCTTACTTTTCCCCAGAATGTGCGGCTGTCATCGGCGCCACCTACTCTGACCACCTGAGGACGTCCAGAGAACGTGATGATAGCACCTCCAAATGGTGGCTTGGTAATCTCGGCAATCAGGAGCGACAATCCGATCGCGCTGTCCACTGGTCGAGTTCCGTCTGCAAACTTGGGGCCAAACATTGATCCATAGACGTCGCAGACTGCGATGCTCGATTCCAAGGTTCCAGAGTCTCTGATACGTTGGACGAGTGTGTTCCACTGACCATTGATGCTCTTCTGCTGCATATCCTTCATCTTGCTGGCAAGCATGGCATCCTTGCCATTCGGAACTTCACGTTTCGCCGTTTCAGACGCTCCATGCAGCACAGAAGCGACAAGAGTCGACGGAAGGAGCACAGCACCGGAGATGTTGGCTTTGCCACGAGCGACATCGTCGAGGTAGTTGTCGAAGTGGTCGAAGTCCTTTCTAATGAACATTGGCGTGTACTGCTGCATTGCAAGCGATGGAACGCGTGCGTAGTCAATCTTATCGAATGTCTCTGCCGTAATTTTACGCTCAACTACGTCCACATGGACTCGTAGCTTCGACAGAGTCGACTTCTGGTAAGCGTTACGTGCATGCTTCAGGTAGAGCGTACGATCGGCTGGGTCGACATCGTCTGGGCAGACATCGTCGAATGAGTAGAGCGTCTCCGCGATAGAACTCACGATGCAGGTCTGCTTGTCGTGCGAGCCCTTATTCGATGGTGCCCACTTGCCGCAAAGCGTGATCTTCTTGGTTTCGGCCTTGCGTCCAGACTGGAGACGCTCAACATCCAATTTGAGCTGATCCGCGAACAAGCGAGCGATCGTCAGATGCAAAGCCCCATACTTCGGGTCGGAGTTTAGCTTTGCAACAGCGGCATCATGATGTGCCTCCTTGGTGCGCTGCTTTCGACCAGGAGTCCAGTCCCTCTTAGTGGGCTTGACGCCGTTCTTAGACATCTTGCGACGCTTTCCACCGGAATGAATCTGGACGAGTCTGTCGCCGCTGGCAGGATGCGTGACGCAGCCGATGCTACCGCCCACACGGAGTTCGCCGCGAACGGCCAGAGCCAGAATGTTAAGCAAGTCTTTCCAGTAGCCATGAGAGACTCCGTATTTGATGTCAAACTCCGAAGCATCTTCATCATCCTCGATCTTCCGCTTCTTGGAAGGTGGCTCAGCGACTTCGGTTGCCTCGTCTTCATCAATCATGGTGAAGTCGCTATCATAATCCTTCTCTTCAGACATTTCAATATCCTTTGACTTGTCCGGTGCGTCATTGTCGACTTTCGCTTTTGGCTTCGGCACCCTCTTTTGGACAACAGGTCGAACAAGCCATGGCAAGTTGACGAGAAGAGTTGCCGGATGGTTCTCGTACAGCCAGCCGATAGCGCGATAAAAGGTTTCGCGGCTGCCCTTGCCGAGGTGGATGGAGCGGGCGTTCCAGATAATCTTGAGTGTGGCATTTTCATCGACCTCCCATGCTGCCTTGAGTTCATTCTTGAGTCTCTTGCCTTGTAGATTACTCTCGAGGTCGTAGAACAGGTCGAGAAGCGCCGCGCCGGAGGTGGCGTAGGTCACATCGCTATTCGCTGTCAGCATCTTGCCATCACGCTCGTCAAAGCTTGGTCGAGCAGCTTCATTGGCAAGTAGTCCGGCCATGAAGGCGGATCCAGTGGCAGTGGCAGTGGCAGTGGCGGCGGCAGGCATTGGCATATTCTCCTTGGCTTGACTGTCCTTCGCATCCTCGGTGGTCGCGACACTCTCCTGCTGGGCGGACAAGCGCTTGGTGATGTCGTCCAGATTTCCATTAGCAACCAGCGACAGGACTTGTTGCTCGAACTCGGCGCGTGGCAGCTTCAATTCTGGCATCTCCGGCAGCAAGACCGGAAAGCCGGACTGCACCATCGAGTTGTTGGTGCCCGCCATGGTGGCGTCTCCTTTGGCGATGCTGTCAGGTCAGTATGGTTGACAAGAATTTGTGTGTGGAAAGTGAAATCTCTGAAGTTCGACTTCACCGTTTGAAGTGAGGTTGCGGGTGCCCGTTGGAAGCTCATCTCATTGGAAGTTGGTCTGAGTCAATGCAAGGCAACCACGGCTGTCTGCAAGTCAAACACCAATTTCGACATCGAGGACGAATAGGATAGGTGTGAGAGTGGGACTTGATGACAATGACCATAATTCCATAGGCTGTGCTGGCAGCCACAACATTGAACAAAAACTCAGCCTGATGCATCGACCTGTAGGATGTGTCCTGCTGCAATGATCGCATCCTTACATGCAGGAGCGTGCAGGGCCAAAAGTTGCGTGTGCCTGAGGAGCTCAAGAATTGTAATCGTGGGTTCGAACTGTGCTGCGCGTCAGCAAAAGTAAATGCGAAGCTTTTCAAGTCGCGCATCTTTTCCATCATTCTCGTCAACGAGAAGAATAAATGATAAAAATGCAAAAGAAATAGCAAAAAGTTCGTCACGAACTAATTTTTCCAAAGATTGAGAATGCGGCTGGTTGCGGTGGGCCAAGGATTCATCTGGTAAAAGGCAAGGTGAATGCTGATTAACCCAACCGCGCCGTCAATTGGCTACTAAGAATATTACTGTTTATATAGCTGCACCGGCTGCTGCCGAGATTCAGCCGGTCGGGGTAGAAGCCTGACGAGTAGCCAAAGTGCTCCAGTCCAGTCATATCTTTCGATCTTGTGTTTTCAATGTGTCTCGGAGGTCTCGCAAGATCGTAGGATGGAATTCTGTCGTTACTAGCGATGGGGACGCGTCAGGAGGTCAAAGGAGGAACGTGAAAGCAGTGACGAAAGGAGGGGGGAGACTCTCTGGCGTTCTCTTGGCGCTTACCTAAGAATCATGACCAGAAATGCACTTCGGATCACGATGTCTGCAAAACCTATCCTACACTCACAAGATCTATCGAACTCCGAGACGCGTCGTATGTTATCGAATCATGTTGATGAAGCATAGCGGCAAATTTCCGGCACCGCGACCTCGACAGGTGTGGCTTTTTCTTCACGGGACTTGCTGGCGCTGCCGATTCTGCCGATGATGATCGACACAACGCAACATCCGCTTTTGGTCTCCCTTCCAACTTCTCATCCTCGACATCTACCAACATCATGCCTTGGCACTGGTTGCATACAACTTCACCAAAAACTGGCGCTTGCAATGCAGCTTACGCCTCACTCTATATACACCTGAGGCTCATGCTTTGAAACCAGGCGAGATTGTAAGGATCTGACACATTGTCCATACGACTGACTCAGCGCCTTGCTGCCATCCGCGGCGGTGACGTTGGAAAGCTTAAGAATTTACCTCACTGCAGCTCGGAAAGTTCGGCCATCCCGGAGATGAAGGTCGCGAGCTCTCACCGATAAATCCAGGACTCCGCTGTCGCTGGCCTTTTCCTTCCTGTTCTTCGTCATGCTAACAACCAGGTTCTTGGTCTTCTTTGACGTTTAGCGCACTTGGTCCTGCGATCGTGGTTCGGTCCTTCCTGCGGCATGTCTGTTGTTTCATGCGTTTTGCGACTGCCATTACTCGCCAGATAAGAGATCCCAGTTGGATTATAGTCACCAGGAGAGCATCAGTCGAGCATCACCTTTTCTGCCCCCAGATCCCGATCTTGGACCGAACATATCTATAAAGATAGATCCTGTCAACAGCGCGTGAAGCATACTACCAGCTCCCAGTCCTACAGAGCAAGCTTTCATTCAACCACGGCAGCGACAGCATGGCGACGTACAGCCCACCGGAATTTCCACGCCGGCCAAAGAACAGCAATATCATCACAGAAACAAGATACCAGCTACAACTCACCTACTATCGATATGAGATCAACACAGCACTCTATGTCATGTCTCCTGGAGAGAAGGCGGCTTTCAACATCATACTCCTCAGCTTGATCATCCTACTAGCTTCTGGAGTCTACTACTACCTGCCGAGAGCAACCGTGTTTGGACTTCATAGACTGGCCTACTATCTGACTGGCACCCACAAGCTTGCGACCAGAATCGCTTCTCCGATGCCTCATGTCGCACATGGTGTCCTGCAACATACTGCCGATGCAGTCGCAAGTCTAAGCGATCAAAGCATGCGCGTGCTCAATGCCAGTGGAACACTCTCTGGTTGAGTACACAACATCTACTTCACCTTCTCGAAGAAAACTCAGCGGAGCAGTAATCACGAATAATCAATGGAGGGGAGGCTGGGACACGCAACGATTAGGAGGCAGATGGTACCGCGTTCTTTGGGTCATCACGCTTCGAGCCACACATTCGGGAGGGAGCAAAGGCCCATCAATATGGGAAACCGATACGAAACGAATGACAATTCCCCGCTCCAGCTTTGCCTGTCGAGCACGCGAGTCTTTCAGCATGATATTTGGGATTGAAGAGCTGGCTACAAGCAGGATTCGTCTATGCTTGGACAATTGGGAGCAACAATGTTTGGCGACCTGGATAAGAGCAGCACCCACGATAATACAGAATAATGATCATGACTACAGAAATTCATACTCAACACAGTTCGGATTTCTCTCATTCCAAGATCTTGAGAGAAATGCCGCAATTCTTCCATCGAATTTAGCTGCATTTGCACGATCTGTCGTCATTGTTTACCAAGCAAGAAAAATGCTTGCGGCTCTGCGATTCCGCCATGTTCCGCCCTGTCTCTTGGGCCTCAGCTAGGGTTGTTCGACCCTGGCCCTTGCAGATCGAAGATCATCGTGCATGCCAAGGCGATTCCCGGACAGTCAGCAATTATCGTGACTTCCTCCTTCTCTTCTCTAACACTACAAACATCCTTCATGAAGATGCGCAGCGACCACTGTTACCACACATTCTTGAATCGGCAAATCAATGATACTTCGCGAAAAGGCGCAATGACCGCCTCGCAGCCTCGTACACGCCTGTTCGTAAGGAGTACCTGCATGAGCCCGCCTGGCTGAACAATACCGCTGCTTGAATACGGGGCAGAATGCGCTACATACCGCGAAGATGAGACTGCAACACAACTCATCACCACAGCCAGAATGATCGTTGGATACGTCTCTGACGGGCAAGGTCGATCGCCAATGATCACGATCTTCGTTGACTACCTTGTGAGAATTGCTGGGATTCGTGCTAGCGAAAGCGCGAAACAAGTAATCTGATGGACATATCCTGCGTAGCTCAGAAGGGCCTCACTTCAGTGAAATGCGGCGTCCACATCACTGAACAGCTTCACTTTCAAGGCTGACATCAAACATAGAGTCATCTCCTGCAGATTACTTCGTTGTCGATCAGACACGATTGCATCTCGCACAAATATTGATAATACACAGGTGTTTACTTGTTCAAGAAGAATCAGACACCGAACAGCAACATGTACTCCAGAAGACTCAGAAGCGACACGAGCGACCGGAAGGCTCTGTATCGCCAGCAAGACCTGGAGCAGAGACTGGCGACGTTGATCAGTCAAGCCGAGTGCGATGCACCGAGTCTGAAGAATAGGCTTCAGCTTGTGCAGGCTGATGCTGCGGTGATCTCCAAGTTTTTCAGCGACCATATGGACACTAGGGTCTACAACGAGCGAAGGCCACCCTACGCGACAGATATCGCCGCCAGAGTATTCGCCATCCCCGAGGTCCTGGAGATGATTCTGGACGAGCTCGACCACAACGAACTGCTTGATTCGCAATTAGTGAATCGGCAGTTCAGGGACACCATCGAGACTTCACCCAACCTAAGATATCGCATCTTGCCGCCCGGGTCAAAGGTGAAAAAGATGATTCCACGAATTAACATCGAGGGCAACGTCAATGGAGTGAATTTGACACGTCGATGTCGTTTCTGCAAGATAGAGAGACACTACGATGAACCACGCCATCATCGACACTGCACGAAGGAAGTACGAGTGGAAGTCGAGGACTGCGAGCGAGAGATTCCGTGGAGATGCCTGGACATGCAGATCTGCCAACCTCCAATCCACAACATGAAAATCTGGATCTCATGCCGCTGTGTTCCCGAGTACGATGGTGACTGGGACCCTGACCCTTTCGACCACGTCTCGAACGAGCAGGGAATAACTCTACGCGATTTGCTCGACAAAGCGCAAACTTTGCGGACAGAGCATACCGCTTGCGAACAAACCCCAGATGGGCATGCAAAGGGAGTGAAGTGGACGCCAGACGACATCACGGTGGTCTTTGGGGGCGATCATGGATTCATCTGCAAGAGGTGTAGCAACGATGAGATGTGGTGAGTGTGCTTGCATTCCTACCTTGCGACACAAGCTGACATTCAACAGTGACCCATATTCTCCTCCCGACGACTCAGATGATGTCTCGGACCACTCCGATGATGACACGTACACCGATGAAGAGGACGGATAGTAGAATGCTCGGATTCTGACAAGAGGAGAGGAAAGCGATGACAGGGCCTAGCATGGCACAGAAGCATTATACTTGGCTCAAGCGAGCACATCTACCATCTCCACTCCCCATTACAAACTTCTGTACCATAATCCTCAAATACAATCAATACCTAACCTCATCCTCCCAAATCGGCGCCTCCCTCGGATCCTCCGACCACTCCAACTTGCCTTGAGGAGTGATCCAAGCCCCTTCGTCAGTCATCTCCAAACCCTCACCAACCTCCTTCCTAGTGTCCGCAATCTCTTGCTTCGACAGCCCGCCCTCATCCTTTGCAATCCATACCACAGGACATTCACTCATGATAGCGGGATGAATGTATGCCTCATCATGCTCTTTCTGCGTATACTCGCGTCGTGAAGCTTCGAGGTTCAACGGAATCATCTGTGCTGCGTGCGCCGCTGAAGTTTCGGGGAAGAAGAAACCTTTGACTCGGGTCATGAAGGATTGGGATTCTGCTGGTGGAACTGGTGCTTGCTTGTTCGTGTCTTCGGAGCGGGAAGGTGATGAAGAAGTACCTTTCTCGGCATCTCCGTTTATTGGAAGATCCTCATCAGTAGGGAAATCTTCTTCCAACTTCTTTAGCACGCGCTGTAGCCAGAGCTGCCATGCAATTGTAGCAACTAAAAATACGACCATAAGCACCAGAGGTCCAATCGATTGGTTTGATGACGCAACTCCTATGGCGAATAATCCGATCAAGCAGACTTCGGAAAGGTAGATTCCTGTGATCAGTTGTTTCAGCGCTCTGGCGTAAGATTCTCCTCGGGTAGAGACATTGGTGCCAAGAGTGAAGAGTGCATTGTAGCGGAAAGCCAGATAGAGAAGAGAGAATCCAATGGCCGCGAAACCTAGGACTAATGGAGCGATGGACGAATATGAGAGTGCGATGACACCCAAATTCGTGAACTTAGGGTAGAGAGATCCCCATCCAAGTCCTGTGAGAGTGATGTAGCGTTGATATAATTTCCGTGGTGTCTTATCCAGCAACTTTCCAAGAACTAGAATGAACAAAAGCGGGACGACATTCAGGAGTTGAAGCGCTGCGGTCAAGAGGCCGAACAAGATAAAGTAGGATATGTAGAAGTTCGAGGCCTTGGGGAGGTTTTGAGCCAGAAGTGTGGGCGCGGTGGTCGGGTCTTGTACGATTTGTGCGGCTACTGATGCTGCACCGGAGGTGAAGGTTGTGATTAGGAAGACCTGGATGACTTGGAATGGGAAGTACCAGGCTTGGACCTTCATTTGGGCGGCGGACTGCGTTGGCTCGAAGAGTTTGGCCAGGATGTTGCAGAGGATTGGGACGAGCGCCATGAGGATGGAGAGGAGGCTGTGTTGGGACTCGGTCAGACCTGGTGATGGGTGTTTTGGTGTTGGAAATGACTTACAGGACTGGTAGCAGGCCGGTGACGACACCTAGGATCACTTTTGGAATGCTATCGATGAAGCCTAAGAAGGGAACTTCGCTGGTGAGGTACTATGGTACGTGGTCAGTCAATCGCTAGAATTGCTTGTGCCGAAGAATTACTCACGTCGATATTGGTGATCGCTCCAATGACCGCCACAGGAATGGTCCAGAATATGCAAAGGAAGTACACAAACGCTGTACATGCGGCGTTGAAGAGCTGCACCTTCCAGAACGGCTTTATGATATTAGGCCAGATCACGTTTTCCGGGGCTGGTCCAATTTCTTTGGGAGTCATCTTTGCCTTATTCTTGATTCCACATTTCTGTACTGCGATGTGTGCAGCTCTCAATGTCTCGAACTCGACAAAACAGGCGCCTTGAACGTCTGATCTATTGTCGCGCAGCTTGTTCTGCTCATTCTTGATCTCTGGCAGTAGTCGGCTCAGTTCTGCTCGTGCCCAGTCGACAGTGTCCACCTTCTTTCCGATAGGCAGGAATTTGAGCTTCGGGAGACGGTGTGATGAGCGATCTTTCTTCTCCACGGCAATGGGCTGGTTTCGTTGGTTCTCTGCAGCATAATTCGGCTCTTGCTTCTTTCCCTTCTTCTTCTCTTTCGCATTTCGCTTGACATGATTTTGAACCAGCTTCACCTCGCCAGCCTCCAGCTTCTGTGCGGCAGTGTCGCGGTCCTCGACCTTTTCGGCCAGGTCCTCCGGCACGTTAACGAGCCAGACCGTGCGAACAAGTGAGAATTCTTTCCGGATAGCATCTTCATTTCGCATCTCCTCAGGCACATTGACGAACAAGAGTGATCTGGTAGAGATGCACCCGCTCTCGTAGGGCGATGAGTAGTAGTACTGGCGCAGGCGAACGAAAAACTTGGATTCTCTAGTGATCATGAACATTACCCAAGCCAGGAAGAGCCACGCCACAAAGACCTGCGCGTAATATCTCGGCCCTGGGGTGATGTTACTGAAGGACAGAATGTCGAGGCCGCTGACATTGGATGCACCGCCTGTGGCATTGACCGGGAATAGAATTGGCCAAGTAATGAGGCATCCAACAAAGCACATGGCTGCCAGCATGCGGAAATAACGTAGCCATAGATAATTGTCAAGAGAGGCATGTCCCATGACAAACTCGTCCCTAAGAGCCATGTACTGCTGCCGCCAGCCAAATGCACCCTCGTTCTGCTTTGGACTTCGTTGCCATTGTCGCAGAGACGCAAGATATGTTCTAGGCGCGTAAACTCGTTGATAGCGTTTGCGAAGCACGAGAAAGACCAAGAATACAACAGCTGCAACGACAAATACTGGCACCAATGTTGATACCAGAGAAGATAGTGAAGAGCCTGAGTCGCGATGGCTACCAGCGTTGCCGCCGCTCTGTGTCACGCGTCAGCCATTTCCAACTGTACGAGACTTCCCAAGCTCGAATTCGGAGTACAACACTTACCTGAGATGCAGCTGCTTGTCGAGCGAACACACGTGTCGCGTGCTCGCGAACCGTGAAAGTCTCCATGATTCGAAACAGATGGCAGACAGCTCGTGGCCTGAGTTCCAGGACTTGCACTTGAAGCTGCGACAATAACGAAGAAGTCTTTTGCTCAAGCTTACCTGCGTATCCCCTCGAAATTACAACCATTCTGCTCAATTACTGAAGAGAAGCTTTTGCCAATGACGAAATGGGCACTCTGAGCTTGCTGAATGCAGAGCTAACATCCTCCATCGGTAGTGACATGCTGCGAGAGCTTCCCTCAGGGCGAGATTTACATCGCGATTCGCGTAGAGTGGCGCTCCGTGGAAGGAGTGACATCCGCTCAACGGACAGATCAGACTTTGGATGGCAGCTTCACAGGTGCCACAGGTGCTTTTCCGACGCGCGTGAACCGGCTCATTCCAGAGAATGAATGCTGCGATGATCGCGAGACGCTAGCCGTGCTGGTAAATGGGCCTTCGCTTCGGTGAGTGTGATCTTTCGAAATACCAGCCCTGTGAGCATCTAGATTCAGCGGCTCCATGGTCTGCAGGAGCCGTGAGGAGTTGTGTCGGTTCCAAGTTTTCGTGCCAGATTTGACATCGCGGCAGACAAGCCAATGATATCAGGATGCATGCTCACGGAAGTTGCCGACGGAGCCACATCCGATTCTTCACCCCTGCCGCCAAGCCACATGCACCTGCTAACGCTCACTAGACTTTTTGACTTCATGTCGAACTGACGACCGCGGACATGGCTCGAGGTAAGACGCAGCCAAAGCCTCATCAGCTTGAAGAAAGATCGGGACCAGAGTTTGGAAGTCGCCCCATCACATGCATGCAGTTCCGAGGCCGAAGGAGTGCGGCCCATCAGGCTGAGGCTGGCTCAGGCACAGTTTGCAAGGGGCAAAACAACCACGGCCGCAAGCGGTATCCGTGAAGAGCCCAAGGACCAGCCAACTGGTACACTTGGACTACGGGAGTAGTGAGTAGTGCAATGAACGGTCTTTATCTCCTTGGAGCCATCACTCTGTCTAAACCCTTCTCAGTACTACTTTGGTTGCCAAGCTGAGTCTGCTATAGTCGACGCATTCGGTCATGAACGAAATCAGTCTATGAAGGTATCACAAGATACCTTCGAAGTCGCTCCCTGCTTGAAAGTGTCCACTAAAGACGGTTGATGTTGGCGCCTGCAGTCGTTCAACGAAAGCAGGAAAATGGAGTGACTCTGCTGCTCGGCAATGGACGCTTTGAGCACTTGCATCTTCACCAACACCGCGGACGACATGAAGTTCGCATGGAATATGTGCGAACGAGATAGTGTTCTGTTAAGTGCTGTTGGAACGCGTGCTTCCATTGGACACTTCTCGGATGGCTAATGTACAGGCATGAAGTTTGCCTAATTGTCTTGGAATGTCACCGATGAAGCCAAAGCATATCCAGTCCCACATGCATAGGCGTGACCGCGGAGCACAACACTGTCACTGCATGCCAGTATCATCACCATGACACAAGCCTCCCAAATCGGCTCGATCAAGTGAGGAGAATGTCCGCACCATACTGTCGAGCGAGATATATATTCACGGCCAAGCAGCAGATTTCGAAAGCACATCCATCTCATCAATCTACAACTATCCAGACAACCTCAATCTATTCCCTCGCTACTTCGTCAAAATGCAGTTCAAGAACCTTGTCTTCCTCGGCCTTGCCTCCTTCGTAATCGCTCAGAACGACTCTGACTGCGACAGCCCAGACAGCAGCAACGATGACGGTGGAAACAACTGCTCGACAACCACCGACGTGAACGGTGTGATCCTCAGCACCCGCGTCACCACCAGCGACGTAGGCCTCAGCACCACCTACGTCCCAGTCACCACCGCAGAGGTCGCTACCACCACAGACGTTGGCGTCTCTACCGGCCGTCAGACTCTTACTGAGACCACTGACATCGGAACTACACCCACTGAGACCAACACTCTCTACGCCACCACCACAGACGTAAACCTCCAGTCTGGATACGCATATACCACTGAC
>JAASFE010006080.1:79246-91767 GCA_013365205.1 Pseudocercospora cruenta
CATCACTGCTATGAGCAGCATGTCCACCACCACCACCTCGGACGATGGCGCTCTTGCGACTGCTGTTCCATACGTCGGCGCGGTTGCCATGGGTGTTCTTGCTTTCGCCCTCTAAAAGCACGACGAGATGATCAAAAGCCCTTGACGGGCGACGAAAATTTGTACATAGATACTTGGAGGGAGTTGTACTAGATGATACCTAGATAATAATATGCATCACTTGGACACGCATGCTCATACTTTCCTTTACCAACTCTCATTTCTCTGATTCCACGCGGTTCAACGTAAGCTCGGGTTGGCTACCAGGTTCATGTTCATAATTGCTAGCCATTTTAACATCCCTCACTCACGGTCGTACAAGTTAGCTGTCGGAGATTTGTCTTCATCGCGAGACACGGCATCCACCGCAAACTTCCATCTACCAACTGATCAATTAACATACGTGATCCAGGAGTCTTCAAGCAACGAGAAATCCATGTCCTTATTCAACGAGCCACTTAACGGTATACCAACGATCAATATCCAATGACTGGATACAAGAGGCTGAAAAGAGCCAACCAGTCGGAGTTATTCTAGATCAATTGCACAAGCGGCTTTTGGCTATACGTGTGCTTCTACCTCCTTTCTTCAAGCCTATACGTGTCTCATGCGGAGCTTCTAGACCCACTCATGCCAGTCCCAGCTCATTGCCCCTTCAGTCACAGAACCTGAGCTGGCGAACGTATTTGCCAAGGTCATCACTTTGAACTCAGGCCAGGAAATAATCGCTTTTAGACAGCTTCGTATTGACCTTGAACTTCGACAGTCCCCGATCAGATTACATGTATCAACCTAGGCAAGGAAGGAGAACTCCTTAGCACGTGAGGTCTGATTTGTTCGTGCTGGCAAGCCTTCCTCAACCTACATACAAGGAAAGGAAGCCAACAGCAAATGCTGACCGGTGAGGGATGAGAGAGGCTGAAATCAGTAACTTCACAAGTTCCAATCACATTCCCGTGACCGTGCCTCCGGCTTACCTATTCAAGTATCGGTCTTGCATGTGACAAAGTTCGATAACGTGTCTGCGGAGAATTGGGAGAGAGCGGAGGTCGGTGAGTAGATGAACGGACCACAATCTCCCCGGAGCCAGTGACAGCTGTCAGTAGCAAGTTGCGGAGCGGATACGCAGGGTGGATCTGGAGATTGATTCATCTCCAAAATCATTGCCAAGTTCCAACAGTCTGCAGAATGTGTTTAGGAGAATGGATGGGACTATGTGAGCTGGAAAATGGTGAGAGCGGAAGAGTTGATTGGAAGTGATGAATCGCATTATGTCGTAGCCATCCCGACGTTTCCCTACATACTCCGAAACTCCCCGAATACAGTTGTTGTGGTTGTTGTAGCATGTACGGAATCGTTTAGCTAGCGACAATCGTGTGAGCCTCGCCCTGCTGATGCTAGTTGTTGCGCACATCAGCCGCCCTACTATCTTGCTCCACGCCAAGGACATCTGGCGCTTGCACAATTGTCATTGTGGTTGGTTGTCGAGAGGTATCCAGTCCGGTAATGTACCCCAATCGATTGCGTCTGGAGGTAGGACATCGTTTGCATCGTGAACTTGACTGTAGAGATCGTCGCAGAGGTGGCCGTTGTTGACATCGTCCGTGACGGTCATTTCTTGCAGAGGACTGGGCCCTGCCTGTGCTGCTGCGAGAATGCTTGCTACGCGAGGATTTGTGGCTGGTTGTTGAGCGTTTGGTACTCGAGCTGTTGCGAGCAGTCCGAGATATGTTGGGTCCCCGCTTGTGAGCTCGCTGTAGCCTGAACTTGACATGTTGACTGTCGAGATTGGGTTCTTCGGCTGCCTTCCAGACTTGGGATGGTACTCGTCCATGGCCGGCAGCGGAAGGGCGCGGTCAAGAGGATCGAAGTTGTCCGCTGGAGAGGCGTCACTTGTGGAGTCCTTTCCTGAGCTGGCACTTGTGTAAAGTGAACTGTAAGAGTTGTGCCGTTGCGATATCATCGGAGGAGGTTGTGCAAGGGGTTCGATTGCTCGAGCTGGAGATTGACCCTGACTCATTGGAGTGCTTCCACGACAGCTTCCTCCACCACACGGATGCCTCTTCCCCATAGAGGACTGCAGGTTCGACACCGCAAAGGGATTGGGAACCTCAGGTTTGGAAATGCCCTGTTCTTGCAGGAGTTGTCGAAGGTGTTTGTTCTCCTCAAGAACTGCACGTGCCAGACTCTGCACTTCCGCAGAAGCCTCCATCCCAACTTCCTCGCATTGCTTCCATTTACTCTCTAGACTCTCGAGATATTCCTTCTTGCGTGCTCTACTCTTCCTCTGATTATTTCGGATGCGCGCAGAGATCGTCCAGCCTCTGTAAATGATTAGCGACATTTTGCCAGGAGCCTCGCACAGTGTACCGCTTGGCTGCGCTTTGCCTCTGCCATGTATGTGTAGTCAGTGGCCGAGTGTCTTGTCAAAGGAAACAAGACAATGTCACAAGGAAGAGTACGGGCCAAGAGCAATGACGACCTGGGGTAGTCTGGAGTTTAAGAAGATCCAAGCATAGCCGAGAGTTTTGGCCTCGAAAAGCTTATCTGTTCGCCCACGTGCTTGTACCTGCGTAGCAGATCCTTTGGAATCAATTGCAAGAAGAACAACCAATTGTGTTGATCCCAGTGGTTAGCATTGAACGACTGTGGGACGAATGCTCCATTTGGAATCGCCACATACGAAAAGTGATGCAGTTCGGATATTGCCAAGACATCGGCAGCCCGAGCCGTCTAAGTTACCGTACCAAAAATGCACTATAGGCAGAAAATTAGACCGATGTCTGTTCGTTTCTGCAGCCAATGCAGTATGCCAAGACCAATCGTCGATGAAGGTTGACGGGACCGAGGGGTTCTGCACTGCTCTCTGGTCGCTGAGAGCATCATCGCTGATCATCATGCACCGCGCCATGTGCTTTCGCAGGGTTTGACGGCATGTCCGATGGCCGACAAGAGACTCGGCTCGAGACCTGCAATACACAGCAGCCGAATGCGACCCTGTTGCAATATCGCGGGCGGACATGCTGCGGGCGGAGGTTCGATGGGTTTGAGGGAGGATCGTGACTATCAATCGGCACCGGCCATACTGGGTCCATCCCTGGCTCGCGGAACTATAGTCGTAGAGGCCTCTGTTCGTGCTGGAATCGCAAACAACGAAATGTACAGCAGGAAGTGAAGTCGAGAAGAAGTGCACTAGAACTATCAGATTGCAGTAAATCCCTCATCTCAGCCTGGTATGGCGTGATTGCATGGAACAGTAGTCAGCATGTCGGAGGCCAAGCCTGCCTTGCCTTGCACGACATCAGACTGCAATGCGGTCTCACCTTGCAGCGGACAATACCAAGTTGACAATGTAGTGACCTCCGCACATGCCTGACCACAGGCACAAACACCCTGCAAAATCATGAAGTACACGAACGTGTATGCGACGGCATTCCTGCTTCTGCCGAACCTCCTTTCAGCCCAGCAGACAGAACAGATCGTCTTGCAAGGCAGCGACATAAGCAATGGCGATGCTGGTGATGCTGGCGATGCTGGCGATCTCAAGCCTATCAACATTGCCATCATAGGTAAGTTACCATTTATCGAGTAGTGGATGTTCTAAGTAGCCTGCAAGCTAATAGACGTTTCTCCCAGGCGCTGGCGCCGCGGGCTCATCAGCAGCCTACTACCTCCACCAGTATGGCATCACGTCTCGAATCCCTCTCAACCTTACCGTATTCGAGCGAAATGACTACATCGGCGGTCGTTCTACCACCGTGGGCGCATACGATGACCCTACATTACCCGTCGAGCTCGGCGCCAGTATTTTCGTCGAGGTCAATCACATCCTCACTGATGCTGTGACCAAGTTCAATCTGAGCACCACACACTTCAATGACAATCCGAAAGGTACTCCAGGGAATGAGCTTGGCATCTGGGACGGAGAGAGATTCGTCCTTGAGATCAATGGAGGATGGTGGGACACAGCTAAGCTCATATGGAAATATGGCTTGGCTCCGATCAAGACGCAGAGGTTGATGAAGAGCGTGGTTGGCAAGTTCTTGGGCATGTATGATTCTCAGCAGGAGACCGGAGAACCTGGTATTTTTCCATTCAAGAGCTTGACTCAGGCGGCGCAGGATGTCGGACTGCTGGCTGTCACAGCTGCTACCGGCGAGCAGTTCATGCGCGAGAATGGCATTACAGGAAGCTTTGGGAAGGATGTTGTGCAGGCGAGTACAAGAGTCAACTATGCCCAGAACTTAAAGTACATCCATGGACTGGAGGCAATGGTTTGCATGGCTACTGAGGGCGCTGTGGCTGTTGAAGGTGGGAATTGGAGGATCTTTCAGAAGATGCTACAGACAAGTGGTGCGGCTGTGCATCTGAACACGGGCGTGAAGGAGATACAGAAGACTGAGAAAGGTCGATACACGCTGTCGCTGAAAAGCGAGAGGGACAACGTAGCCACCGAACAGGACTTCGATGCCGTGATCCTCGCTGGACCATATCAGTACACCAACATCACTTTACCATCTTCCGCGGACACACCCGACACCATCTCATACGTATCCCTCCACGTCACCCTATTCACTTCTCCACACCTGCTATCGCCGACCTTCTTCAATCTCGCATCCGACAAGAGTCCACCACAAGTAATCCTAACTACACTCGCCGACTCCGAAACACCTGGCAAAGGCTCCAAGACGGTCGGAAGTCCTGGCTTTCTCTCCATCTCCCTTCTCCGGCCAATCATCAACCCTGACACCAGAACTGATGAATATCTATACAAAATCTTCTCGGCAGAGCCAGTATCTGCTCCATGGCTCGCAAAGCTTCTCGGCGTTGATCACCTTCCCGACAACCAAGGTGATGAGATCAGCAAGAGGGACGTGACGTGGATGTACAGGAAGGTGTGGAACTCTTATCCCTACGAGTATCCTAGGGTCACGTTCGAAGAATTGAAGTTGGATGATGGAATCTGGTATACTGGAGGCATGGATAGCTTCATCAGTACGATGGAGACGAATGCACTGATGGGCAAGAATGTGGCGAGATTAATTGTGGACGAGGCCTTGGAGAAGCTGGGAAGAGCGAAGGATGGGGGTGACGGGGAGTGGGTGTTATTGGATGAGAATGATCGGTATGCCGTGAGGAGGGAAGATTTGTGATGTTGATGCAGGTCAACGGTCTTGCAGGTCGCGTGTTGGGCCTCGCTTTGCACTTCAAATTTTGCGAAGTCGCTTGACTTCCTTCTCCGCCACCTAGGTGCCTTCGAGCACCACCACGCGTCTGCATCGCGTGCCAAGCAATCATGCTATCAACATTGATGGAGTATGTGACACTACGAAGAAGATCCTGAGTTCAGATCTGACAAACTTATAGCTTCACTGCGACCACTGTCGACCATCTCACTGTCGGCACGGAGCATGCGAGATGGAGCATTCGGCGTCAGTATCTCAAGAAGTCCCCCTACTTCGCCCGACTTCTGACCGATGATGACTCCGACGGAATCTCCAAGACATTCGACCTAGTCGACATGGACAGTTATCCTCTGCAGCGCTATCTGCACTATTTGGTCCATGATTCTCTTCCAGTCGAGAAGACGACCCATTGCTCGAAGCAGTTGTATCTTGCCAAACTATACGTGCTCGGAGAGTTCATCGGCGATGCAAGCTTCAACAACACCGTCTTTCGCGATTTATACGACCTGCTTACAGAAAGAAAGTATGAGATTCGCCACAACACAGTGAAATGCATTTACAAGGGCACGGCCAAGGATTCGTTAGGGCATCAACTGCTTGCAGATGTCTTCTACGCTAGGGGTACTTCGGCATGGCTGGGCTCGGAGGGAGGGACTGAGTATCCGACAGAGTTCTTGCTGGACATTCTGATTCGAAAGATGGAGGAGAACGAAGGCCTAGCTCAGAGCATCCTACCGCTGAAGAGGTACTACGAGCAAGAAGGAGAGGAGCGGGCAAAGATGATGACGAAAGACAAAAAGCGCAAGCGCGACCCGTACGAGAAGGACGATACTATATGCGGAGTGTGTGGTGACCAACTTAACGTGCCAGGCGTAGGCATCTGCGAACACTGTGGTGTCGCTGAATCGGGCTGATGGGATCCTTGCGCAATTGTAAGTAGAGCTTTCCCTTGTTGGATCTACCCAAGCTTCCGCAAGTGATTGGAAGATGACTGCAACGGCCATGCATGCGACAACGGAGCTTTCATGATCCTCACTTTGGCCTTTCCTCACTTCTTTCATTAATACTTCAAAGCTATAACTTCCAACAACACCTTCGCACCAACATCAACAATTCAAAACCAACTATCATTGCTGTCACCACCACCGTTATGGCGGGTACCAGCACCCACGAGCTCCGCACTGATGATGAGCCTAGTAGCGACGATGAGCTGTGCAGCGACGATGAGTCTGATAGTGACGACATGCTCGATAACAACTCCACTGAGTATGTTCCTTCATGGCAGCCATATGAATCTGGCGCTGACAATCTTAGTTCCGACGACGATAATGAAAGTATCATCACCATTCACGTCGACCATACTGAGGATGACGAGAGATCAACTCACAAGATCCAACACAAGTACCTTGAGAAGTCGCACTACTTCCGGGATCGCCTCGAGCGCGCCTCCACCTACACCTCCATCAATGTGTCTGGTGCAGTCCATACAATCAGCTTGCCAGAGTATTTGCATTTCCTGAAGACAGATGAACTCCCCGAAGTCTGGCCAGAGGAAATCGCAATGCACTACCTGCACGGTGAGCGAGTTGGAGATGTTCGCTTCAAGAATCTCGTCATAGTAAGAATGGCACAATTGCTCGAAGGCTTGGTACCCACGAAATGTGCCCGCAAGATCTATAAGCACACTGGCGAGACGTCAATGGCGAGACGCATGCTCGTTGACCACGTTGTCTATCGCGGCCATTCATCTTGGCTGGAGAACTATGACTGCCCCGATGAGCTTGTCAAGGATATCGCGATTGAAGCAATGAAAGCCAGAGAGATCGACTCAACGAAGGAGTTCAGAGTAGAGGACTACTTGGAACTGGAAAATCCTGAGCAGGAGGTTCAAGCGACAGCAGGCCGCAAGAGAACGGCGGATGAGTACGATGATCGGACTTCGAGCGAGGAGGAATACCTCGAGGACGACTCAGACTGATGTTTGCTCTTGTCTTGATCGCTACAGCATTGATGGCTGCAAGAATGTTCCTCGTACATATTTGCGAGAGGGCGGGACGAGGTAATTCTGCAATCTCTAGTCACTTCTTCGACGCCGCGAAATTACTTGGTACAGGTTGCAAAGAATACCGGAGATGTGCGGGACATTGTCGCCGCAAGCATCGCTACTCCGCCCTCACCCTCATTCAACGACCTCACGCATCACAACGATGTATGTGGAGAGAAAAATGCATCCTCCTTTACGAGATAGAAAGTGCTGTCCCCTCAACAGCCACTACGAAGTATGCGGAGCCGTTCTTGCAAAATGCGACGTCGTGAGGAGAAAGTTACAAAGTCACAGGAAACTTCAAAGTTTGTGTTTGATCCACGAATCCAAATCTACCTTTTGCTAACATACCACCACTTTGAAACGAACGATGATGTAGTCCCATGTGGAGAGCGTTCGCAAGTTCTCCTCAATGGCTTTCAAAACTTTGCGCAACTGTTTCGATAAAAGAGCTGTTTTCTGCTGATACCTTGCATCCTTCAGACACCACATCCATCTAATAATCAACACTCGTTCAAACACTAAGACTCGTCGACATGAAGACCACATCCGCACTCATCGCCCTCGCCGGCGTCGCTGCCGCTCAGCAAGCTGTCTCACAGATTGGTATCACCCGCCACTTACACTCAACACGACGACACTTCTAACATTCTCACAGGAGACGGCCAGGTCCAAGCCCAGACATCCGCTGGCTCTGGCTCTGGCTCTGGCTCAGGCTCGGGCTCGGGCTCGAACTCCGGCAGCGGTTCTGGCTCTGGAGCAGCCACCAGCTACGCATGTAATCCCGCCCATCAGTATCCTCAAGGTCAAACTTGTACCGAGGTCAATGGCTCTCTCACTCTAATGACCATGACCGGTGCCGCAGGTGCCACAGGAGGTGCTGGGTACGGATCATCTGGCGCTGGTGCTGCTACTGCTACTGGTGCTGTTGTCAGCCAGATTGGTATAATCCACTACGATGAATAATGAATGAATTATGCTAATGTTTTGACGTAGGTGACGGCCAACCACAAGCTCCAGCTCAAACTGGATCAGGCTCTGGTATGGGTAGCGGAGCTAGCGCTACTGCTGGAAGTGGTGCTGGTGCTTCGGGATCTGCTGGCTCTGGTATGGGTGCTTCTGGCACTGGTTCTGGTGCTTCTCCAAGCATGTCCATTACGCCATACACTGGTGCTGCTGCTCAGGTCGTAGCTAGTGGCGTGGCTGTCCTTGCTGGTGTTGCTGTTGTGCTCGCCTTGTAAGCAGGCAGCGAGACAGATCCCAAAGCGTATCGGCTTGAGAGCAGGTCGAAGACGATCTAATAAGGTCTAGTGAAGGCTATGCAGAAATGTAGAAGACGACGAAATGCGAAAAAGAAAATCGAATCAAAATGCAGCATTCTGAAGGACACTTCAAAGTCGTTTTCCGTTCAACCAAGTATTACACCCTTGATGTCTCGGTATCGACCAACTTCTCCAACTGTGGCTGATCTGGACCGCTTCGAAGGATTCGGGTTTGACTTTTGCAACTCGCCTTGACCTACATGCCAAGAAAATGGCTATATCGATGCCAATTGTCTTACTTGACTCTTCGCACACAGAGAACTGGCAAGAAGGTTGTAAGGTAGGAGACCTTACATCGATGGTCAATTAGCACAAATTATATTATCACTGCGACGAAATCAAGTAACAAGAGTCTAGTTTCTCGTCCGCCGGATCAAGCATGCATGCCAAGCACAGCCACTCAGCATAAGTCGAGCTGAGGCGTGACACAGGAAGTCTTATACATGGCCTGACTGCTTCGCTGGATTGCTATTGGTGACCTCCTTCACGTGGCAAGTAAGTGAGCTAAAACATGGCTTGAGTCTATCAGAACCACATGGCGAAAGCATTGAAGACCGCGACTCTCACGAGTAGATAAATATGATGCCCCAGTCTATCACATTCTGCTGATCAAATACATTCTATTCGCACTCCTCTTGACCTCAAGATGAAACCATCAACTCTCCTCTTCCTCCTCCCATCCCTAACAACAGCCTCAACACTCAGACCCTCTCCTCGAGCAACAACGGATATCTGCCTCACAGGTAAACACCACATGCTCCCACCCGACCATACCATCACTCACCTCTTTAGACCCATACAAAACCCTCCTAACCCTCATCGGCAACGACCCAACAGTCCAAACCTTCTGCTTCGCCCTCCCCACAGAAACGAAGCTCGATCGAAACAAATGCCCCAAAGCTTTGAAGTCTCTGGCATACAAGGCAATCGTAACATTTTGTAATTGTGTGAAAACGAAATGTATTCCACCAACGACATGTGATGCAACGCTTTGTCCTCAACAGCCGTGTGGGAAAAAGTGCATCGATACGACTGCGGACAATATGAATTGTGGAGGGTGTGGGAAGGCTGTGAGTATTTTAACAGCCAGGAGGATCGAGGAGTTGAATGCTGATGATGTGTAGTGTCCGTCGACGGAGTATACTTGTTATTCATCGACTTGTTATCCGCCTTGTGTTAAGCTTAATCAGCCTTGTGGGCCGGCTGCTGATGGGAATTATAATTGTGTAAGTCTCGCTCACGGGGGAATTGGGAGGTGAGCTGGGGAGTTGCTGACTACTGGCAACAGTGTAGCGATGCGGGTCTTTGTCGTCGACCGGAAGGTGGAGACGATAGCACGTTCAAGTGTTATGGGTACTAGAGAGCGTGCGTGGAGAGCATGGTGACTGGCACAACGCGCGTTCAGCACCGGCTAAGTCCATGAGGCAATTTGTTGCATGGAAAGAGCTCAGCACTGATGAGTCGAACTCGTTGATGACATTTCATCGCCGAATTGCATCGAATCCAGCCTCTGCATCTGCTACCCAAATTCCTGCCAAACGAACATCCAACGTCATTTGCAACCCCGGGCATAGAGCAGCAGCCATATCTCATTCGCCAGGCATCCGAGGTGATAGTACCCAGCCATAGTCGAGAGGATCGGCTCCCTTCCCGAGGATCTCTTCGATCTCCCATCTGGCCTTCGCAGCAGAACTGTGCGCTTCCTCTGCAGCCTTGTTCTTGTAGTCGAACATGACTTTCACGCTCAAACCTTGTTGCTTCGGCTTTGCTCGCGAAGCAACCTTGGTCATCCAAACTCTTACCTTGAATTCGATAGTCAATCTTAGCTCCTTGAGGGCAGCAACGAGATCCAGATTCTCTTGTTTTAACTGACTCCACAGGGGCGAGTCGAAATTATGGGACTTAATGCCGTCGAATATGTGCACCGTGGTAAGTAGCGACGCCTGATGTTTGGTAAGGGCAAGAGTTATGAAGTCTTGAAAGTCTTGCACACTGTCGAAGGAGAATGTGTTAGATGCGAATGGCACGAATGCTGCCTCTTCGTACACTTTTCTGCAAGTCGCCAACAAATTGAGCGGCAGTTTCGAGTGTCGCTGGAGTCGCATTTCGCGATAGTGATCCTGATTGCGGCCTTGAAATCTTTCCATGCAAAATGCGTGTTCGACAGAGTAGGTTGTGAAAGGTTTCTTGGTGGCCTTCTGCTCTCTGCTCTCCGCCAGCTTGACATGCTCGTACTCTCTCGCGAAATCATGCGAGCAGTCGCAGACTGAGCGCTGGAATCTGATCCAATCGCAGCGAGTGAGGCTGTCAGGAGGTGGAAGCGGGAAGCGCTGATATAGTGTACGACCGTATCTTTGTGCTTTCTCAAGTCTGTCGGCCATTATGAAGGCGGTCCTCTCCTCTTCGCGCACAGGCTTTACATTTATGTGGATCTCCTGTCCGCCGAGTGCAAGGGCATAAATTTTATTGCGCAACTCTCCAGGAAGATCCAAGAGCCCAGGCGTCTCCTTTGCCGCTGCCTTTGGTGTACTGGCAGACGTGCAGAAGTCATCGTCTAAGCTTGAAAAGGGCAGCTCCTCCATGGTGGCTCGTCTGGCAGCCAAGAAGCGCTGGCCCGCGCAGTACTTTTCGCGGAAGCCTTGAAATGTTGCAAAGGACCTTTCCATGTGCGCATTCATGCCCGCGATCGTGAAGGGCAGACTGGTATATCGTGGGCGAACCGAACAAACTGAATAATCGTCAAATTTGTGTATGAGTCGCGTGATGACTTGTCCTTCTGCGGCCTCTGGTTCCGGTAGGCCATATTGGACGGCCCAGTGGTAAGCAAAGCATAATCAAAACCTTGGCGTAATAGACCACAGCTACCGCCAAGCTGATTGCATCTTTGGAGAAACAAGGTCAACAACCTATACTCACTTATAACCTATATATATGGTCCGGTTGCATTTCAGATGAGTCTACACTCGGACCATGTACCTATGGCGTCTTCAAATTCAGCAACTCTGGTCGGGGCAGACAAGGAGAGATACCTCGTCACGTTGTGTCCCATCTACGGCCTTGCGCAAAGATGGTGGACTATAATATGTCCAAGCTATAGCCCTCTGGTCGTAACGCAGCGCCATCTTCAATCGATCCTACTCTTGACATTCTCGTGAACGTGTATCTGGTCTGGAAAGTCATCTCTCGAGCGCGTGGTCAGAGGCTAGGGCTCGCATTCGTGGCATCTACAATCAGTGAAGAAGGGGTCAGGCGATAGTGCAAAGACGGAAGAAAAGGCTCATTTGGGGCAATCATGGAGGTGCAGTGAGTGATGAAAACATGAGGGGGCAAGAGGAGTAGCGATCCCTTGTTGTCTCGCCAAGACATCGGCGGTGGCCTGAATCGAGCCAAGATGCAAGTCTAACCCCCTCCTTCGCGACTTAGCTTTTCCTTCGGCGAAACTTGATGTGAGTTGACCACGGATCACAGACAGGCAATTCAACTGTGTCGAGACCAATATACCGCTCAGTGACCCCATGGATGGCGCCGAAAAGGCCTTGTGCTCGAGCAGAATTGTGTGAAAATTGGCGGCGCCGGGATACGACAGATTACGACCACCTACGAGACCTTCGGCGGTGGCAGGATCATGATTTCTTCCCGTTGCGACAAAGAGAGCAATAAGGAAGGCAATACGTCCGAGCGTGCTTGTGGGAAGGGGTGCAATATGCTCGATGGCTCGCGACTACTTGAGCTCGCTCGATAGATCATAACAAGTCGCTGCATACGGATCATTGTCTTGTCGGCATTGGCAGTCGCGAACCTTCAAGAAAGAGTCGTCAACTGGCAGAAATCGAGAGAGTGATGCTTTTGCCGCGTTGGCCTGCTTCGCAGATCGCAAGGAAAGGATTTCCCCTGGTTGTCATCTTGTTCGCGCCAACCGTGCCTAATCTA
>JAASFE010006080.1:91935-135033 GCA_013365205.1 Pseudocercospora cruenta
TTTCGTGACAAGTGTGCTAAGCTGTTCGAGAGAGGGCGCCCAGAGGAAGAATGCCAAACAACAAAGCCTATGGAAGAATTCATACAAACCTGAGTCTTGAGGCCTTTCACTCAATGAAGAATTCGTTTGCTCCAAATTTGAACCACTTCCCGGCAAAGCGATCTACGAAGAGATAAGATCGCTCCTCCTCTGCCATAGCCATGCCGGGATGTGAAGCATACTCTATTCTCCATGATCATACTGCTCCACTGTACCATTACTACTCATTCACTCAACGCTATACGCGTGCAGATGCAAGCCGACCGCATGTGCCCAAGATCAACTTCCACTTCACATGCCCACAGCCCGCGAGGAATACTCACAAGCTTCCAAGTCCGTCACAAGCAAGCATGACTCCGCTGTCCTGTGATAGCCCCTGCACGATCTCTATAATATTTCCATCGCACCGTCTTTCCATCAAAAACATATTTCGCTTTTACATCCCACCAGCGACCTATCCACCACACACTGCCGTGCTCCGCTACAGTCAACTTTTTCTACATTCCCCGCCAATAACAAGTCCGACACTCAGCATGGCTCCAAACACATCCCGCGACCTCCAAAGTCTCAAGAAAGACTCCAATAACAAAGTACCAGTCATTAAGGGCCAAGACTGGAAGAAGTCTGAGAAGTATCCTGGCTGGTCTGTACCCAGAGACTCGACTGCTACAATGGAGTACAAGTCACCGCTGCAGCCAGCGGGAGAGAAGAAGGATCGCGGGCAGAATGCCAAGAAGAAACCACATGTTTTCAGCAACCACTGGGATCAGGATCCTCGAGATCCGGACTATGTGGAGGAAGAGGAGACCGAGGACAGCGGGAAGACGACAGAGAGGGACGAGTCGGATTTCGAGGATGAGTATCTGCCAAAGAAGAAGGCGGGAGAAAAGACTGGTGGTGAAAAGAAGCGAACGTTCAGGTCTGGCGGAAAGCGAGCCTGAGATCCTTCTATGGAGAAGTGCACATCTGGACAGATCGGTAGAAGGATGACAGTACAGGATCAACGGCGACTGTACGATGTACATTCCCCAGCGTAGTCCCGACTGGCATCTGGGCCACTTTCCTCGCTTTGATAAAGCCTGATGACAAGGAAAAGACGCTCTCGAATTCCACAATCTCTTGGGAGAAGGCCGGAGTAGCCGACGTCAAGTACGTTCAATGCTTTGGATCGGATGAGGATTGCATGGACAAGACATTGGGCTATTTGGTGGAGACGGCGATGCGTGTGCATGTGCTAAGCGCGAATAGCCAATGGTTTTGCTACGCGAAGAGGCCGCCTGCAATCGTCAACAAAGCTACATATGAGTTCCTGGGCAAGTTTAACAAGGCCGTACGTGTCCTGTGAGATCTGTTGCCCTGCTCAGATGAGCGGCTGAGGTCAAAAGTCATTCTCATGATGGGTATCGATCTAAAGTACACGCTTTGTCTGCAACGGAGTACAACGCCAAGATTACACGACCTCAGTCTCTGCTCGTATAGTGCATGCAATCCCAAATCGATGCCCACATCCCGTGTTTCAACGCCTTTGATTTGAACAATTCATGACACTCGACCCTACTGAACAAGTCGAGAATCCCAGTCATCCGCATAGAAATCGCTACCAAGCTTGATGCTCCTCATCGCAGTCCTCTTCTCCTTATTCTCTTCTTGCGCCTTCTTCCTCTCTACTTCTGCCTTCTGAGCTGCGCTGATGACGTTCAAATCCTGCTCGCCGATTTTGCCGACCAGAGAAGCGGCAAGTTGCTTGTCAAGAACTTGAAGTGCTTTGCGCTTCATTTCTTCAACAGTGGTGGTCATCTTGTGAGCGTCCTCGATACGAGCTTTCTTGGTGACGCGCTCTTCGGCCTCTTTCTGAGCCTCGCGTTCCTTCTTACGCTTCTCAATCAGCTCAGCGCGACGTGCCCTCTCGGCCAGATAACGAACGCTGTGACCTCGTGGCACTTCTGCCGGCTGCTCGACGGTGACGGGCGGGACAGTGAAGAAGAGTACGCGTCCGAATTCGTCACGTTGGTACTGCTCGCGCACCTCGGGTGGAATTGACAAGTTGGCTGCATCCGGCAGGGTGTAGACTTCGACAGGTGGTGGCTCACGATAGTTAGCGGTTGGCGGACGTGGCGGGTAGCCCGTTGCTGATGGAGGTGGCGGGATGCCTTGCTGTGTCTGTTGATAAGATGGCTGAGCTTGTGGTATTGGACGTGGAGGCATGGTTGCGGGCGCTTGCTGAGTTGTTGCTGGCGCATAGCTCACTGGCGTTGCCGATTGTGGTCGCTGAGGCGCAGGTGATGGGGCAGCGGGCGCTGGCCATTGCTGCGGTCGAGCTGGGGTGTAGTTTTGCATCGATACATTTCCTGTCGGTTGCGGGCGCGAAGGTTGAGGTTGTTGCGCCATTGCAGGTGTGAAGGAATGTTGAGGAGTTGGAGGGATTTGACGTGGTGGTGGTGTTGGCATTTTTGGTGGCGGCGGAGGGGTTGGTTCTGGAGGTGGCGAGTCTTTCTCATTTCGCGGTCTCCTGTGAACCGCTCCAACCTTTGGAGGCGCGCCTTCTGCGCCCCATTGAGGTTTTGGAAGTTCGTCAGTCTCCTTTTGCTCGTCCTTGATGAGATAAGCGATAGGCGAGGGATGCTTCTTCATCTTGCGCGGGTGGTCGAACAGATCCATCTCGTAATCCTTATCGCGGACTTCGTCAGGCAAGCAGCTAGCCCACGTCTTGATGGTGTTGAATTGGTGAAGTGTTTCGTTGTATCGTGACTGACACACGTAGATCTCGGTACCTTCGGCAATGTTGCGCGGTCGACCCTTGAAGTAGCGCGTGTAAAACATGATAAAGCATTTACCCTCGACCTCGTCCATGGTGTGGTCTCGATATCTGCCTGTCTTGACCAATTCGTTCGGAAAGAAGTGCTTGTCAAAACGGTGCACAGTCTGCTCAGGTCGATAGTACCAGCAGACATTGACCATGCTTTGACCGCCTGGTGCTTTGTACGTGCGGTAAATCTGGGCGGGAATGGGCTTCGTGAGATCGTTTGGATTTTGAATGTGCACCCAATCGCCGACCTTGTACAGCTCGCCGTTGTGCAATATGCCATTTGGCAGTGGAACCTTGCCCTCGTCATCTGCGAATGCATCATCAGGCTTTGCTCGTTCTTGGTCATAAAGCTTTCCAGCTTCGACCTGCAGAGCCACCGCATCCTTGTAGATGGGTGAGTCGTCCTGGTTGTATTGCTTGGCATTGTTGAACATGAGATTGACATCTGCCATGAAGTCTTCCAATGTCTTGTACTTCTTCCTCTTCACCTTGCGCTTCAGCTGATCATATGCCATCGGGTTCTTGATTTCTGCGTAATATTCTGGCATGACGGTCTTGTCTGGCAGCCGGTCGAAATGCTTAATCATAAGCTGATTGGCCTTGTTCTTTGGCTTTCTGATGCCTTTGAGAATAGTCTGCATGCGTGCTTCCATGGGAGTCAGCAGCTTGGGCGGCCTCCCTCGCGCACGCTTTCCATCCGCATCATCTCCAGCCTCTCGCTTCGATATTGACGTGGACGCCCTAGGCCCTCGTCGTTTCTTCTTTCTGCCATCCTCGTCCTCGTCCCCATCTTCGTCGTCATCATCCTCTGCATCTTCGTCTGATGACTCCTCATCTTGCGCATCAGCCTCTGCGGGCTCGGCCAGCGGCACATTCTCGTATGTGGGAATCTCTCCCAAATCAGGCAGAGTCGCAACTTCCTGCGTGATGAGACCCTGAGTCACCAGCATCTGCAACTGCTTCTCCAGCTGCTCCTTGATCACAAGCGCATCCTGGAATGCACCACTCTCCGGTACATTGAAGACTTGCGCATTGTGTGGTATCAACGCAAAGTCGCGTACGTATTCGGAGAAGTTCTGGTATTCCTTGCGCTGGATCTTTTGCTTGATGGTAGACAGTGCCATAGGCTCTTTGATGGTATCGTAGTATTCCGGAATGACGCGCTTGTTGACTTTGCGTTGAAATAGCTTGCTGGGATCGAAGCCATCTTCTGTGCGGTAGTCGTAGATGGCATTCAGCACTTTCAACATGGCCGTCCATTCTGCCTCTGGGATCTGAGATTCGCTCGTGTGTTCGGTGGTCGGTACAGGCGTCGAGCTGGGGCTCTTTGCCGAGGCCATGGCGGCGTGAGGCGGGGTCGATGGTATTATTGATATTTCGAATCTGTATACCGTCGCGACACCTGGTATGCTCGAGTTTGGAGGACGCGACGGCCCGGCGAATCTTCGGCCGAACTTGGCCCGTGCCTGCCATTCACTTGTCCCTTGCCCGCGGCAGCTTGCATCACTTGAGCTTGTGATACAACTTCCACTTCCAATTTTGACACCAAACACAACAAACCATCTGCATATCGGCCGAACAAGTAGACACTGCCAACGCAAAGGCAAAATCCACGCAAGGAACTTAGATTGGTCAGCAGACAGCACCTTCTCGAAGACAAACAACCACACGTGGACAGTTGCCATTCTTGCCACGACAAATCTGAGCGTAACCTGGAAACAATTTGCATAGCTGCATATACTGAGTTCTTCACCATATCGAAATCATCATACGAAATCATCATCGACGCCTCTCGCTGATTGGACATGTCCGGAATGATACGCCTCCGGGCGAGAGGACCGCAAGGTCAGGCGACCATTTCGATAGACAGCAATGCAACATATGGCCATCTCAAGCGTGAGATATCAGAGAAGACTGGTGTTGCAGATTTCGAGATCAAGTATGGCTTTCCACCCCAACCTTTCAACACCGAGTCGATAAGTGCCGAGACGAAGCTTTCAGATCTTCCGGTCAAGCTCAACGGCGAACAGTTGATCGTTTCTCCTATCAATGTTCAGTCAAAGCTCTCAGAGCCCATGGCCGGATCGACTCGAGCACCAGAGACAGTCAAGGCACTTCCACCTCGAGAGCTCACGTCACCGCCACAACATAAGGCTGGAGACTTTCCAGATAAGCCACTCAGTCTTTCCAGGAAGTCTAAGGGCGATGTCGAAAGCGATCCGCCAGAAGTCCCTGTCCCGCAAATGGAAGGCGTTATGATTCTGCGCGTGATGCCAGATGACAACAGCTGTATGTTCCGCGCTCTTGCTTCTGCTGTACTACCAGGGATAGATACGATGAATGAGCTTCGTTCTATCGTCGCGGAGAAAATCCAGAATGAGAAAGAGTTCTTTACAAAAGACATGCTCGAAAAGGAGCCAGATGATTATTGTCGATGGATCCAGCGCGAAGATGCATGGGGAGGTGGAATCGAGCTTTCTATTCTGAGTCAGCATTTCGGCATCGAGATCTGCAGCATCAACGTACAGGATTGCAGGGTCGACAGATTCAATGAAGGACAACCGACGCGCTGCATTCTGGTCTACTCCGGCATTCATTACGATGTCTGTGCTGTAGCGCCCTTCAGTGGAGCGGAGCCGGAGTTTGACCGAAAAGTGTTCGATGTGCTACAAATGGACGGTGAGGAGATTGACGGTGGAGCTCTCCAAGCAGCAGTCGAGCTCTGCAAGACTCTTCAAAGTCGGCACTATTATACGGACACTCAAGGCTTCTCACTGAAATGCAATCAATGCGGGCAGAAGGGCAATGGCGAGAAGTGGGCGTTGCAGCATGCGAAAACTACTGGACATGGCGATTTTGGTGAGAATGACTAGGGAAGCAAAGCACTCGTGCATCCTGGTGACAGTATTACGGTGCGTGCAAGCCACGGGAAATGAGGACGAAGGTCTCAACATTGCATCTGCCCATGATGCGAGTATCAAACGACTACAATATCCAGACCTGAAGAGTCGAAGGTAGACTAGACTCTGCTTCGCTCAAGCTAGGCATCATGAACAATATGACCAAATTTGGCCAGATTCTTTGTCACAAGCAAGAATTGCTCTTCGATTCACAAAGATCTTGGCGTCACTGCTGACCATTTCCCTTAACGCCTCCAAGGAATTCAAACAAAGCGCCCGCGAAACAATCCCCATCCCTCTTTGGCCACCAACAACAATACTAACACTGGAATAGCCTCGGACTCTGCAATTTCGCCCTATATCTAGACCAATCCCGTCTCGACCGTTCCAGACCTTGCAGGAATCATACATATACTGATTAGCACGTTCACTCACTACAACAACAGCAACTACACTCACTCACCAACACAAACAATCACACTCGTTCAACCAACCAATTCAATCAAAATGCTTATCGTCAAGCCAACCGCCAAGCAAATCCAAAAGTACGGCTGTATCCTCCAAGCTCGCAAGGGTGTTTCTATCACTTATGGTGCTTGTGAGCTCCAGGCTAAGAAGAAGGGGGTGAGCATTACTTATGGGGCTTGTGAGTTGATGAGACTCTAAGGAGGTTCGACAAACGGAGGAGCTGCGCTCCAGAGAAAGATGGGAGTTTTAATACTTGAACTTGGCATATTGGGGCAATGAACTTTTGCTTTGAGAGTTTCTGAACACTTTTGGGTGAGCAAACATAGCGTGGCAAATTGAGTTTGAAATGTTTTGACACATTTTGATGATTTTGTTCTCGTTCGACTTTCATTGAGACTGCTTCTTGACTTCCCGCTTCCAATCGTACCTATGATTTTGAAGACTATCGAAATGTCAAAATGTTGACAATCGCACACGGCTCAATGCTAGAAGACTCAATTCGACCCAACGACAGCACTAGTGTCTCGCTGTGCAATGGGTGAATAGAATCGGCATTACTGTCAAGCTTCAGACACGCTAAGACTTACAGACTAGGCCATTGTGCCATGGATGATTGTCGAGATGACACCAAGTCTAGAAAACATATATACTATAGCCCTTTTCACAAGTTTGCCAAAAAGTAATGTTCGGTATGGAAGCAAAACGTTTGACAATCGCCTACAGCTCAATAGCGAGTGACTGTACCCAAGACCAGCCCAAGAACTCTGTCGTTCTCAGGTGTGACTCTTCGTGTCTCCTCTCGATCAAGCGCTAGTGTTCCTAACGACTTACTGACTGGGCCATCGAGCCATGGATGATTGTCGGGAGTGTCGTAATTCCAGGAAGTACTTATAGGCTTGCACAGATCCAAACGTTGCCAAAAAATGACCTCCAACGTGAAAGCAAAAAATGATTGACAATCCCCCACGACTCAACAGGTATTGAGGCTTTATGAATCCGATCTACGTTTCACAGCGTAGCGTCGAGATTCAACGTTCACTCATCAGTCAAGCGCCCCGAAGGAACGACTTACTGACTGCACCATCGAGCCATGAATGATCGTCGACAGTGCTGCAATTCTAAGAAATCTTTATAGTGCAACCAGACCCAGACGTCGCAAAAGTCTGACCATCGCCCACAGCTCAACAGGTAGTACGCACAGAGAAGCGCGATGTAGGAGCATAGTTTCCTAAGATCGAACTTCAGCTGCCTCCGTCAGTCAAGCGCCACTAACGGCGGCTTACAGACTAAGCCATTGAGCCATGGATGGTTGTCGAGACATCCGGGATCTCAAAACTCATTTATAGTCTGTCTAACCAGGACGTCAAAAGGTGATGTCCAACGCGGACGCAAAAATTGACAATGCTCCACAGCTCAACGGCAATGATCTGGCAGAAATCATGGATGAAGCGTGGTCGCAATGCTTCATAACAGATCTCGACTACTGGATCTTCAAGTCATGCTTCACTGAAGCTGAAGTCTCGCAGACTGCGCCACCGAGCCATGAATGATGGTCGAGAATGGGTAAGAGTTGAAGTGTATTTGATCCCTGATGGTGGCTTCCAGCAGTGACAAAAGGTTCTGGTCATCGTGAGGTGTAGCAAAAGCTAAGCTCAGGCTGGGAAGCAAAATATTGACAATCGCCCACATCTCAATGGTGGCAAAGAATGTGCGAAATCCGAGAACTGGTGCTCATTCTCGGAAGATCACACCTCCAAGCGAATGCCGAGTCCAGCGAAGTTTTACTTCGACTTATAGATCAAACTTGACCATCGAGCCATGAATGATCGTCGAGTAAAAGGCGGAATGCAGTTGCTATTTGAACCTGGAATTTAGTTCCATCGCTCTGGCAAGGTGGTTATCAACAAGAGCCTCTCTCTCTGCCGCCGACATCTGATCGGGATTGAAAGTCGTCTGTAATGAGAAATTCATGGTGAACTCCTCGCCGTCGATAATCATCTTGCTTCGCCTTCTGGCTTCCTTATACTGAGCCCACTCTTCTTTGTTTCGTGGTCCCGTCGTCAGCCAGTGTTTCTTTCCTATGATTGGTTTTTGCCAGACGGTCTCGGGAGGCGAACCGACCGCTAGTGATCTGTCACTCGAGTTCGAAATCGGTTCATCGCTGGAGTCCCCGTCGTCTGAATCCTGGTCATTCGCAGCAGTAGCCGCCTGTGCCTTTTGTTCCTTCTGCCTCAGCTTGCGATTCTTATTCTTATTCTTGTTGTTTCGCTTCTTCTTGCCTTCAGTGATCTCCGTGACTCGACCTTCACCGCCGGCTTCTGCAAGAAACTTCTTGAAACGCCGATTGTAATCTTCCAAGGTGGTGGTCTTCATCAACTCTTGTTGCTGCGCGGTTGTGAGAACACTATGCTTTCGAGTTTGATGTTGCAACATGGCCATAAAGCCTCCTGACAAGTCGACGCCATCAGCTTTCATGTCTCCAAAGAGCTCCCGCGAAGCTGGGTCCATCTTGTAAAGCGGGGTCTTCTTCATTCTTTTAAAGACCTCTTTGGCTTGCTCATCAGTGACGATACGCCCTGTTGGATCCATATCCATTAATTTTGACAACATTGCGAAATCACCAGGATCGATGCTTGATGCATCGCTGCCGCTATCGCCCTCTGTGTCGGCATCTTCGGGTATGACATCAGGAGGCAGAACACTACGCGCATGCTTTTGATTGACAATGTGATTGTCGACTGCGACCAGACCAGCATTTCCATGTTCCTTGGCCATCTCCTGAACAGTACTTTCGACACTTTTCAAAATTCGTGACTGAAGGCGAGACTGCGGATTCTTGTGCCCATTGTTTCCAGAGTACGACTCCAGCATATTGAAGATTGTAACAATCATGTTCCGTGTCGCTACCAGAGCAGCCTGAGATAGAGCATCATTTGTGAGCCTGCCGATAAGAGCAAGGTCGTCATGCAAATCATTTTGCAGCCGCTGGAGGAAGTTCCAGCAGCGAAGATGCATGGCCAGTAGATCGTATGACAGATGCTTGACGTCCCCAGCCACTGCAGTTTGAACTCGTGATAGAAGTGGGACTACGTAGACCGATTGGCTTTCACTCTTGACAATTCTGTCGTCTGTGATGCGCTTTTGGAACTCCAGAAGTAGTTCAAGAGCTGGCAAGTCGGTCTGTGGTCCTTCGGGCGCACCAGCTCGCATACGGATCACATCGTATCGGAAGTTCAATAAGTCGCTTGGGATGGCATGGGGTCGAAATTGCCTGACTGCTAGCTTGAAGCCTCGTGCGGATATATGCCTTTTATTGTGTCGGTCTTTCGCATTGAGCTGCGCAGACATACCTAACGACAAAGAGAATTTCTTATAGCATTCCAAGATCGTTACTGGCCGGCCACCGTAAAATAGATGTTCCTGACCGTGGAGGTCAATAAGGTATTCCATGTCAGGCCAGCCAATCTGAGTGTGTATCCGTGCAAGAGCATACAAATACATTGCATGCTCAGTCATGGAGTAGATGTTGGTCTGTGAAGGTCAGCGTACGCAAAGCTCGTGTTCAAACGCACTCACCATCTCGATGCTGAATTCCCACAGACTCAGTTGAGCCCAAAACATCGCAATTCCAGCCCACAGAGGATGATGCTGTATCAAAAAGTACGGTGGGTTTGGCGGTCCGCCGGGAACTTGAAGAATAGCATTTGCGCGTGTCACAATATCTTCCTCGACGACTATTGCGGGAGAGGTCAGCTAGAGCTGCATTGATCAGTGAGAAGGGGCCTTGAAACCCTACATTGACTGATGAGATGTTCGACATGCTCGACCATTGCCGCATGCTGCCGTGTCCAGCCAGGCTCGGGGCGTTGTCTGCACCATCGAACCATCTGCTCCATACTTGAGCAGATTCTCTTGCCTTCCGTCTGCAACTCCTGGAATGCAACTCCAGCAGCAGAACCCAGTAGCCTGCAAATGTCCAAGTAGACTGTTGTGGCGAACGTCATCCACACCGGCATGGTATTGCGAAGCTGACGATTGTTTCGATCCCCCATCCTCTTCTTGATGTCAGGCTTGTGCGGATTCATGAGGTCAAACATGGCCGTAGTCCACACATCGGACCTCACCTCGCCATCCATACCCGCTGCTCGGATCATGACCATGTCCAACGCGATTTGCATGAAGACCTCGAAGTCTTTCCCAAATCTCTTGACGGACTGCAATGCTGAGGCGGAATGGGTCTTTCTGGAGGATGATGAATGGGTGGTGGGAAGACCTTGGCGAGCTGCACTTCCTGAGACCGACTCCGCACAGTCCAACGTGATATAGGCCGGTATGTAACACCAGTCAGCAATCTTGTAGGCCCGGCTGTCGTCAGCGTGGTTGATACTGCCAGGAATGTCTGAGCCTTTGGTGATCGCACCTGCGACATATGAGAACAGAAGCTCGCCTAGGTAGCCGTGGTTGAGGAGAGATCCTGGTTTCTCAAATGTCCAGTACATCGGCACAGCCGAAGACATTCTTGACCTCTGCATTGTGGAGAACATTTCCTTAAGCGTCTTGAAATGCCCATCAGTCTCATCATACCATTCGGCGCGCAGCATCTCATCCTCCTTGCGCTTAACAATGTCGAACGCCAGATCAGTAGTTACCGCAGCGCTCACGAGGGGCACCTCGCCCGCCTTGTAGTCGGCCCAGATCTGAACGATGTAAGACTGAATGTCATGGAGATCCTTGTAAAAGCAGTAGAGTGTGAAGTACAGCTCTTCCATCGAAGTGCCAAGCTCGATCGTGCGGTTGACATCCTTTGAACGATTTTTCGTCTTACTTCTGGCATTGTTCTGAGAGCCTTGCGACCTCCCAGACCTGATCAGTGCTTGCGAAACCACTGGTTCGGCGATGTCCTCAAGATCTAGAGCATCGAAGACGTTGCTATATCGGTCAGTGGCTCCTTTCTTGTCCACGTCTGGCTGTGTGGGTTTGGCTGATGGCTGGGCCTCTTCAGGGTCTTCAATTGAGACAGCACATTCTCAAGCACCTCGATGGTGTACAGATGCCCTTCATTGGTCCTCTCGAAGAGCTCATTGCTTGACGAATTTTCTCGATAGAAGACAGATGCATCTTTCCGAAGAGAAATGACCTCGCTGAGTAGATCCAACAGCTCTGGCCTGACTTCGATCTCTGGCTCTTTGCAATTTACGACAGCATCTGCGAGCTCCGAGAACTTGGACAATGGCATGAGGTACCTGCCTCTGGGGCTAGGCTTTGTGCCTACCTGTATGTCGGCACCGCAGAGCTGGCCGGCATTTGCTAGCCATTCCGCGATCTTTGCAGTCCCGCGTTTGTACCGCCGATAGCTGTCGATATAGAGGTCGTATCGCATCTTCAGTTAGATCACAGATATTCTCCAGCACACGGAGGCGGTCAAGATGCATTCTCTTAAGGAGCATTTGATTAAAGGTTGCGATCCTTGCCGGCGCTAGAGTGCTTTGGGAAGCTGCAGGGAAGGATGAGATTCGAACGTGTCGCGTTTTCCCTTTTCCCATCTGACAACAGCACCACAACGGCCTCGCTAGAGTCCTAAGCGAGCTTCTCGAGAAGTTATCATAGTCAGCGGACTACAGCGATCACATCGCCGGACTTGATCACGACTTTGACAAGTGGTCATGGTCCCTGGGCGCGCCTGCGACCGATCAAGAGGAGAGCAGCAGGCTCGAACAGCACGGCTTCGGCGCCGCAAAGTCGAGATGAGGACGGGCTACTTGCTCCATTGCGCGCTGCTTTCCCATTCAATGAAATATGATGCCTAGGATACAGTCGGAAGAGTCAAGTCGGTGGTGTCGGCGTGGCAGTAGTGACAGCAGTGGCGTGTTCAGAACCACTTCACCCAAACCCTGGCAGAGGACAAAGAAGCTGAACGATCAGCGCCAAGACTACCACATCAGGTAAGTGTTGCGCTGAGGAATCCCATACCATCGAAGGGCATAGCCATGTGGCATTGTGATGATCGATTGAAATGGCAGCAGCTCTTGTGACAGTATCCAGACGCCATTCAAGGCAAGTTGGTATAAAGACCTGTCATGCCTTGCTCCTTACGAACTTTTCTCCATTAAGCACACAGACATAATACTATAAGATGATTTTGCAACGAACCACTCGAACCATTGCAGCTGGCATTGGTCTAGGACAGGAAGCATACGCACATAACAAAGAGAAGAAAGCAGCCAAAGAAGCTGGTCAAAGCACGTCAAGCACGAGCAATGTGCCCTCCACCAGCGATGCTCCTCCAGCCTATACAGACGAAAAGAAGCACCCGAACGTGAACGAGCATGCAGAGGATGAAGACGATGAGGACCTCTGGGTAGAAGACGACGCTCAAGCGCAGATTGTGTCCGCTGAACCTCGTGCCACCAACAAGAAGCAGAATGTCGAAGAATGGGTGCAAGCCTTCGTGCATCAGCATCCACTTCCGAAAACACCGATCAATCGACTTCCAGCCCCGGTAGTCCTCCCACAACGACGTCCAGGAATGCGGACTCGCGGCTTTATACGAGCATACGCCCCGGATCTTGAGGCATCAGGCATTGATCAGAATGCCTGGCTGCAATTCGTCGATGGCTTCCATGACTCAACATCGCACCAAGGCTACTTCAACGTCACCAACATTGCTGTGGCGTTGAGTGTTCTCACATACACAGCTCAATTTGGCCTGTCGCTGGTCGTGCATCTAAGTGCTCTAGCAGTCCATAGCTCCATCGAAGCAGGACGCAGACTTTCCATTAGCAAGAAGACAAACACCTACCTTGACGAGATCAACAACCATTACTTCCAGCCTCGAGGGCTCTATGCTATGGTCATGCAATACGACCCCGACAGCAAAGACTTTACGAAAGTTCTCGACCTCGAATCACTATCCGCAAATGCCGTCTCCAAATCCGATAACGAAGAGAAGTCTACGAGACAAAAGTTCTCCGGATCGAGTGGCAAAACACTCGAATCACAGATCCCAGAGGTCTGTCCGCTCGTCTTCCCAGACCTGGAGAGCGCTCCCGAAGAGCAACAAAATAATGCATTCGTGTCGGCAATCGGATTCGCAAGAGATTACGGTAATCGTCGAGAGCAAGCAATGTTTGATCACAAGAACCCGAACTCCAAACTCTCTCATGAGCGGAAGCCTTTTGCGGGCAACTTCGGCGACCCTGTCAAGTTCCAGCAGTCAGGATCGATTGGACTTCTTACTGGAGGTAAGGTCGATCCTAGGTCGACGAGAAAGGAGAGAAGGCAAAGGATAAGGGAGGAGACTGGAAGAGGTCGCAGGCGTGGATCTATCAGAACAGCGATACAAACTGTGAGGAAGACTTTCAGTCAAGGTGTACTTTATGTTTTGGTTATCAATATGGTAAGTCCCGTCCCCCAACGCATTGAGCATGAAATATGTGGTTGCTGACTCTGACCCCAGCCTACGAAAGAAGAAATGCGAGTTGCAAAAGAGATGGAAGAAAAGATGAGAGCCGAAGAGCCGAATTGGTGGGAGAAGTTTCAAGCTGCACGTCGAAGTAGAGAGCTGGTCATGTATGATAAGGGGCGAAGCGGCATAGCATGATCTGAAAGAGCGTTTCCATGCACGCTCCTTATGAGATCAAGATGGCAATGGATTGAGAATAGACGAAGCTGATTGAAGGCAGAACAACGCACTCGTGATCAATTATTCGGCACAACGCAAAACAATCGCCCACGGCTCAATGGTGTTCTACTGCGCGAAAGCAGGAAGAAGTCTCATATGGCTTCGAAACTGCATTCTACGCCTTGTTCTATGAGACCACCAGCGCCTTACGACGGCGACTTACAGCGAGTTACTTGAGCCATTGAGTCATGACTGATCGTCGAAAGAAGACCGATTTACACGTGCAGTTATACCCTCTGCAGCCAACGGAGAAGGCAAAAGCAAAATGAGGACGATCGCCCACAGCTCAAAGCGTACGGTGAACTGGTTCTCACAATCAGAGCCTTGCGAAGCTCATCTAAGGTTGAACTGACACCGTTTCTTGAACCACAAGCGCCTCGCAACGGCGACTTACAGCGGTTACTTGAGCCATTAAGCCATGAATGATCGTCGAAAGAAAAGTGATTTGCACATGTACTTATGCCTTGCTCCAACGACGAGAGTGACAAAAGCAAAATGTTAACAACCGCCCACAGCTCAATGAGCATCCGGTCGACAACAAAGATAGCCGCGAGCCTTTCGAGGCTCATGCGACGTCTCTTCGATATCGGACTCCGGTACCACAAGCGCCTTTCAGAAGCGACTCAAAGTGGTTTACTTAAGCCATTGAGCCATGAATGATCGTCGAAATATCAAAAAATTCAATTCACTTATAGACCCTGTCGAACAAGGTCGTATGTCAAAAAGAAAAGAAAAGACTCATGCAAGAAAGACACTCCCACTGCGACTCGAACGCAGACCTTCTGTAAAGCGAATTACAGATGTGCAGACCACTACACCATAGGAAGAAAACGGGTTGAAGCAAATCACTCTGAGTAGGACTGGTTAGATTTCATTACTGTAGATATACTGTGTCAGAATGGGGCTTGGCGATCACATGCTCAGCAACCGTCTCGAGCCGGAGTCGGAAACGAAAGAAAGGTCTATGTGCATATTAGAATTCCGCGGTTCTCGACGACCATCCATGGCCAGATGGTGTGGCGGTAAGTCGTTACACTGTGACGCTCGCTAAAGAGTCTGATCCGCTATCTGATCTCAACATGAAGTGTTGCACTGCAGGTACAGCAGATCTAGGCTTGTTCCCGTTCGGCTGTGGGCGGTCGTCAATCTTTTGCGACCCTCTCGCCCATAATCCGTAGCTTTGTCATATGCCTTCAGCTTTCGGTGTTCTCGACGATCATTCATGGCCAGATGGTGTAGCGGTAAGTCGTCAGCTTGACGCTCGCTAGAAAGTTTGACTTGCTATCTGGGTCCAACACGAAATGTTGTCCAGAACCTTCTTCGCACTTGTCTTCATTTGGCCGTGGGCGGTTGTCAAGTCTTTTTGCCGCTTTCATTCCCAACTTCTGTAGCCTCCATATACAGGCCCAACTTCAGCTAATTTCGACGACCATTCACGGCCAGATGGTGTAGCGGTAAGTCGTCACTTTGACGCTCGCTGAAAAGGCGCACTTAAGCTCTGGCTCCAATACATCGTATTGAGTGTGAGCTATGATTGCTCATTCTCGTCTGATTGTGGGCGGTCGTTAATCATTTTGCCATGTATCAACTCCTACAGATCAGACCATTTGGAGGCAAATGCAGAAAGTCCTTTTGACCAAACACCGGGCAATAGGTGGAAGTAAATGTACAGCTCAATCCTAACCCTATCTCGACAACCATTCACGGCGGAATGGTGCAGCGGTAAGTCGTCAACACAATGTTGACGCTCGTCTGAGACAGCCGGCGTGGTTGATGTGGCCAACGATGAACATCTATCGTAGTACCATCCCTTCACTCCCTCGAGGTGATCCATTCGGCTGTGGACGGTTGTTAGTTTTTGCTCTGGATCAGTCTTTTAAGGTCAGGCTGATGTGATGTTCTTTTTTGGCCTATATTGAAGCGATGGGTCAAAGTAGGTATACTTGTTAGATCTGGCACCTTCTCGACAACCATTCATGGCCGGATGGTGCAGCGGTAAGTCGTGAGGGCCTCTTGACGCTCGTTGAAAAAGGCCATATTCGAGATGCGATCACGGTGGGAAAGTCCCATGAATCGAATCTCCAAATATGGCAAGTCATTCGGCCGTGGGCGGTGGTTATGCTTTTGCTTGCAAAAAGATCATGAAGACTGAAAGATAAGGATGACTGTTCTTGATACCATGGGCCAGCAAATTCTTGTGCTGTCATACATGCCTTCACTTCTTGACTACCTCGACCTTCTCAACCAAATCACCGCCAAGCCTCGCGATTTCTGCAAGTATGGCATTCTTGTTCAGACTCGCTTGCACATCTCCATCGTCGCTCTCACCTTTGACAGGTATCGTAGAGTAGGCGAGATTGACCCTCCAACTCCTTCTCGCTGTCAAAGGACTCCACAGCCCAGTAATCACAGTCCTCTCGCTGGCGCCATAGAAGAACAAAATTGCAGATCCATATACAGATTCAACCTCTGTCAAGAAAGACTTCACAGGATCGAGGCCAATAAGGTCAGTGTCCGCAATAGTGTCTAGCTCCAGATTCTTAAATATGGGGTTGGATGCTGATGACTTTCGACTCCTGCCAGTGACGAACGTTGGATTGAGGTGGAGGACGAAATCGAAATCGCCCAGAGGGGACGAGAATAAACTTGCTGGCTCCAGCTCCAGCTGTTTCTCCGTAACCTCAGCGCAAGCAGCCTTCGCCAGAGCAGTCATGCGACCAGCCACAACTTTGGCCGGTGTGCCATCCGTCCAAGTGGTGCCGTCATGATCGAGATTGCTAGCAGCGAAGAGCGCCACCCGGTTCATGGCAGGATCAAGCTTTCTCCATGCTTCAAAGTTAGTCTGGATTGTCTGCATGTCGGCTTGCTTCAAGTCTCCACTCGCACTAAGGTCAACGATGAGCGGGTCTGCTCGCCAATCCCATCTCGAAATCCAGAACAGTGTTCGGAGGAAGCCAGTCTGTACGCTAGATGGTGTTTGCCAGGGCGAGGGCTGAGTGAATGTCCGAACGACCAGTAGTTCAACGACCTCTTCTGGGATATGGTTGCTGAGGAGATGCGATGCGAACCACTTCTTCGTCAGTCGAATAGCGCCGCTAAGCGCTGGGAACCGGGTGCAAAGGCGTGTGATAGCTTGGGTTTGAGCCGGAGCTTTGACATATTCACGCTTGTATCTTGCGAGGCCGATAGCTGCAATTTCTCTCGTCTTTGGGTCCGTCGTCTTGCTCTTGAGCTGTCGCTCGAATAGCGTTTGCTCACGATCGTGGTAGCTGCGTAATCGAAAGGTCGCATCTTGCTCGTAGGTGACGTCGAGGAAGCCTTGATTCAGTGTATCTTGTCCATCATTTTCAAGGCCAATTCGTGTGGTAATTCCATCGACTGATTCTGACAGCATGTCGTTGATCTTCAGCAGGAACGCAATCTTAGTGCGTTGAATGGCGACAAGATCATCGGGCCAGCGACCAGAGCCTTCGAACTGAATCGTGACGTCGGCTGGAACAGGCTTCCCGTGCCCATTTGCTGGAGGCCGAATCGAGCTGTAGCAAAGCTGTCCGCTTGCTGGCATGATCTGTCGTATGGATAGCGGCAAATCGTGAAGGTCTCGGACGTCATTTTCGAACTGCTTGTAGCATGTCATCAGAGGCTCGAATGATCTAATGTCGCTACCGCCTCTGACCAGCTTGCCAAAGTCGTCACCAAAAAGCTTGACGTCGTCTAGCGTTACAGCTCCGAAGTGGTGACCAAGAAGGAAGCGTACCACTTGTTCCAGCACCGAGTGACCACTTTCTTGAGGAGAGGACCAGACTAAGCTCTCCAGGATACTGCCGTCTTTGAAACGACGCAGCTCGGCTTTCTCGCCCCAGAATTTGCGGAACGCCGCAGATTCAATCTTTTGTTCTGCAGAAGGACCGTGATCCACCGTGCGTCTGACAGTATCTGGGTTAACGACGAGTCCTACTGTGACAAGGCTGTTCACTGCCGCTCTCGGTCGGGATGATCCTAGATCCCATGGTACCACAGCATCGGATTTGATGGCAATGCTTGTGACACGGTCAGCAAGACCTTTCCTTAGCACGTCATAGAGCATGTGCAGGTGTTGCTGGCTGTCATAATCAGAGGCATTAGTGCCGCGTAACAGTAGGCGCTCAGGAATTTGTACAACATAGTCACTGCTGTACAGTGCCTCACTCAGTCGCAAGATGAAAGTGGCATCAAACCCATCGTGCATCTGATCGCCCAAAGTGGTCAAGGTCGATCTTGCTTCTGATCTGATGCGCTTGTAAGCCCATTCAGATGCGCGGTACAGCACGTTATGTCTTCGCTCTGCATCCCAGACGACCGGCCCTAGCACCTTTGATGCATCCACATCAGAGCCAATACGCAACGGATTCTTTATAACGTCCTTCATGGCGATGAGCTGAAGCGTGGCCTTGAAGAGCTGATATGAGCTATAGCCATCACTGAGCAGTGGCTTATCATTCGCGCCGCCACCTTGCAGGCACAAAGCCATGAAAGCATTCCATTCGAAATTGCCAAAACCGCCTTTCTCGTTCGTTGAAGCAAAGTCGCGCTGACGGAGCCACGTGCTTCCAAGCAGGCAGGCATCCTTGAAGGCATCGCATCTTCTCGAGGCACCATGCAGCAGCTTGAGGTATTCCATCATGAGCATATCGGCTCGGAGGGACGAGTTGTAGGAGGGTGTCGATGGCAGCTTATCGGCTTCATCTCCGGATAAGGCGCGGACGCAATTCTTTTCGGGTCGCAACTTCTCCACCGAAAATTGAGCTTCACCAACGCACGGAATGATGTTCACGCTCCACTTGTTGGCCGGCAGGACTTCTTTAGACTTCTCGACTGGACTCACTGCCAGGATCGGCTTCAGCGGGTCATTGTGCATCAGCTTGAAGCGGATCTGATACTCATTCTTGTATGCTCTCTGCAGGCCAGCTGCGATGCAAGCAAGGTAATATGCGCGTTTGTAAAAATATCGATAGTTCAGATAGTCCTTGTCCTCAAAGATGGAGCTTGGCATCACGACTATCGTGTCCAGCTCTATGTGGTCACGCGACCGCAGCGAGGTCTTCAAGGCATAGCTGCCAACCACATTGATGATGGAAGGCTTGGCATATGCGAATTTGTACTTCGCATCTTTTGGCGGTCGTGGTTCCGGAAACGGTATGGCGACCTTCTCTTTGAGGAGATCTCGCTCTGCATCTTGGAGCAGAAATGGCCCTCGCTGTGGTATCTGCTCAACGGTCTTTTTGAGCTTGTGTAATGCTGCCTCCGCATTTCCCTCTCTTGGGCCCTGCCTCGGCCGGACTTGCGTCAGAAGCTCATCGACCTGCAATTTGAAGACATTGCTCTTGTAACTGCCGTTCGCATACGCGCTGGCTCCTGCCTGCGACGCTCTGTCCGGTTTCCGCCGAGTGTCGCTGGTCGTGGGTTGTGTTTTCGATGTCGCAATTGTTGTCTCCCGCTCGTCCATCTCAGCTTCATCATCGGAAGCCTCATCGTCGCTTCCTTCTTCGCTACCCTCCACGTCGTCCATTTCTTCATCTTCGTCTTCGCCCATTCCTGCGCCATTCACTTCAACCTCGGCACCTTCCCCAGCATCATCGCTGAATGAGGCGAAAGATGCCTCATCATCTTCGTCACTAGACGATACATGATCTGTCTTCCGCCTTTTGGTCGCGGGAGGTGCCATTGCTGATGCAGGACGAAAGTCGCAATTGGTTTTGAGAAGCTTGAACTTTTCTCGAAGGAAGCTTCGGCCACGCGAGGCTGCAGGGATCTGTCGGGAGCAACCTTGTCGATCCCCAGATTGTGGCCTCTGCTTGTGAAACCTGAAGCGTTCTCGGAGCGAGCACAGGAAATCCTGACTACTGACTCTTACACGACTCACTTCTACACTCCAATTCGGCCGGAGACGATCTTGAACCCACCCAGCATACTCAAACATCTGAATCCCTGTAAAAACCACTGGACGCTAAGCTTGGCGAGAAGTGAAGAAGACGAGAAAAAAGTTTGCAACGATGACTGCCATTGGGGCACCGGTGGCGTTGCCCTTCAACGATAATCTCGGAGACACGATTCCAGCGGACACTCCTCACGTGAGGCAAAATTGTTCTTCACGCTCAGATAGTGTTCTAACACATTCACAGGCAGTTAGTGTATCACTTCCGACATGGCGATCAAATGTTGGCTACGAGGAAGGCGAGAAATGGGTTGTCGATCAGATGAAATGTGGATATCCAAGGTACCAACTCACTTTGCCTCTCTTGTTCAGTCTGCTGACTTTGACGGAGATTCTTCATCCACAAGTCGATCGAAGCTCTGGCCCAGAGAATCGTTGCCGACCATGGAGATCCAAATACCGAGAAGGCTATGCTAGTGCCTTCTACTAGATGTGCTATTCGATGCAAAGACTTCATCAAGCGACAGAGTCCAAATGCAGACTGCTCGACTGTCAGAGCCTTGGATTTCCTCCCGGCTAGCATTCCTTCGCCTCCTTCGAAGAAAGTGCTGCCTCGCATATCTGCCGTAATTTACCCGAAGGAATTGTGGCCTGCAGCCAAAGCATTTTGGCAGCACACCGGAGAAGGCGTGCAGAGTCGGCGTGCCGAATTCTGCCATCGTGCTCTAGAAGACGGCTCGATGGTAGAGCAGAGTACCATTACTCACGCTCCTCGCATGACCAAAGGACCTCGTCGTTACCAGAAGAACACATCCGTGGACATGACCAATGGTCAGAACAAGACTCCACCAAAGACCCCTAATGGTGACAGTGCTCAGGCAAATGGCGAGAGTGTTCAAGACTCTGTCGAGTTCGTGGAGGCACGATTCGGACGAAATCTTGACACCGAATTTGCCGCCCAAGCAAAGCTCGCAATACGCAAGCGGATCGCAGGATCTTTGACCTCCAACGTTGACTTGCCGGAAGCGCTTGAAGCGTCAGCCGATCTTGGCGCATCTAGGAACAGGGATCTGCCTGAATTCTGCGTCGACGACGTCTACCTTTATTCTTGCGGCATGAACTCCATTTTTCACTCCCATCGAACATTGATGCTCGCCCGCGGTCAGCTCAAGTCCATCATGTATGGCTTTCCCTACGTTGACACTTTGAAAGTGCTTCAAAAATTCGGACCTGGTGCACTGTTCTACGGCCAAGGCGATGCATCCGACATCGACGACTTAGAAAAGCGACTGGAGTCTGGCGAACGTTACTTGGCGCTCTACTGCGAGTTTCCAGGCAATCCACTTCTCAAGACACCCGATATGAAACGACTTCGCGCTCTGGCAGACAAGTACGAATTCGCGATCGTTGTTGATGAGACTATTGGTAACTTCCTCAACGTTCATGTACTACCTTATGCGGATATCGTCGTCTCTTCTCTTACGAAGGTCTTCTCCGGAGACAGTAACGTGATGGGTGGTGCTCTGATCCTTAACCCACGAGGTAAATGGTACAATGCGTTGCGAGCTGTTCTCGGTACCGAATATGAAGACAACCAATTCGAGGAAGACAGCGTCTACCTGGAACGAAACAGCAGAGACTATGCTGAACGCATCAAGCGCATCAATGTCAATGCTGAAGCCATTGCAGATGTGCTGAAAGACTGTCCGAAGGTCAAGCAGGTCAATTATCCCAAGTACTCGCCGACCAAGACTTTTTACGATGAATGTCGCCTTCCCGATGGTGGTTACGGAGGTCTGTTAAGCGCCACATTCAACTCCGTGGAGGAAGCTGCGATGTTCTACGATCACCTCAACACTTCGAAAGGGCCCTCGCTTGGCACGAACTTCACATTGAGTTCGCCTTTCGTGTTGCTCGCACACTATGGCGAATTGGACTGGGCCGCGCAGTACGGTTGCGAAGTCAGCCTCGTACGCTTCAGCGTCGGACTAGAGGATACTGAAGACTTGGTTAAGACCTTTAAAGAAGCACTCAAGGCGATAGGGTGTTGAGATACATCCAAAGCAATTCGACCTCCTCATGTCCACTTTCCCTTTGTGCATGACAGCGGCCTTCAACGCAGCAAAGCTCGACCCGTGATCGGCGATGACCAAGGAAATCGCAGTTCAAACAATGCCCCTGCAGCGCAATCTTTCAAAACTCTTCCGCACATTCACTGTTCTTAAAATCCTGCAGCTCCACCACAAAAGAGCGCTCTCAGAGCAGTCTTGTCTCCCGAATACCAAAGGACGAATGATGTGCCGGAATGGCGAGTGCTTCATGAGCTGCCTCACTGAATCCAACTTCGCAAGGCAACATCGGGAGTCCTCTGCATGTCCTATCCCCCCAAAGAATCGCGTTGTCAACCTCAAGTTGCATCGTCCTTTGTTGATGCACTTCCCCGTGACCCGACCCCGGCCCTCGATTCTGACTACCATTTACCAAGCAACTCCAAAAGGCGACTTTGAAATCGTTTGTTGCATTGGACAGTATATTCCATGATAGACGTTGCTTCTTGGCCTGTCTCCACGATATCTTTGCCATAATGTCCGGGAACGAGTTCGATCTTCTTCACCGCATCTTTCGGCTCCACTCCGTATACCGCCATCAAGTCTGAGACGAGATGGACAAACTCTCTTGCTACCACTTTTGGGTCAGCATCGCGAAGACTTGGCTTGGCAAAGCTGCTGGAGAATACCAATTGAAGTTTTACGAACTTCAAGAATCCCGGCCATGATGACAGCGCCGCAAGACCATCGCGAAACTTCTTTCTCCTCCCCTCCGAATGCTTGAATGCGAAGTTATCGAACACGAGCCGAAGGATGCGAACATTGCGGATGGTCGACGCAGTAAATGGACCGCAAGGGTTATGCCATTCTATGAGGAAAGCATTGCTTCCATAGAAGATGGAGCTCGCCTCATGATGGATTTGACGATTGGCTCGAAGCAGGTGGACATTGAAGCTTGGATAGCTGCAGCCATATGGACTGCGACGGTCAGGGTTTCGAAAGAGTGCTCGGCTTGCCCACCGGCCTGTGTGGTCCTTCCTCGCCCAGATCGGACATTGGTCAACGAGTGCGTACTCGTAGATTTGGTTTCGCAATTCAGCAGAGAGGTTGAAAAATCCGGTCTGTTGCTTCTTAGATACGCTCATGGCGGCGGCGGAAGAGGATGTTGTGATCATAGAGTCGTCAAATACGGCCCTCGATGCATCTGCCGCTTCAGTCGTCGGAGCTAATTCAGACATTTGGCTAAGATGAAGACCGGATGCTGCGTTAATTATCGGCATCTTGCTGGCTTGCCGTTAGCTTGCGACAGTATGCGCGCTTATTGATGTTTCTTACTAGCACCGGCAAGTATTCGATTGCAAATGTCTTGAAGACGATGTTCGAGTAAGGAGAACGGCAAACATGAAGCTCGACGGTACCAAGCACGGGCCTCTCACAAGATGCCCGCCACACCAAACAGCGAGCTCGGAACGGCCCACAGCAGTTGCCTCGACAGATTTGCCTCCGTTAGCACGTTTGGTGATTCCATGAGGTAGAAGATGCCGCCTGCCTTACCCATTCCTGCTTCAAGAGCTGAGCAACCCTAATTCGAGTTTTTCGCTGAGTCCTTGTAAGTGCACAACAAGCCTTCTGAGGGCTCACGCCTACGGACTTCGACTGACGAGACTGCTTTCCTACCAGAGCCCGCGGCGCTATACCGAGCGATCAGAATGCTACAGCCACCCTCGACTCCTATCAAGCAGACAAAGTCAGTCAAGGAGAAACGGTCACCATCTGCTCATGACCGTACCTCGACACTCTCGTCGCAATGCTCGCCCACATCTCCCAAAGCCAAAACAACATTTCTCAGCCTCCCCAGCGAGCTCCGCAATCAGATCTACGAGCTCGCCTTGGTTCGCAACCGCGTCATCTACATCCATCGCCGAAAGCATCATGGTCAGCCTGTCGGCTGGGATCCCGTTTCTCCCACCACCAATCCGCGCCACATTACAAGCATCAACATCGAACATGATCTCAGCCTTGGTCTTCTCTCAATCTGCGATGCCCAGATTGAATCAGAAGCAAGCTCCATCTTTCACGGTATGAATCAATTCAGTATCGATGTCGAAAACGTAACGGACTTCTTCGACGAGACCTCGATTCGACACGTGCGCCATCTGAAGATCACTCACAGCAACGTATGGCAAGACGCGAAAGGTCCATTTCAGAAGCTAGAAGAGTGGGCGAGTGTCTTGAGGCTACAGAGATTAGAGCTCTCTTTCAACGATTTTACGAACAGGGGAGTGCTTCGAAACGCAGGGAAGATTAATGCGAAGCTGCTGTGGCCGTTAGTCAGAGCTCTCTTGGAGACTAGGGGCTTGGAGGCTTTGAATGTGATTGACTTCTTCTTACAAACATATCGCTTTGGCCTCAATGGTAGACTGGCCGAGGACTATTACTACGGCTTTAGTCGCAACTCGGCGGAGAGGCACACAAAGGCTGTGAGGGAGGAGCTCCTCGCGATGTGGAAGTATGTGACGAGCAAGGAAGAGATTTAGTCGAAGCATGGAGAAGACTAGTGGGCCGTCACACAGCGCCAGCCCATGCTCATGGGCAGATAAAACGCGAAAAGGGTGATGGCATGGTAGCGATAGAACTATCGACCCGCTGAAGTGCGACTGCTTGAAGTTTACTGTACAAAGAAATGCATGCAGCGCATACTCCCCTACTTTCAACTCTTCGCATTGAAAGATATGTTGGCATTGAGAAACGTCTCCGATGAAGAGGATGAATGCAATCTCTCAGAGAGCCTTCGACACTCCAAACAAACGAGAGGCGAACACTCAAATACCCATCGAAAATCGATCTCATTACCAAGCTGCAGAAGAATACATGCGATCTCGTAGCGGGCGGCGCGATACACGCTCTTTCCTTGTAAACTCTTACAGGTAACAAGTGGGATCCTAGAGGCACATTGTCAATCAGCTCCATCGAAAGGCTGTGCGGCAGCTCTGTCGGGGTTGCATCGCGGTGCTTACTTGCCAGGCTCCGAGTCTAGGCTAGATTCTGAGTAAGGCTATCAGTCTCACCTCCTCCGAATGCCTGTGCCGCAGACTTTGCGGTCTCGCATTGCGTTACCCACTTAGAAGGGCCCGGGGAGAGGCTTAAATATCTAAGACAGGTAACGAGTGAGATCGTGAAGTCTCAATGTATACTGACTACATGGAAACTCTGCCCGCGAGTAGTCTAGTCTCAACGGGAATTGCTTACTTGGCAGGCTTACTTGAAGGAAGTAGTATAATGTAGGCAGGTGATAAATGGAATTGTGCACTCTCGACTCTCTCGAAAAGCTGTGCGGAAATTCTGTCCGGTCTCGCAGTGCATTGCTTACTTGACAGGCTCTTATGGAGAGACATGGACATTTCAGACCAGGCGATGAGTAAGACATGCATTCTCACTCTAGACCAACTCCATGGAAAGCTGCGGAACACTCTATCTGGTCTCACATTGCGTTGCTTACTTGGCAGACTCTTCTCGAAACGCAGACCCATCCTGCTTGAGTGACTATCTGTGGGAGGAGTTTGCCATCGCATTGCGTACTTCTGCATCGGGCGACAAGTCCCACATCGCTGCAAGGTTGATCGCCTTGCCTATGTCTTGCCTGGTCTGTCTTTTCCATCGCAGCACAACTTCGTCCTGCCTTCGTTCAAGCGTTCTCAATGCAAAAAGCTCAAGACGGTACTTTATTTCATACCAGTGCTCGGTCTGAGCGAAATGATGATTGATGGAAGCTTCTGAGTGTGCTCCACTCCAATGATATGTCGCGCAGACTGCATCCGAGTGGTGTGACGGGGGTCTTGATCGTGACTTGGTGTCGAAGATCCGAAACGATGCGTATAAGTAGAAATGAAGGCTCTTCTCCAGCCAGATCGCATATTCAGCAGAACCTTACTCATACTCAACCTTCGAGCCCATGTATATTTCAGCTCCGCCGACCTGAATGCGCTTGTCTTGCCCAGTCTTTCTCTCAGTATCGAGCAGTTTCCGGAGTTCCTTGTTCCCGTCTTCAGCAAATTGCGCAGCGTTGTCTTCCTCTCCTAATTCCGCGGCAAAAATCTCGAGTCCATCTACGAGCTGCTTCTTGGCTTTCTTCAAGGCCTTGACGAATGGCAAGAACAGTTTCGCAACTTCCTTTGGAGTATCGTCCATATACAGGAAGCTCTCGTAACAGATTGACAACTTCTCGAGCTGACAGATCGGAGCCCATTCAATCAATCGAGCGATGGTGTGCTGCTTGTTATCATAGTGGCCCCCCGTAAGCTTGAGTCGACGGATGTGATGGAGTGTTGTTTCATCGAATGGCTCGAAGTTGTCCTCGAAGTCAATGACGAAGCTGTTTGAGCTGTAGAAGATCGACGCGGCCTCTGTGTCGATCTGAGCGTTGCCAGTTTTCATGAGATAGCCATTGATGTCAGGGGTGTATTGCTGAGGGTCATAGCTGCCTGGGAAGACGAGGCCAGCGAGGTACCAGATGTTTCCATCTTCTGAGGTAGGTACTCTTTTGAACATGAGATCGCCGTCGACCTCGACTAGAGCAAGCTCATAGATAGTGTTTCGCAATTCTGGTGCAAGGTCGAGGAAGCTGGTCTGGGAACTCGTCGCTGAAACCGGCGCTGAAGCTGAAGCTGAGGTGAATCCGTCATTGAGTCTTGCTGCGGGTGTTGCGAGCAGTACAGATAAGGAAGTGTTGTCTGCGTTATGCATCTCCGTCTGGGCACCTTCGGAGGCATGTGAGTCGGTTGTGAAAGCCGTCATGTGAAGAGTAGTTCCGTTTGCATGGCTTGATGCTCGACTCGAGTCTGCGTAGGATGCGGAAGCCGTCTTGTCTGGTTCAATGTACGATGCGCAAGCTAAGCAGGATTGCGGAGCTATGTGGTGCACACAGGAGAGTTCGGATGCTATGTGTTGAATGTTGGATGAGAGGGTCAGGATGACAAGATGAAGGTAGCCTGCTGCCTAGGCGGCAATTCGACGCACAGCCCCCAGGCTCGAGGCATGTGACAATGTAAGTGAAGCGACTCACATCGTTCCCGATAACAAGTCAGCGCATATGCTGCCGAATGTCCTGTGATCATCCATGCTATGGCCGACTACATCTTGATGCGGAAAACTGGTCTTCTCTTTTCCTTTCATCAACAAACACAACTTGACCAATCGCAACAGCAACAAACAACACACAACATCGTCTTCCGTCCTGGGTCATGGACTCCAGGGCCCACAACGAGGTAGCTGCCAGGTATGCCGGATCTGCACGATGCATATACTGACACTTGTTAGCGCATATCACCAAGCATGTCTTTACGCCGCACCGCCTTGACAATACCAATCTTCGATACCTCGAGCACCGAGGCCAAGGTCAATACCAGACCGAAGCTCAAGCCGAAGCTCGACCGCAGACCCAAACCCAGAACAACCTTCCTCAGTCTGCCAGCCAACATTCGTACCAGAATCTACTCCCTCGTCCTGATCTTTCCTCGCGACATCCACATCCGCCGTCTGCCTTCTGGCGAATACGGCATTTTCATCACCGATTCTGTCGCCGGCTTTACGATCAAAGGCTCCTGGATGAGATTCGCAAAGCCCGAGTTCCGATCTCATCTCACGACCTCTCTCGTTCTCGTCAACCGCCAAATCTCCGAGGAAGCGAAAGCTATCCTCTACGGCTCGAACACTTTCGTTGTCGCGGATGTGGACGATGTGTTCAAGTGCTGTCCAGCCAGCATCCAGCCATATACCAAGAGGATCAAGCTTCTAGGAGGCTGGAAATCTGAGTTTGGCGATATCATTAAAGCTTTCGAGAAGATGGCAGACGTGGTACAGCTGAGCAGGTTGGAGTTCTCCATCGACACACTCACGACCAAGTCTGCGAAGAAGGAGGTACCGACTTTGGTGGAGAAGTTGATGCCGCTTCTGATGGTCTGGAAGGAGAAGCAGGGATTGAGTGTAGAGGACACCGTAGGCCTGGTTGGTTTCGCGACAGGAGATGATGCGATTGGGGCAGTGTACACCAAGTATAACCAGGAGAGGCTCGTTGCGGCCGAGCAGTGGGATAGGGAGGCCAAGAAGCAGGTCCGCGAGCATTTTGAGAAGGCTACGTCGGAGGCGTTCTGCATGGGCCGTTTCTTGGAGGTTGTGCGTGAGACGCAGAAAGTATTGCAGAAGTGAGTAGGTCGGAGGTGATCTTGGAGTCAAAGACGTTTGATCTTCCTTCGAGGCGTTTTGGGATTTGCTTTGCGTTCAAAAATGAGCCTGGCAGGGTCCAGAAGTGAGGAAGCGAGGTCGCTGAGACTGAGCCTCACAGGTCAGCGTGTGATGATCAAACGAAGTGCATCACTTCGGCGAATACATGTTAATTCCTTCCACCTCATGATGTTTCTCTTTCACCAGGCCGACATACCACAGACAACATCGTGCAACATCAGCAGTATCGGACCTCATTCTCTCTATAGCAGTCAGCGATACTGTCGTGAGTGTGCCTTTGTGAATCTTAACGCTATGATCAATTTGCTTACGAGTGCCAGATCTCTTGCCCGCAGCATGACTCTCGAGGGCGATAATACCGCGCCGGGCACTGCTTCGAGCACCACAACCTCCACTCAGCCTAGGATCGGCTTCCTTGATCTATCTCCAGAGCTTCGCAACGAGATCTATTACCTCGCTCTCGTCAAACGTCGCGACATCCACATCAGGCGTGCAGGTAGTCCGAGGAGAAAATGGGCCGGCTACATCACGAACACATTCGGCCACAGCATGGAGGGAACCAGGATATTGTACTCTCCAGGGCCGCTCGACATAAATGTCGCAATACTACGGGTCAGTCGACAAGTCCACTCGGAGGCCAATCCCATCCTCTATGGTTCGAACACCTTTGCGATGGACTGCGCAGATATGTTCGTTTGCTTGCCACAGTCTACCAAACCAATGCTCAGGCAGATTAAGATTACCGGAGACTGGACTTCTTGCTTTGCTAAGATCATGACGAGGCTAAGGGCCATTACTCCAGTGCCGAAGCTGTCGAAGTTGGAGTTCGTTGTGGAATCCCTCAATGATGCGAGGGACGCGGCGCAAGAAGTCGCCAAGTTAATGCCAACGCTGATACCGCGACTGAAGGCACTCAAGCAGGTGCAAGGCCTCGCTACGGATTCTGTAGCCTCATTGGTTGGCATCGGGTTTGGCGATGACTGCCCTTGGTCATATCATGGTTACAACCATACTGAGACGATGCGCGTGTGGAACGCCGAGATCCAGAAGCAGACGAAAGAGCTACTTGCGTAATCTGAGGTAGAATATAGCGAACGCATGAGTGTATTCCTCGTGGACGATGCGTATTGAACTGCCCAGCCGACCCTGGACTGGAAGTCGGAAGCGTTGAGGTTCGGAGGCCAGTCGCGCGAATCTGGGGCGGCAATACGATGCAGGTTAAATAGCTGACGTGAGGGCGACAGCGCGTCTTCGAGGTTTGGATTTGTATTTCGAGAATTTGTGTTGAGAAGAAAGATCCAGTCAGTCCAGCTCTTCCTTTTCAAGTCAGCACCTGTGAAAGTGGTCTGTGCAAAATTAGCTTTGCTAGTCCCACCTGCCTGACAGCAATTGCAACAATTCAAACTCAATTGCTGCAACGACAGTGGTAGGCGGAGTAAAGTCTGCCATCGACCAAGCTGCAATGTGTTCGAATTCGATTCCAGCTAAACCCAACGAAGTTCAGTCGACTCCCATTTCTTCAGCATCGAAACAAATGGATGCGCCGAAATGCGGCAGCAGCAAAGGATTCCTCGACTTACCCGCTGAGTTGCGCAATTACATTTACGAACTCATTCTGACGTCCGATATCGAGATCCACATGGTCCGAAACAAGTTCCAGAATAACGAGTGGCGCGCATGGAGAATTCGTTTGAATCAGGTTGCAGCCGTCTGGGGCGCTCAAATGTTATGCGCCAATCGCCAAATTTATACTGAATCGAAGCCGATTCTATATGGCGAGAACGCGTTCGTGGTCAACGGCGATGAGGGACTCGAATGCTTCTCTCCAGATGTTCTTCCCTACATCCGCAGTATCAGGTTTGATGGTCATTGGTGTCTACGGAACAGGCTCCTCGTTGAGCTTGAGTCTAAGGCGGCAAAGCTGGCGGCGCTGGAAAGACTCACATTCACTGTGAGCAGCGCATCGGTCATTGGGTCGATGAATGGCGTGAACCAGTATGCGAGAGTCTCGAAGAAGTTGATGCCGGCTCTCACAGCCTTTATGGTTGCGCGTCAGCTTGAGATCAAGGACAATATCGCTCTTGTCAGTTTCGCGGCTGAATCGGACGACCCTAGCGCAGCTCTTCCTCCATCTGAAGGCATGATTGCTACTGCAGCAAACTTCACCGCAGAGGTTCGCAAGTTAGCAGGGGAATTACTCGAACAGGCGATGTGGAGCTCCGACCTGGGTTTCGACGAACTCAGTGGCTCCATTCGCTAGCCGAAGGTATCGCCGTGGACAACAGAGGACTTGAGAGGTGGCGGGGCACGAGCAATGTTGCATGAAACGTGCGAGGGTATGCGCGACTGGTCTACGTCAAGGGAAGAACAGGAATGCCTATCGAGGATTCGCCTCGCGAGCCGCCGCCCAAGAAAGGGGATGGACAGGAAAGGTCTCGAGTGCTTTTGCGAGCATCGCAACAAGGCGGCAAAAGGAGCTGTCCCACTTCATGCTGCGAGGACGCCCACAGTGGAGCCCCATGTGCATACATTGCAGCCATGCAAGCAGCGGCGGCAGTGGCACCCGGGGTAGCAAGTCTCAAAGAGACCGAAAGAAAAGGTCGTCCATCCCATATAGAGCTTGCGCTCCAGTCGACAGACTAGACTCATACGAGTCGAGACAGGGTTCATCTGACAAGAGCTACAGTCGCAGTCTTGCAGGTACATCTGTCTGGGTTGTGAAACTTCGATTCATTCAGAAGCTATCCATGGCACTGTAGCGCGGCCAATCTCATGCTGGCTCTTTCATGGTGCGCCTCTTCTCCATTCCATGTGTCCCGTGAACTCCATTCCAGTTCCCATCATGCCTCGTGCGGTCGTCTCGCTTATGCCTGAGCGCCGAGTGGCTTGTTGGTGGTCTGGGTTGGGTTGACCTTCTTGCCGTCCTTGTTGTATCGCACACGTGGTGGTGGGGCACGGTTGCGGCGACCCTCACGGGAGCGGACACTGTAAGAGAGTTGTTAGTGGGAGACAGGCTGGGAGACGGGAGGAATTGTCGTACCGAACGATCTTGCCGTGGATGGCGCAAGAGACGCAGTACTGGAGCTTGAGGTACATCTTTGGCACGGCGTACTCGTTAAATACGGAAGCGTCAGAGATATCACCTAGCATTCGAAATTAGCAAGTTGTTCGGTATGCAGGGCATCGGGTTGTATATACGGATAGCAGCAGACTCGACCATGTTGCGGATGGTGAATCTCTTGATTGCCTTGTCCTTTGGTGTGCATCGCGAGCAGTTGCTGCAGCGGATTGGCTTGACGTGGCCGCGGCCCTTCTTGTTGCGACCGTTGGATGCGCGCTTCTTGACCATATTGGGCGAATGTGGTGGGTGGTTTTGTCGTTGGGTGATGGGACGGCGATCGGCTTGGAGTTGGAAAGTGCGATGCTGATTTCAGAGGATGCCAAGAAAGATCGGGAAGCTTATCTAAGCGACTGTGGCCTCAGGCAAGCTTCCTCGGCTTCGGCTTGTGTTCCGCTAGCGTAGATAAACAAACCCTTTGGAGATCGCGAACCATGTGCAATTGATCGTTGCGGTCAAGAAAACGGCCTCACCCAGCGCTCCTCATATCACCTGGACGCTCCTTGAAAGCCGAGAAGAGACACCCGCAATCATGTCAACGGCATCAGGAGCACGAGGCACGCCCAAGGCCAAGGGCTACGACACGATCAATGCATCCTCTGGCATCCCTAGACCAAAGCTCGAGTCTCACACATCAACCGTCAGCGATGCCACCCATGCCACTTCATACAGCGCCAGCAGAGCGAAGCAGTCGAAGCGAGATGAGGTAGGATAAACAATTACATACTGTGTAAGCAGCCATTGACTAGAGATAAGGCGATCCGAAGTAAACTGGAAAAGGACCTCAGCAAGAAGCGAGGTCCTGCTGGACGAACTGCGCAGCGTCGAAAAGCACCTCCTGGTACCGTCCTCGCCTTGAAGCCCAATCAAGCCCTTCAAATCAAGCCAACACTGAGCGTTACCGAGGCAGCTCAATTGATGGCTGCCAAGAGAGAAGATTGTGTTTTGGTGACCGACGACGACGATCGAATCGCCGGTATCTTCACAGCAAAAGACTTGGCATTCAGAGTGGTCGGTGCTGGATTGAAGGCGAACAATGTCACTGTTGCAGAGATCATGACCAAGAACCCGCTCTGTGCCAAGACAGACACCAGTGCTACTGATGCTCTGGATCTTATGGTGCGGAAAGGCTTCAGACATCTGCCAGTCATGGACGAGAACCACGACATCTCGGGTATTTTGGATATCACAAAGTGCTTCTACGACGCAATGGAGAAGCTTGAGCGCGCGTACGCTTCATCAAAGAAGCTGTATGATGCTCTTGAGGGCGTACAGGCCGAGCTTGGCTCAAGTCAGCCCCAACAAATCATTCAATACGTTGAAGCTGTGAGACACCGCATGTCTGGTCCAACCCTGGAGTCAGTCTTGAACGGTCTTCCACCAACGACAGTCTCGGTCCGCACAAGCGTCAAAGAAGCTGCCCAACTCATGAAGGAGAACCACACAACCGCAGTGCTGGTGCAGGATCAGGGCCAGATCACTGGTATCTTCACCTCCAAAGATGTCGTCCTCCGTGTCATTGCTGCCGGTCTTGATCCAGGCAACTGCAGCGTCATTCGCGTTATGACTCCTCATCCAGACTTTGCTCCAATGGACATGAGCATTCAGCAAGCTCTTCGAAAGATGCACGATGGACACTACCTGAATCTTCCAGTTATGAACAAAGAGAGCGACGAGATCGTCGGCATGGTAGACGTCCTCAAACTCACCTACGCCACACTCGACCAGATCAACAGCATGTCGACCAACGAGGGTGAAGGTGCTGGTCCAGCTTGGAGCAAATTCTGGATGTCGATGGATCATGGCGATACCGAATCGCTGATGTCTGGCGAAGGCAGCAGTCACGTACCTCATACGCCTGATAGGTCGGCTATGATGTCGCCTGACGGTCATCGTCCTGGCATGATGGATCGTGGCGACTCTGTCCTCCCCACCGACTCAGCATCACACAACGGTATCGACCATGATGAGACATCAGCACTTGCGGGTGCAAATATTGAAGAGACGCCATTCACCTTCAAGTTCAAGGCACCCAGTGGTCGTGTTCATCGGCTGCACGTCATCGCTGCACAAGGCCTTGGCGAGCTTATTGGTGTTATCGCGGACAAGCTGGGTGCTGAGGCCGAGGGCATTGGAGGTGTTCCAGCTTTCGAGAATGGCAAAGTCCAGCACGCTGGCTTTGCATTGAGCTATCTCGACAACGAAGGCGACACTGTCTCCATCACGACAGACCACGACCTTCTCGAAGCGATTATGCTTGCACAGTCAGCCCGCAAAGACAAGGTCGACCTCTTCGTGCACGACCCAGAGAAGCCAGCCATCCCAGCCACTCTCGACCCACAGCCTACAATCATTCCTCCAACTCCGCCGGAAAGCTCAGTCAGACGTCGCAAGCAGTACCAGTCCGACGATGAGGAGGAAGACGAGGCGCGCCATGTCACAGAACGTCGCAGTCGCAAAGCACCACCGCAATCGGCAAAAGCTCAAGAGCAGGTCATCCAAGGCGTGCCGAATGAGCTCCTTATCCCAGGCGCCATTGTCATCCTTGGCGCTGTGGTAGTAATCACATTCACACTTGGAAGATCGAGCAGGTAATCGAAGACCGAGCAGGTAATGTTTGAAGCGTCTGTCAGATTGCATTGCATTGCATTTTGGAAGACGAACCCTGCTCGCACGTTTTTGTCACTTTTTCAGCGAATGTTTGCATATCGAGACTGCCTCTTCCCTCTAGCACTGATACCATTGCAGCAGCATTTTCATGTCAATCTTAGCATACTTTACCTGTATTACCACACCTTTCTTGGAGTAACAGCCTCATTCGGCACCAGAATCATACAGAGCCCAACAATTGCCAAGCATTTACCTTGTCTCTGAGCCCTCGTCACGGGATCTGCATCCATCAAGGTCGCGATGTCGCGCAGAAGACACGTCCGACCGACCTGCACCTCACGTCTATCTCACATCTACATCGCGCAATGCGGAAAACCACAGTCTGTAAACGACCGCTTTTACAACAATGTCATCAACCCGGCAACAAGGCTTCTCGCACGAGAAAACAGCTCCAAACCGAACCCCACGTCATAATCTTGAGGGGAGCGACGTCGGACATCACTCCATTTGGTTCTGGACTGCACTTCTGCTGAGCAATTGTGTCACACCAAGTCAGCTATTTGCATTAACAGAGCTCCCAAGACGTGTTGTTCTGTCCCATTTGCCCGAACGTAGCAAGGGGTAGGAGCGAGGTAAAAAGCATAAGGATAGCTTTCATCTCCTAAACATCACTTCTCTTTCGCATCGCACAACACCACCTACACCATGTCTCCCAACAATATCGTCCTCCCCTCCGAAAACGCCCACGGCGAAGAGAACGGTACAGCAACAGCAACATGTTATTGTGGAGCTGTACAAATCGAAGTCCCTACTGAAGGTGAAGGTTTGGTTGATACTTTTATCTGTCATTGTACGGATTGTAGGAAGATCACCGCGTCGTAAGTATCGAAGGAGGCCGAAGGCCGACCAGCATCCACCTCGTAACTTTCTGGGCGTTTTGGCTCGATTCGCTCGCAACCTCGCTAATGCTCAATATAGCATGTTCGCCTCCAATTTCGTCGTCAAAGACTCTCACCTCAAACACATTCGAGGAGAAGATAAACTCACACGTTTCAAACAAGCGAAAACTATCGCTACGGGCAATTGGATGGAGAATTCTTTCTGCTCTGTATGCGGGACTTTATTGTACAGAAGATCTGAGGGGTTTCCTGGGATGAGTATTCCAAGAATCGGTGAGTAGGCGAGCGAAGCGAGACCAATTCCCTCGTCTGGCTCCCTACGGTCGCTGACGCTCGGCCTAGGCACGATCGATGACTTCGGACTTCAGGAAACGAAGTTTAAGCCTAGGATTGAAACTTTTGAGAAAGATCGTTGTGCTTGGTTGAAACCTGCTGAAGTGAAAGAGCATGTGGATGGAGCTTATTATACTGCGGGCAAGGAGTGGAAGAGTTTACATGATGGAGTTGGTGGGAAGGGGGAGTGACTTGGGAAGAGGAGAAAAGAGGGAGGTATGTTGTAGTTTGGGTAAAGAGATATGAGATAGTGGTACCGGAATGAGATAGGGATGAGGTAGATGTTGAAAAAAGAAAGAAGAGAATGAAAGGAGACAAAATGATTGACAATCGCCCACGCTCGAACGCTTGACAGCTTGGACGAGCAGAACCGTATGCACAACGTATAGACGTGTACCTTACGACCCGGCCTACTGAAATTTAACCTGAGCCACAGAAGCCAAGTGACTTTCATCATGTGGACTTACGAGGCCTGCTATTCGAGCGAGAATGATCGTCGAAATGATGGTGCGTTTGGCTGGTATGTATATGCCGCTCTCCAACTCGATTTTAGTTTTGACAGTGGTGATTTTGTCTCAACACAAATGGCTTTGAGACTACTCGAGCTTGTTCAAATAATGCCAGGATTTTGATATGCTGACACTTGAGGTAGTCACGATTTCGGGCTCGTTGTAGATTGAAACCATCTTTGCCGAATCTGTTTCAATATATAAACCTATGTCATTCGATGACCTGCGACTCTGTATGGCGAGATCATGGCAGTCTGATACTCGTTCCTTCTGCTTCATATACTCAGATACAGGCAGCACTGAACCTCGTCTCCTGCATGGTGGCTCTGGTCTTCGGTCGAGTGGCGATGTAGGTGTTGGATGAGCTGAATTCTAACAAGACGGCTTCACGGTAGTCCTTGAGATCGGCAAGTGCGTTGTTTGAGGCTGGCTTTGTGGAAAGAAAAAGAGTTGTTCGGTACCAATTGGGAGAAGGAAGCTACGGCAGGCTGGAGCGGACAGTTGGACATAAGCTCTATTTTCTAATATTATTATAAGTCTATATCTTTATTGAAACGCGACTAAATTTAGAGATTTGGCGAGATCCTGAGATAAGAATAATGCTATCTAGTATCTACTAAAGTACTAATATAGTTATATATCTATTACTTATAGTAATTTTTTCTATATTATATTTAAATATAGATATACATGAAATAATACGTTCTTAAATATATCTACGGTAGGTATATAAAAGCGGTCCTTCTTAGATACAGAAAGCACACTCTTCACGTTTTAAAGGCTAACTAAAACAGTATAATTTGTACAAAGGCTGTTAGTAACCGCGGACATCTCGGCGGTCGTCAGCCGCACTCTGCAGTTCTCCTTCCTTCCTGCACTGTCTACTGCACGCCATGTCAACTTCACGAATCAGATGCATCGACACTCGCTTAGAGCCTGCAGTCTTGCAGGAATGCTGGCGACCTGCTAGGGTGCCGGTATCAGCCCGGCCCCAAAATGGCTTTGATTTCAAAAGTATTGCCGCTGAAGTACACAATGCATGCGCCCGCGTGGCAGGCTATCTTCGCCCGCAGACATGCCGTCTTGGTGGAGACTTAGCATGTGGAGGGTCCATGTCTCCCTGTATCATCTTCGCGACAAACAATCCACAGCGCAAAAGGCAGCTTGGCAATAGCGAGGCAGCATGAGCTGGTCCGAGATGCGTCAATCGACTTGACCAGATTTGCTTCGTCATGGCTGACCTCGCTGCGACCATAGTCAGCTTCGTGGACATCTCGATCAGGCTTGTCAAGTTTATTCACGAGACAAAGAAAGGCGCCGATGCTGTTGATGATGATTTGCTACAGCTGGGACGCGAGGTTCAGAGAGTCGCAGACCACAGCGAGGACATTCGGACTGTATTCCAAAAGGACTTCGTGGAAAGTGGCAAAGCAAAAGAAAATGATACGACTGCCAACATATGGCAGAGGGTGTCTTCAATCCTCAAGGACTCTCGATACATCCTGGTCAAGATGGAGAGCAAGCTCAAGGAGATCAAAGGCGAGGACGGCTCTTCTACTTATGACAGAGTTCGAAGGCACTTCAGAAAGCTTTCTAAAGAGGGCGACTTTCTCAATCTCCGGCAAGGGCTAGACAAGAACGACCAACTCCTCCAAATGTCGCTCACAACACTGAGCATGTAAGTTCTTTTCACTGCCGAATGGAGTAACACTGAGTCTTGAAGCATCGTCACGAAGCAAGAACAAGCTGGCCAATCTAAGTCCATAGCAAATCTGTCGACAAAGATGTCATTGTCGAGCAGTAGGTTAGAGCAACTGATCCTGTCTCTCGAGGCGAAAGTCAGCAGCTCTGGCTTGAGCGCGCATGAGGTAGGCCTTGGAACGTGCAAGTCTTGACGAAGCTGTGCTGACGTTGCCACTACCAGAAAGACAGCCTAGAAGCAGCAAAGTCCATACAAAAAGTCGCCTGGGTCAATGCGCATTTCATGATACCTCAAGCAGTTAGCCAACTGTTCATGGGACGAGAAAAGCACCTCTTCGACATGCAACAAGCTCTTGGAGAGTTCGAGAAAGAGGGAGGTACGCAACGTGTTGTGATCTATGGCCTCAATGGTGCAGGCAAGACGCAGTTCTGCTGTAAATTCGCGCAAGAGAACCGGGACCGGTGAGTACGATTCTGTACGACACGACTATCAGCTGACGAGGCTATCAAGCTTTTGGGCTGTGTTCTCCATAGACGCAGCTAGCTCCGAGTCCAACAGCAATCGTATGCTGACATAGCTCAGAGAGTTGACATCGAGCCTAAAGAGAGCAATGTCAAGCACTGGCTGTCCGAACAAACAAAACCTTGGCTCCTGATTGTCGACAACGTGGACGAGCATCTACAGTCTCACAAGCCCGAAGATTTCATTCCTGAAGCAGCTGAATTTGGCCTTGTCCTCTTTACCACAAGAGATCAATCCTTACAAATTCACGGGAGGTCTTTCAGATTCGAAGGCCTTGAAGAGGGGCGATCAACGGCGCTGCTACTGCGAATTGCATATGGCCCACGAGCACCCGATCCCAAGTGGCTGCCAACTGCTAGAGAAATATGCCATGAACTGGGAAACCTGCCACTCGCGATATTACATGCTGGCAAGGCGATTCTGCAGGGTAATTGCACTCTAGACAATTGTCTGGATTCGATTCGGAACTCCTTGACACAAGTGCACAGTAGGATTTCCGGCGATCGGGCAAAAAGATCAAGATCCATCAGCGGCGACCCTAGCCAGTTCGCCAGCGATCAGATTACCCCTACGAACGCAAAAGTGTACGCCACCTTTGAGCTGGTCATACCAACGGCGTCTCAAGATGCTTCAGATATTCTGCGTCTTCTTTCATTTATGCAGTCTCAAAAATTCCATTTCAATATCTTGCTGAGCGCAATCGTCAACCCACAACGCCAGGCCGATGCGGACAGGGAGGCTGCGAGGAAAACGAAGCCGATGGATTCGCGACCGAAGCCCTGGGGTCAACATCTGAAGAGTGCCATACGTAGCATATACCTGTTTCTGGAGCGACTTGGCACACGCTCGGCACTGCCAGAAGTGCTTCGCGCACTCAGAAATGCCGAGCGCAGAGTCGCGGAGGACACGCTTAGAGATTTACTGGCACAATTACGCGGGCGAGCTCTCATTGACCGGGTGGAGGAGCCGGACGATGTGTACGTCATTCACTCATCAGTCAAGTGGTGGATTCAAGCCTCCATGCCCTACCAAGAAAGAGCTGTCTGGTGCGAGGCTGCGAGCAGCGTGCTCACATTGGCAGTTCTGCTTCCGCCAGTGGGTGTTACCGCTGAAGATGCAAAACTGCGACGACAGGCATTGGTTCACGTCAAAAGCGTCAGAAAGAGCGAGACCGAGCTTCGCAAAGAACTCGTAGAGAGGCAAAAGAGACGAAACAGAATTTGGCCGATTCTGGAGACTTCCATGTCACGAGCTGAGGTGCTTCGCAACGCAAAGTACAGCCTGGTCTACGCAGAAGGCGGCGAGTTCCGCGAGTCGCAAAAGCTTATGGCGAAAGTCGACAGATTTCTGGTCGGTGCTATTGGGCTGGGAGATCCTGTTGCTGCCAAAGCCCGCATGTTCCTTGCCGAGACTCACTGGTGGCTCAGTGAAGCTGATGAAGCTGTCCGGTTGCAAGAAGAGCTACTTACAGCTTGTGCGGCATCACTTGGCGACGACGATGCAGAGACACTAAACGTGCGAGCTCGACTCGGACTGAGCTTCTGGCAGCAAGGCAAATATGCTAAGGGCCGCGAATACTCGGAGAAAGCTCTCAAAGGTCTTGACAGGATATACGACACCGCTCACGTCGACAAGGCCAGGGCTATGAGCAATCTTGGACTCTGCCATGGCAAGCTGGCGAACTTCGATAAAGCCGTAAAACTTCACACGGAAGCTCACGAAGGTCTCTTGCAAGCCGAGGAAGAGCAGGACGAGAAGTACGAAGATCAGATACTGGATGCGAAGCAGAATCTCGCCATGGCCAAGCATGATCGGTTTCGCTATGGAGACGCAGAAGATAAAGACCTATACGATGCAGAAAGGCTGCAGGCTAAAGTTTTCGAGAAGTTCGAGGAACAGCACAACAAAGAACATCCAAAGACGCTCTGGGCTGCTTGCAATCTGGCGCGCATCAAAGCTCTGATGGGACACGTCGAAGAAGCAGAGGAAATGATCGCAAATCGTCTACCTGTCGCGGATCGCACGTTGGGCGAAGAGCACATTGGGACACTGATGGGTAAAGCCTACTATGGCCAGATTCTGACGCTTGCGGGAAAGCTTGACGCTGCAGAGAAGGTTCTGCGAGCTGTCGTGTCTTCACACAGGGCGCGAGATGGTCAGGAGATGCATGGCGATCATCTTGTCGCAGCTGCGTTCCTGCTTGACTGTTATCGGAAGCAAGGTAAGACTGCGCTCGCTGAGAAGATGGAGGTGGAGGTCACGAGAGGAATTCGCCATATCTTTGGGGAGGGTTCATCGTGGGAAGATTTCTTCGTTGGTCACTATTCAGCTGATACGATGGGTGGTGCTGAGCGAGGAGATGTTGACAACCTTGGAGACTAGAAGAATCTTCAAGACTGTGGTCCCAAACGAAGCCAGACACCGGCATCAGGCATCATGGTCAGTCCAACATCGTACTTCACGTTCTCCACCCATGCACCGTCTGGCTTGAAGTTCACCTCATGCCCTTCTTTGTCAACAGGCAAGATCTCCCTATAATGCTGCAGCATCCGACACGTAAGGTATTTGGCCTGCGTGACAGCGAATCGTTCTGCGCCACATGGTCAGTCCACATTACCAACAATTGGCAAAAGTCATGCACTCACCACCTAGACACTTCCTCGGTCCTCCGAGAAAAGGATGATACGACCAATCCGTCGTTCTTCGTTCTTTGATCGACCGATCTGACCATCTCTCAGGTCTAAACTTGCTCGCATCCTCGCCATACAAGTCCTTGTTATGCTGAACGGCAAAAGTCGAAAATGCAAGTAAAGTGCCTTTTGGGATCAGGATTGGAGCTTCGCCATTTTCGCCACCTCCAGCTGGTAGAGATGTGTCTTCGATGCAGAAACGGCCATTGAGAGGTACTGGTGGGAAGACTCGGAGGGCTGAAGAAGTGGAGTCAGTCATGGGGCAGGGATCGGAGGCAAGAATCGACTTACTTTCGCTGACGAATTGGTCTAGAAGTGTCATGGAGTTCAGCTCAGGCTTGGTTGGTGTTCTCGATGCATCAGACCCAAGCACATTCTCAATCTCCTCTCTCAGCTTAGTCTGCATACCAGGCTCTCTTGACAGTGCATAGAAAATCCAACTGAGGAGTGCTCCTGTGGAATCTCTCCCTGCGAGTAAGAAATTCATGAATTGTGAACGAATGGGCTCTGGATCTCGTTCTCGTTGAAGCAATGTCTCGAAAGCGACATAGCTTTCCGTGTCAGCGCCATCTGTCTTTTCGCCCTGACGATGCTTGATTGCTTGACGAATCAAGTCATCGATGAGGTCCTGAGAGGCCTTGCAAGACCTTCGGAACTCGAAACCATCGACCATCCAGTAGAAGGCTTTCATGCGCTCACGTTTCGATACCCATTTCAAAGCTGTATTGAAGTGTAGAGCAAGCGTGTCGATCCATTCTGATGAAGACTGAGAATTTTCGCCGAGCATAAATTCCGTTGTCAGTCTCAGACTGAGCTCGAGAAAGTGCTGCTTGATGTCGACAACTTGATTCGCAGCAGAAGTATCAGAATTGATCGTCTGCAAGAGCATCTGAAAATGTCGTTCTATCAAACTCAGGTCCGGCAAAATCGGTCGCTGTACCATAGGTGCCAGAAGCTTGCGAGAAGCTTTCCACTTTTGACCATCTTGAGTGAAGATGCCATCCCCAAGCAGAGGCAGCACACATCCGTGTCTTCCACTGCCTACTTCGAAAGCTAGCGAGAAGTCCTTGTCAGCCAGATCATCCAGATCTCACATTGAGACACCTTACATTTGAATTGCGTAGAAAGCATAGCTCGAATATTATTCGTGTCACGGGTGATGACAGTATACAAAGGCCCGCTCCATTGCGAATAAGTATCACCATGTTTCTCATGTTCTTTGAGCATGAGCAGAGGATAACTTTTGGTCTTTTCAGCTTCGATCACGTTCCCAAGCTTGTCCAGGCCTAGAGGTGGGAACCATTTGTTCGGGAGACTTCTCAGTGGTTCACAGCCGTCTCGCTGAATGATCAAGGAGTGAAGTGACTAGGAGATATCAGCTGTGTACTTGCGGAAATCCAACATGTTACATTCAGACCTTTCTTCGCGAGCTTTCGACAAAGTGATAGGCCAGACCGCAGATTGAGATACTGATCGCAAGGACCCAAAACCAAGACATCTTGTCGTTGGGCGCTCAACTATTCTCGCGTCTCCATTTGTGATTGTTCTCGCAGGCCATCAAGAGCCAGATGGCGACGCTGTACATTCTGGCGCGAAGACTTGGACCGTGTCTACTGCTTGCTCTTTGTTCTGCCAGCTGAAGATCCACAGATGCATGAGGGCTCGGGAGGCGCCAAGCCACTTTGCGTTGATTGGCGTTGTGGAAGGAAGCCAGCAGCGGAGGACAGGGATCACAGCCGCGGAGGCGCGTTCGGGGGTAGACAAAGAGAAAGACTAGTCTAACGAGCCAAAACCCCTGAGACTCTATAGAGATTAAAGAAAAATGTTTCTATAGGTCTATTATATCTTTAAAAAAGGCTACTAGTAGATATAGTTAGCTAGTAAGTAGCTACTAAATTAGTATTATAAAAAGATCTATATTATCTTTTTAAATCTATTTAAACTTTATAGTTAGTATAGTTTATCTAGTTAGCTAAAAAGGAATAATGTTTAAGTAGAATATAAACTATACTAGAAGCTATAAAATAAATAGAATATTATACTAGTAATCGTTGTCTATACTTTGTTTAGCCACCGTCGAAAGACATGTTTTCGTTTGTTTAGCTTTGGGTTCGCACTCTGTTGGTCAAAAGCAGTCGGAATTGAGATGGCCTGCCCTTCTCGTAACATCATGCCGATGAAAGCTTCTATACGACCTAGTGTACCACGGTCTTGTCTTCGATCCTCAAAGCTGTCTCGGACGAAGCTCGCTTTGAATGCGTCGACGATAGATAACCAGTGAAGGTAACGGCGTGTGTGTTCCACACTAGGGAGGTCTTCGTTGCATATCTGTGCATCTGGATCTGCATGATGAGACAGCAAATGCTGCACGAATTTGACATGTGTCGCATCGAAGCGAGTGCAATGGACCAGCCACAACACCGTACATTGCCAAGCGGTATAGGCTCGGCCATACTGGTTCAGGACAGTCTTGTTGATATCGGCGCCCAACTCGACGAGCTTAGTGATGATAGTGATTGTAAGACCATCTTCTTGCGTGAAGCCGAGGTCCAGGATATTGTTATGACTAAGCTGAGCAGAACAAGACATCGATTGATTGCCTATAGAATTGCATGAAGA
>JAASFE010006080.1:135110-146452 GCA_013365205.1 Pseudocercospora cruenta
ATCACTTGTCAGCCAGCGGTTTGCCAAGAATAACCATAATTGCAACATGTAGTTCAGATCTTGTACTGAGACAGTCTCAAGCATTTTGAAGAAAGTTTCCAGGCAGCCGCTTTGTAGCATGAGCACTAGCAGTCCACATATTGAGGTGGACGCAATGAGGTCGGAGGGTGCCCAAGATCGAGTAGGATTCGCGCATTGGAACAAGGAAATCACCCAGTTCGTCTCAGGATGTGGATAAACTGCTCGTCCCGCACAGTCTAGCTCCTGCCAGAGTTGCGTCAACTCGTGAAGAGTATCATCCTCTTGTGTCGGAGGACGAAGACATTCTGGTACTTCTATCTTTGATAGATCGCGACCTCCAGCATCTAGTCGTTGCGCAGAGTGGCCGAAAGACTTAGCAAAGCAAGTCAAAATCAGAGCTTTGATACCTGAGTCTTGTGGAAGATCGAGGCCAAGGTTGAAGTACGGGTTGCGACATGTGGACGGATACATGTACTTGAACCCTCTCAACACAGTACGACAAATTGTCAGGTGCAATCGATACCCTTTGCCGGCATCGTGTTGGAGTAAGCCTTCCTTGCTTCTTTGACTTGCAAAGTCATACACAGAACGATGGCAGAATCCGATGGTACTGCTATTGTTGTAGTACTCCGAGCCGATTTTGCACATCAATAGGCCATTGCTCCATTTGTTCACCAGCGCAATGGATTCAGTCTTGTGCTGCTCGATCTCTTTCAAGGCAATCCTTTGCAACGGCGCTGCCAGTGCAAAGTGTTGGTCGCGAACTTCTTCTTGAATATGCAAAGCCCAGAATAAAGAAACCCTGTCGTAAGCAAGACAGCAAAGCATAAGCCGAGCTGCATAAATTCTGTAAATCGGATCAATGCCATCGAACATACGCTGTATGAAGCTGTCCAATTCTGGTGGGATTCTCTCGACCCTGCGCTCAAGATCCAATAAATCGTCGCCGTTGGCTGCTCCTAGACGGATTTCTTTCACAGCCAACTGTACCCAGAAGAACACACCTTCAGCTCGTCCTCGAATCATTGTCGATAGCTTGGTGATGTTAGCCTGAGTAAGAGAAGATGCCATACGCCCATCAAGTCTGCTCTGCACATAGTGGTCAATGTCTACATCGTTCACGTCCTGGAGGCAAAGACTATGGGCTATGGACTGGCCATAAGCGGCCAGAAATACATTATACGGACGACTGGCGACGCAGAGCTTCACCGTGGTGTAACTGTTCACTGTGTCGAGTAAATCGATGAGATCCTGCTTGTCTGCCATGGTTTCGTCCAGTCCGTCCACGAGGAAAATATAGCGCTTTTCTGCTGAAAACAGGCGGAGCACGTTGAACAGCATGTCACGCAGCTCGTCAGAATGCCAACGCCTTTCACGTGCGCTGTATTCACGCCTGCGCGCTTCAGGCAAGATGTCACCGATCAGGCTCCGCCGAGAGAGGAATATTCCATGTAACAAATTACGCAACAAACCTTCCAGCGATTTTTGCAAGGTGGTACCAGCAGCCCAGAAGTAGTGGGCTACGACGATGACTTCGGAGTCTTCTTTCGGTAATGAATGGATCTTGTGAAGTCGACGATTGATGTGGTTCATCATCGTAGACTTGCCCGAGCCAGGTTTTCCGTATATCCAGTAAGTGGCGTGATCATCGCTTGACTCGAGCCATTTGCAAAATTGATGCGACTGAAAGTCGAGCAGTCGGTCACGCTGACGTAAATCTCGACATCTACCTCCATTATCGTTCAAGTTTTTGCAAGTATCGCACGTGTGGACAGGCATCCCGTCCAAGATCCAGTCACAAGTGCCACCAAAAGCTTCGAGGGGCCGCTCAATGGTCCCTACCATACCCATAAAGCATAAGGATTCCAGTATCTCGTCTGGGATTGATCAGATACTTGCTCCACAACATGACTGTAGGTGCCTGCGGAGGCGGACCTTCAATGCGTGATGTGTCATGGTAGACGTCGCCATGATATACATCACCGTACACGTTGCCGTAATGTACTCGCGCCTGGTCCGTCGCGATGTTGTCCTGGTAAATTTGCCCGGGATTCGTCCGCATCGTGAATGTGTCGTCTCCCTCCATCTCTTATCACTTCCCACACCCGGCTGTCAGAGAGAGGTGTGATGTAGCATCCAGCTCAGGACGAAGAGGACGATCCGAATGTTACGTCACTCTTGCTAATATTACCTGAACTACGGCATGCGGCAAGGATGAGATGGACAAATATTCCGCACGCCAGGCAAATCAAAACCAAAGGAGTATCGTAACGTTTAGCGCTAGCTGCCTCTGCAGCGCGCGTTTCAAAGTCTTATAGTAGCAACACTACTCGAACGCTCATAAGCCTGATGCTCCAGCGAAAACGCCATCTGTGCCTGTATGTCCAATGCCTTTACGCACCCTCACTACCAAACTCTTTCGTCCATTCGGAATTGCGATTAAGATCTTCTTGACTCACAGTCGGCCGTGAAGCCTTGATCGCCTTCACGAAGTCCTTCACCTGCAATGGGGGCTCAAGCAGTTGATCTGTCTCGACCTGCGTCCAGTTCATTTCGATTGCGCCAGGATCTCCCGGGCTGCAGGGCGTGAGCTTCTCCTGTCCATCAACTTCCACCTTTTTGTAGTGCGTCGCCGTTTGGATCTTTCGTACAGGTTGCATCAGCGCATCTTGTACAGCGATCGAGATATCAGATCCGGAGTAGCCTTCAGAGTATTTCGCTAATGTCCGGTAGTCGTCGGCTTGCAATTCGCAGGGCGTGGATCCAACTGCCAGTTCGAACATTTTCATTCGGGCGGGTTGGTCGGGTAGGGAGATGTGTACTCTTCGCTGGAAACGTCTTCGAATTGCTGCGTCAAGTTGCCAAGGAATGTTTGTTGCGCCAAGAATCAGAACACCTTTGGAGTCGCGTCCTACACCATCCATTTGCACGAGCAACTCGGTCTTGATTCTTCGTGATGCTTCGGATTCGCCCTCGCCTCGAGGACCACAGAGTGCGTCGATTTCGTCAATGAAGATGATTGAGGGTTTGTTCTCGCGAGCAAGATTGAAAAGCTGCTTCACGAGACTGCGATAATAGTCAGCGTCCACCCATAGCTTCAAACGATGTCCCGTGCTTACCGTTCTGACTCTCCCATCCACTTCGACACCAAATCTGACGAGGATACCGAGAAGAAAGTGCTATTCGCTTCCGTCGCAACCGCCTTTGCCAAGTATGACTTTCCGGTACCTGGAGGACCATATAACAGAATACCCTTCCACGGTTGTCGCTTTCCAGTGAACAGATGTGGAAACTTGATGGGTAATATGACCGCTTCCTTAAGCGCTTCCTTCGCACCCTCCAGACCTGCCACATCCTCCCACTTGATGTTGGGCTTGTCCGTCAAAATTGCGCCTTGCAGAGCACCCCTCAACTTCTTGCTGTCCGCATCCTGCTCATCGCCATCCTCGTTGCCTTTTCCGGACCCATTCGATGCTTTGCCATTAGCACCCATCGCTGCCGGTTTTCGCTTTCCATCCTGTTCTGCTAAGTGGTTCTTCAACTTCTCCGCTCGCTCCATATACTCGCCAGCCTTCTGCCGTATCATCTCCTTCGACTTCTGGTTCTTCTCCCATTTCAGTGCTAGCATGAAGAGCTCGAGCGCTTGGTAGTATGCTTGGTATGCCTTTTCATATTCGCCTGCAGTATCTTGTTCAATTGCTTTCTTCACTTGTTCGATCGCGCGGCCGAGAAAGTCGGTGTTCGACATGCTGGGTGGCGGGTGCTGCTATTAGCAGCGGTGATGGTGGAGGAAGCTCTTAGTTTGGCTGGTGGAAGTAGAAGCAGGCAGATCTTGGTATGCTTGGCGCTGAGCGATGTATGCAGATGCCTCTAGCGGAGTCTCTTGGCTTCTACAGCGGCTATTAGGCAAGCGGTGGAGGAGGTGTACTGTTGTGCTTCTTGCAGAGTCGAGACCAAACCGAACGACGTCGGCGGCGGAGCGAAGCGCGATCGCGGGGCAACCGAAGTGGAAGGAGCAACGGGGCGCTGTGCCAGAAGTCGTGATTACGACAACATCGATATCGGCATGAACTGTACGGTGTGAACCTGAATTGATAAAATTTCCACTGTTAAGATCAAGAGCAGCTGCTACAGGCTTTCTCTAGTTTTCTTAGAGTAAAGCTATCGAAGAGTCTCCAGATATCGCCAATACCACGACATCTGGCATTCATGTGACAGCGTGAGCCCTTCGTACTTTTCGACTTCATCTCATTCCAGTCTCATCGATCCCAATTCAGATCGCTGCAAACATGGCCGAGCGAGCGAAGCTTCAAGCACTTTCCGATGAGTATCAAGGCCTGCAGACTCGTACGCATCACAGTACGTGAATTATCGAACATATCTGATTCGCTTGCAGAGCTCACCACTCTCGTATCCGCACGTCAAAAGCTCGAATCACAGCAACAAGAGAACAAGGGAGTTCAAAAGGTATGCCTGCACAATCGGTCCCTACAACACTCAGGCACAGTGATCTAAGGTATCCAGGAATTTAACTCCCTCAAAGACGATGCCAAGATCTACAAACTCGTCGGACCAGTGCTTCTGAAGCAAGACACTACTGAAGCCAAAAGCACAGTCGACGGCAGACTGGAGTACATTGAGAAAGAAATGTAAGTAGACATCAGTCGCCATTTACTTAGGTTGCGGAATCTGACGCTGGTCTCAAAGTAAGCGAATCGAATCCAGCATCAAGGACATACAAGACAAGAGTGAAGGCAAGAAGACTGAGGTATGTGTGCCTACGGATCCTTCACCATGAATATGCTCTAATAATGACAGATCCTCCAAGTTCAGACCCAGATGCAGCAGACATCAGCTTCTGCTTGAATATGATGAAGCCTCTTGATCTTCCAAGAGCCAAAAATGGTACTGGATGCGATATCTGGACGAGGTGGCGTGCGCGTCTCACAGCGACTCATCGTTTCCATCTCCAATGGCGCGCAACTGGTACTAACTGCGCTCCCGAACGCTCCGCGCTCTATCGCGCGTGAACGGCAGTCTGTTGCACTAGATTCCTTCTCGATTACAGTCTACTAAGGACCGACGGAAGGGCAGCTGCAGCTGAGATACTCCGTGGTCCAGCACTTGCAGACTCTGGCAATATTTTCGAGAGTACTGCCTTCGCTGCAGACGCTCGACGAAGCCGGTGCAGCGAAGTGACTCGTCGACGGAGAATGAGTCGATAAACCTCTAGAAATAGTTCCGCTACCGAGATGTTGAGTTAGAACCAATCGCCCAGCCGGCTTGTCGATCAACAAATCTCTCAGACGATATGTGAGGAATTTGGTGGAAGCAACTGCCCGGCCTCTACCATTTGCATACATTTGAGAGACGTCAGTGCTACTGCCCGTGCTATAGAGCCACATTCGAGGTCGGAGAGCAATTCGCATTTCCTCACGTCCTTGCTCATACCGCCGCCGATCTCCGTGCCCTTTTCATGCTCGACTCCACGGTTCGCTCGAGTAACACCTTCAGAATGGCCACAATGAAGCAGTCAATTTCAGAGTGGCAGCGAAATGAGCGAAGGTATTGAAATTATTGATGTTTGATGAAGTATATGTACGTAAAGAGTGCATCATTAATGCTTTGGGTCAATGCTAGAGATATGAATCGCTGATGTTGAAGCAGATCTTCTCGAAAATACATCTTCTCCGCAATGCTTTTCCACATGTCAGCCCTTGGGCTAATCTGACGCCTATTCCAAAGGCAAAGCAAGTTCAGGAGTAAGAGTCGGAGCAGTGCATGCATGCATGCTTCATCATTCTCTTGGCTGGACCTAGCAAGACACTTTTGGCTCTTCCTTGATACTCTCCTTTGGATCGGTCTCGTGAGGAGATCTTCCCGTGGAAAATCATTGTGTGAGGACGTTTCTCGCGGAAGGCATGGCCCGACTGCAACTTTTGGAATACCGAAGCTCGCAGACACCTCAGCCCAATCGACGACGCTTCCTCGCCCTTCCATTGCTCTCGTACGGCTCATTCGCAGCATGACCATGGAAGCTGCAGCTGTTAATGGATGCGACCTTCTGCCTATTCTCGATCCTCAGCTGCACAAGCTCTGCCGCGACGGCACGATGAAAGGTCTCACTCGTGCATTTAAAGATGGCATCGAGCTGCTCTGCCGAGGCTTCAGCGGCATATGCGGTAGCGATGAGCCTCGGTAGAGCTGGCTGAAGGGAGTAGATTGGGAAGAAGACATGTGAGATACATCTTGGTCCCGGAAGATGTAATGGCTGCGTCTCTTTCATCTTCGCGACGAATGCATTCACCACGTCATCTGCAGCTTGTTGGTCTTTCAGCCAGATGGACAATGACCAGAGCTCTGCCAGATCGAGATACTCTGGGTCATCTGGAATGCCATTGGTCGCATTAATAGTCTGCTGTGGACGCTTTGTTGCGAAAGTGCCGAAGTAGAGCCAATCAAGGTAGCGACTCAAGGTTTGCGGACTCGCACAGCCGATGTCAAGGTAGATGCTTGTGATTGAGGGATCTGAGAGTTTGTTCTTCCTACACGGGAGACCCATTGTTAGCAGAAGCCTTTTAAATGCCCCTGTGGATCAGAAACACCACATGCACTTACAGCCATTTGGAGCTCTTCTCGAGGATGTCCCGATGTACTGAGTGGGATGGTGATCGAGATAGAGTTGCATCTCGGTTTCTTTGGTCTTTTTCTGCTGTTGGAGCTGCTGGAGCTCGTATTGCTACGCCTGGTTTTAACAAAGGTAGAGCGGCGACCCCAACGAGCACAAGGCCGCTGGTGAAACTGTCCGAACATGTCAGTACATATGACAATGTAGCCGCAACGCGAACAAATACATAGTCAAATCAGCTGCATCTGTACGAGGATCGTTTGTGCCTGCCATTGTGGTCTTGAGGTGAAGCGGTTTTTTTGATACTGGGTTGGAACTTATGTTCGAATTCAGGGTTGATGTTGTTTGGTGAATGCATGCTAGGTAAAGATAGCTCTTATAGCACTACATGGCTCGCCGATATGATGCTTGGCATCATATCAAGCCAAGTGAGTGAGGTTGAGCTTGTGATAGTGAGGCCATTCTCAAGTCCTCCGATTCGGAGACCTGAACGACGAGCAAGCTTGTTCTGCGAGCCGTAGTCGCTAACTGTCAGGTACCATGGCCTCGAAGAGCAAGTCCATACTCCCCCTTGACCCCCTCCGCTGTCTCTTCGCCCCTGGTCCTCCAGCATTGCAAGCCTCCCAAATCTCGTGTTGGTGAAATTCGCATGCGTCGTCTTCTGCGAGTCGCTTTAGATCTGGGCGTGAAGCTTGCAGCAGAGCGTGCTGACGCTTGCACAGATCCGCGAGAAAGAAGGGCGAGACTTCGTCTTCAACCTCCTCAAACTGTGTTGAGCTGTTTTGTGTTGCGTACATCTCGACCAGAGCCTCTTGCAGCTTGTCCAATGGCTTTCGTGGTACGTTCAAGTTTCCACCACTGTGATAAGCACGATTGATACAGCTTTTGCCTGGCAAGACGAGCTCATTTGCGGCCTTGCTTGATTCCATACTGGCAAACATCGCGCTGATAGCCGCGTCTTGAAGTCCTGGTATGCTATACTTGCCTCCGAAGTACCAAAGTGCACCGAGTAGCCTGTACTCCTTGTCTGCGGCGAAGTTGGGCCAGAAGGAGATGGAAGGGTCTATTGAAGAAATTGTACCGGTGTTGAGCCAATGGATGTAATGCTTGATGCACTCGTAAATAACCACACCTTCGTGGATCCGCACATACGATACCGCCTCGTCCTTGAGCGCATCTCTGAACCACGTTGACGTCTCGCATAGGAGCTTGCGCTTGACACAGTGGTGAGCTGTCGTGGTATCATAGGTGACTGTGATGGTGACAAGCTCCTCCGTTGCGCTGATCGTATTGTTAGTCAAGTCGAGGCACTTCTTTGCAGCTCTGCCAAGACTCACTCCTCCAATTCAGCATATGGTCGTCGTATGCTTTGTGCACTTGCCATGTTCATAGTCAACTGTTTGAGTGGCTTGAATTGTTAATGGTTTGAACAATAGCAAGTTGTTGTTCGGCGTTAACTCGTTTCTGTGAATGTGTGATGCCTCAAACTCGGTCCATGTTCGACAATGAAGTGAGCTTTTCACCTCACATGCTGCGCTCGGTCAGTCGACTGCCCTCACTTCGACTTTGATGTTCAGACTCAAAAACGAACACATACCTCAACTCTAGCAACCTCTCCAACGCCATCGACACCATGGCGACCCCAAAGACAACTTCACAAGCGGGCGAAACCGTCGCAAAAATGCTCAAGGCACTGCGTGATCAAGCGGAGGAGATTGCGTCACACGCCGAACTCCAGCAAGAACTCGAGGAAATCGAAAAGGAGCCTCTCACGCCAGACACGGCCGCGCTCAACATCATGCGAGAGGACAAGCTTTTTCAGCAGCTTGGCATGGACGATCTTGCAGACGCTCTTGAGGAATTCAAGGACCACATTCTCGCATTGGTAAGAGACCCCACATAGCAGTGTTCCTGGATCGCGGACTGATGCAATGCCCGAACTTAGAAACATCACCAACTTCGGATCCTCAAAGGCTACCGTGTCAACAGCCAGGGCAAAATTCTTGACTACGAAGGCAGACGCATCGGCAAACTCTGCTGTGGCGATCCAGATCTCGCGGTCGGTGCCGTTGTTGGGGAAAGGGGAGAGATCTTCGATAAACAAGGAGAATATCTTGGTCATGCGGTCGTCCTCGACGGCGAGGCGGCTCAGAGAGCGTACAAGGAGATGATGGAATGAGAAGCTGGTCCAGCGATGCAGAGCGCTTGGACTGTCAGCTCCGGTATTACAAGTCTGGTCGTACATTAGTCATCTAGGCCAGGAAGTGAGATCGCAAACACGTGGGAAGTGCAGAGAGAAGGTACTCAGCGTGAACATGGTCCAGGAGACCTCTTCCCTGGGCATACATCTAGTACAGTTTTTGCGCCGCAGGCTATGCATTAAATGGACACGTCACTGCTCTTTCAAATCATGTTTCATGAGTTCCATTATCTTCCACGCATTGGCATGCCGCGTCCTCTGCCTCGCATCGCTCGCTGTGCTGCTCCAGGCGGCAAGCCTCTCGTTGGCGCTTGGGGTTGTTGTGATTCCTGGTTCTTGATCGTCTCGTCCACGCTCAGGATCAAGCAGCTGGCTTCAATGGCAGCTTGGATGGCGTTGATCTTGACAAGTGCTGGTTCCCAAACGAAAGCTTCGAGATTATCCCGGATGCCTTCATGATCGAAGTCGACACCTGCCCAAGTGTTGCCTTTTCGGTGCTCTACCCGCAGTCTGTTGAGGATGTCCGTAGCGTCGAATCCGGCATTGTCGCACAGTTGTCGTGGGATGACCTCCAATGCCTTGGCAAACGACTTGATGATGCTCTGCTGCTTGTGTGGCACATTCTTGTCTGCGAAACTGTGCAGGTATGCTGAAATCTCCATCTCGCATGCGCCACCACCTGCAACAATAGTCTGGTTCTTGATTGCTCGCTTGACGATCATGATAGCATCGTGCAAACTTCGCTCAACTTCCGCAATGAACTGCTCGGCACCACCACGAAGCACAAGTGTGCAGGTCTTCGCACCTGGGCAGCCCTCGAAGAAATTGAACCGCTCGCTTCCTATTTGGCGCTCTTCGAAGATCTCGCAGGTACCAAGGTGATGTGGCTGAATGTCGGAGCAAGTCGATTGAACGCTGGCGCCTGTCGCTTGACATACACGCTCGAGGTCGTCTGATGATACGCGACCAGCGCAGAAGACGTCTCGGTCGGCGAAGTATTGTGTGGCGAGATCTCCAATCGGAAGCTTCGAAAGCACCACCTTTGCGCCAGTCTTGTAAAGCGCCTCCATCTTGTCGTAGATGATCTTCCATTCTGCATCCACGATTGCCTGATATTCTGACACCTGCTCCACGCGCACTTCTGCGTTGTCCTTCTCGCTCTTCAACTCCAGCTCGACGTTCAAGCACACGATCTTGGGGTTCTTGAAAGATTTCGGTTGCTGTTCAAATCCAGCATATGAGAAAGTCTTCTTGAAAGCGACACCATTCACGAACAGCGAATCTTGCAGTGCACCACCGGTAATCTTCTTGATGCCAATGAGCTTCTCGTTCAAGTCGTCCTGGTCCAGGGATAGCACTGCATCAACGACCATCTTGGTGAAGAAATCAGCATTGCGGTGAATGAGCTTGCTGCTCATTGCTGTTGCAGCCAGTTTTCTGAGTGTTTCTCGCTGGTTGCCCTCGCTCGTGCTGACTGCAATTTCCTTAACCTTGTTCACGGCCATTGTACCCGCTCTCCGTAAGCCTTTGATAATCACCTGACTGCTCACGCCCTGCTCAACATGCTCCTTGATCTCCTTCAGAACTTCTCCTGCCAGGACCACGACTGAGGTAGTTCCGTCTCCAACTTCTGCATCTTGTGATCGCGCGATATCTGTGAGGATTCGGGCCGCTGGATGTACGATATCGAGGAGCTTCATGACTGTCGCGCCGTCGTTCGTGATTGTCTGCTTGCCATTCTCGTCGACCAGTAGTAGGTCACCACCGTAAGGACCTAATGTGCTCTTGATGGTTGACTGGACTGCCAGACATGCGTTGATATTCGATATGATCTGTCCGCGACCCTGTGATTGATCCGTTCCTGTGCAAAATCAGCCTATGCATTCTGGTTGTCTCATTCTCATTTCTGCCTACCTTCTTTGAGGACGATGATGGTTGGCGTCTGCCCGCCGAACGACATGGCGAAAGTCCTTCACTTGACTCTTCTCGATCTGGCTAGTAGTCTCTTAAGCTTCAGGCAGTGCGCTTGTATACAGTCTGGTAAGTGAAGTGCTTCAGATGCGGTCGGTATAATGTTTCTTGGAGCTTCGGCGCGTGTCCGATTTCTGGAAAAGTCGTGTCGCAGAAAAGAGGAAAGTCAGCCGAGATTCGGTGCCTCAGGGACGGAGCTCCAAATCGACCATATAATCAATAGTACTTAGCATTACTTCTAGCTATTGTTTCTTCTTTACTTCTTACTCTATACCGATAATAACAATCTTAATAATAGCCGCGAAGCTTACCTATAACTCGCTATATCTTTACTATTAGACTTACTATATTTCTTCTAACTATATTATACTCTAAGAGCTACCTTAATACTAATATATTCTACTATAACTTTAAATAGTATTCTACGCTTAGCTATTCTCGCTATAGCTTTAGTAGCTACTAAGCTAGATTAAGTAGATCTTAAGGAGACTAGCGAGATAGTTTTACTATATTTATAAGCTT